>OY986981.1:20011724-20324224 GCA_963920545.1 Lepidium didymum
TATGAGCAGTGGGTATATCATGCACTGCTGGCATCAACGGCAATATAGGGGATGATGACGTGGCACTCTCGTAGACGATTAAGCCTCTAATGGGTTCAGGGTCAGGAGCTGGTATTCCGTGAGCACTAATGTAAGGCATGATGGACATGTAGTAGTTTCCAATGGTTTGGTCTGCAGTGAGAAGTGCGTCAATGGTTTGTCCTAGCGATATTTTCTTGTAGTGCCTGGTGTTAAGATCATCACGTCACTGACGTAAGGTGTTGTGTAGGTAGCATCTAAAGCAACAATTGTCACGTTGTGATTAGCTATTTTGAAGAAGAGATGAGTGTTGAGAGCTGCGTTTATAATCCTTAGTAAGTATGTTTTTCCTTGTACCACCTTGAGCTTAAAATCCCTATAACAAATTGAGAAAAATATGTCTTTTTGTAAATAATGTGTTACAAATGTAAGGAGATTTATTGTTTTGTTGATGATTAAAGAGAGTATTACTATTCTTAGAACAAGGAAGTGAATGTCCGGCGAGGCCGTTGATGAGGTAAGCATAAGAAACCGGAGCTGGCCTTAAATTGAGAAGTCCAACATCTATGTCCCACCATTGTTCTAGCATAATCAAATTTTCAAACAAATTAATTAACAACTTTAATAATATATAATTTTTATATAACTTGGGTGGTTAAAATTCCATGAACTTGGAATCAAGTCATAGAGACTTTGTCCCTATTTAGTTCTCAAGACAATAAATTATGAAATCTGACTATACTTGAAAACCATGAGAAACCATGCAATAAAAACTTTTGAAATACCACATACAAATACGAGTTAAGGGAGGTTCGAACTCAAGAGTTCCTAAACTTCAAAATTTTGTTCAATTATTCGATAACGCTAGTGCGGATAATAATAATATTTAAACAGGACCAGTCTATATAATAAAAAAAATCGAGTAATACCTAAAGCAAATTTTTAAAAAATTGAAAATACGTTTTGTCTTTTTGAAAAAAAATTATGAAAATATGTTGATGCCTAAAGTCCATGCTTCATAGACTTTAGGTCAGGGTCGGACCCGATCTTAATATCATATAAGAGTTTTAATCCTCCAAGAATGCTTACCAAAAACAAGAGGAACTTCCTTGTATGGTTTAGGGAAAGGGTAAGGCCGACCGGATCGAGGACGGATAATGAGAGCTCCATGAAGAGTGGCTCGTAGATTAACAACATGTGCGTGCCATAACAATGTACCTTCTTGTCCAGTGATATCAAATCTATACGTAAAGTTTTTACTTGGTTGAATCGGACATTGAGTTATCATATTTGCACCGTCCATCCATGAACTCTTAAGTTGAAAAACTCCATGCCTACATAAATGTGTGAAACCAAGGATTAAAACATTTATTTATTTATTTAATGAAATAATATAGAAATAGATGAATAATATAGTAATTGAATTTACCAATGAATAGTTATATTGTAAGTAGAGTTATTAATGACGTGAACCACAAGAGTATCTCCTTCTCTAACATTCACCGTTGGACCCGGAAGACTTCCATTAATTGTCGGAATCATTTGCTCCTTACATAATGGCTTCACGACGACGCTTTTTACCTGTTTTTAGATCTCATATCGTTATTTATTATTTTCTTTTTTGGCAAGTGGCAACTATCACATTTCTCGATATAGCAATGTTTTTTTTTTGTCAACATTAGACTAGACCGACCTATTAGTCAAGTTCCTACATAATATAGGATGTAGAACTCAATCCTTGATTGTGCAAGTGCGATGTCTTTAGTGTACTTACCGCCTATCATTATATTAAAGGTCACTTGCGGATATAGCAATGCTTATAAAATATAATATGAGTAGCCTATTGTATTCTCTTTCAAATGGGCCTATATATATTCATATAATATAAACTATTATTATATACTTTAAAGTCAGTTTTACGATGAGATATATTTTAAAGTTAAACGCAAACAAAACGAGGAAAATTCCAATCGTAATATAAGAAAACAATTATATATTATAGAGATTAAAATATAAATTAAAACTCGGGAGAACACAGTGTATCGATCACCTTCTCCGTTTTACCGAACAGTATGACTACCATATAAATATAAATAAACGTTTTGTGAAAAAAAAACCTTTAAAAATATCTTCTTCTTTTTGTAATTTTATCATTTACATATATTAGTTTTTCAAGACGGAAAAAATGTAAATTAATTTTCTAAAATTTTAATAATATTTTTATTTGATTTGATATATTATTTATCTTAAATGATAACGATAAAATGTCATATTGCGTATAATTTTCTATTTTGCACATTAGACTTATATTTTTTAGAGAAACCCTAAAAAAACATAATACAATATGGGTAATATTATCAATAATATTCATTGAGGGTTTAAGAGAAAAACAAAAGAAGGAGAGAGAGGTATAAGAGAATGTAATTGGAAAACATGTTCGACAATTGCTGCTGAAGCAATGGAAGAGATAAAAAGAGAGACGAAGAAGGCTTGAATTGCGAAATGATGATGATGAAGTCGAGACATTGTTGATGTAACCAAAAACGTCGTCGTATGATACTTTGCCTTACTTCACGACTTGTGACTTTATGAGAAACTCGTATGCGTATTTATAAATCTGAGTTCATTTTAGCCCATTAAGGCCCACAAAAATTAGCCCATTTTCACCCTTTTTTATTTTATTTTATTTCTTGTCAAACCGTTTTTACTTTTCAGATAACATTTTTTTGTCCAGCAACATTTTTTTCCTTATCAGATAGTATCAAAAGAAAACAAGACCGTCTCATTTTAAACTAAAAAAATACGCTTAATAGTCTTCGTTTTTAATATTCCCGAAACGAGCGTCCCATTAACTACAAGATGTTTTATTTATGGCTTATACTAATTGGATATTTATTTTTGTCATACAAATCTATTTAATAAAACCTAAAAACACACATACAAAAAAAATAAAAAATTGAAAAGTACGATTTAATTATATAATAATGTAGACAAAAAATTATATAAAAATGTTAGATTAATACATCAAAATTATAGTATATAGCTTGGAAAGGATGAATCATGACGAAAATATATCCGTTTAAATTATTATTTCACATCCGTAGTAATTATATGAAAAATACATTTTATTAATTTTTGTACCATTATTAAAGATGCTAATTTGAATTAGTTTCAAAACAAAAAAGAGAAGTTATTTTAAAGGCGGGAGGAAGACTGAGCATTTTATCGCCGGCGCTAAATGGGATGCGTTTGCTTCAAGTCTTGGCGTCGATCATCTTCACCGCCGATTACATCAAAGGTCATCGATGATCTCGAGAACGTGAGAGATGATGAAGACGACGGAGGACATTATCCGTTGATTTTCCGTGAGTTCAGTCTCGAGCAGCTAAGAATAGCCACCGATGGTTTCTCCACCGGAAACATTGTGTCGGAGCACAATGATTCGGTACCTAACATTGTCTACAAGGGAAGACTCGGCGATGGTCGTCGAATCGCTGTCAAACGATTTCAGAGACTTTCGTGGCCTGATCCTTTCGAATTCATTGTTCGTCTCTTTCGTTCTTTCACCTTTTGATTCTTACTGATTTTTGGTTTTGAATTAGTCTTTCTTCTTTGATTGCTTCAGATTGCTTGAGTTTACCATTCTGATTAACTTATGATTAAAATTTTAGCTTCTAATTTTTGAAATTTGTGGTGAAATTATCAGAATGAAGCACAAGCTGTTGGGAAATTGAGGAGTGAACATTTGGCGAATTTGATCGGTTGTTGTTCTGATGACAATGAGAGATTGCTTGTTGCTGAGTACATGCCTAATGGAACATTAGCAAAGCATCTTTTTCACTGTAAAATCTCTTCTTCTTCTTCTTCTTCTCTTTCTTTTCATTTGATTGATGTTGTTTTGGCTCAAAAAAACATGATTGTTTAAGAAGATTGTAATGTGTTTCAGGGGAGAAAAGACCAATGAAGTGGGTAATGAGGTTAAGAATTGCGCTGCATACCGCAAAAGCTTTGCAGTATTGTAATGAGAAAGGAATGGATTTGTACCATGATCTTAATCCTTATAGAATCATGTTTGATAAGGTAAATGCTATATTCTTCTTTTGGTTTTCTTAATTTGGCAAAACTGCAGATTCTTATATCTCAAAAGTGTTTGAATGACAGATTGGGAATCCTAAGCTGTCTTGCTTTGGTCTCATGAAGAATTGTCAAGAAGGAACGAAGTATAGCACCAACTTAGCATTTGCTCCTCCAGAATTTTTGCGCTTAGGTACATTATCAACCTTTTCTGATGTGTGTCTCAATAAGAATATAGCTGAAAGTATCATTTGTACAATAACTTTTCCAGGTACTGTGATACCTGAGAGCGTCACATTCAGCTTTGGAAATTTGTTACTGGATCTTATGAGTGGCAGACATATACCTCCAAATCATGTAACAAAATTGGAAGCTTAGTTGCATTTTGGACTGCTTTTCTTAGCTTTTAAATGTTAATGTGATATTTCTGCAGGCACTTGATTTGTTCCGAGGCAATAACTATTTGGTGCTAATGGATTCAGCTTTGGATGGTCAGTTCTCTGATGAGGACAGAACAGAACTAATGCACATAGCTTCTCGATGTCTGAAGAATGTACCAGAAGAGAGGCCAAGTATGAAGTTTCTTCTGTCCACTCTTTCTAGACTTCAGAAACGAGCCAAGTTATGGCCTATTAATGTCAAAGGACTGACTCCTGTAAGTGTCTTCTCTCCAAACATTTAAGAATAGTCAGTCTCCTTTGTAAGAATCCAACTTAACTAGATCATATTTTAATTGATAGTCATCAAACATTCTCCCTGAAAAGACTAAACCTGCAGCAGAACCATTAAAGTTGAGTCCTCTTGGAGATGCGTGTTCGAGGGCTGATCTAAGTAGCATATACGAACAACTGGAGAAACTTGGATATGGAGAAGGTGATGGAGTCTCAAACGAGGTAGTTGTTGATTAACTAAATTTGGTGTATTTGAAGAATGCTTGTTGTTGATTCTCATCAATGTATGCCAGTTTTCATTCCAAATGTGGACTGGTGAAATGCAAGAGAGTATGAATCACCAGAAGCATGGAGATGCTGCATTTTGTGCTAAAGACATTGATACCGCCATTGAATTCTACACAGAGGTTAATAGAATTCTCCAAAATATCTTTTCTTTTCATAGTCTACTCTATAATATACATTCATTGTTTTGCAGTTCATGAATGGAGCTCCAAATGTGTCACCAACAGTATTAGCGAGAAGGTGTGTTTGTTACCTAATGATCGAAATGTTCAGTGAGGCTTTAAGCGACGCAATGCAAGCGCAAGTAGCTTCACCGGAATGGCCAATTCCTCTTTACTTACAAGCTGCTTGTCTCTTCAAACTCGAGATGGAAGCTGAAGCTAAAGAAGCACTTAGACATGGTTCTGCTCTTGAGGCTTACTAGAGTTTGTGAAGACACGTATATTAAGAAGTCATGAATACACACAAAACAACATGTAAAAGTGTACTCATTCAGATTTTGTGTGCTATTTTTTAAATGTTTCAATTGTGTTTGATATGATTGCACTCGTGCAAAAAGCTAAAACAGGAATCAAATTCCACACAAAGCAAAAAAATTGAGATTTGTGAAAAAAAAAACAGAGGATGTTTCTGTTTATCTTCTTTCTTATTGTTGTGAAGGTAAGTTAAAGTGAAAAAACCATGAAATTACAAATGCACAAACCATACATGTTAAAAGAAAGTTAAGAAATCTGTTTCCTCTCCAAAATCTCCGGTCATCGGAATCAACCGTAGCCACCACCGTCGATGAATTTCCGGCCTCTACATCATCCTCATTACTTTCTATCGTTGTTATTTGATCAATCTCAGTAACTTTAGTGAAGTTTTGAGCTATCGAACGACAAATCTCACAAGTCCTGAAATTTCAACCTTATTAAATCCAACAGTGATTGATTCATATATTTAAATGAGATCAAAAGTAATTTGGATTTAAGAGTTTGCTTACTTATTACCCTTGATCTTAAACCAAGTATCTGCACATTGTTTATGAACATAACCCAAATCATCTTTACAAGAACATCCAAGTATCATTGGATCTCCACATTCATGACGACTACTCTCTAAACCCAAATGGCAAATTCGACAATCTTTCTCTGGAGACACTCCAACTGATCTAGAGGCTTCCGATTCTGATTCTGAGTCGTCGTTTAAGTCATCAGAAATCTCAAACTCACCGCAAAAGCTACGAACAGCTGAGTGAAAATCGTATTCGTAATCACACGATGAACTATCTTCTCCGATTTCGCTGACGTCACTTCGACGGTAATGACGATCCACGAAACCATTTTCCATATCAATGTGAGACATTTTTTATTTGAGAGAGACTCTTTGTGATATGATTACAAAGACTTCTGTTACAAGTAAACGTGAACTCTTGGATCAAGAGATTATATAAAGTAATTAAATTTAGAGGAAAAAACATTTGGGGTCGGAAAATCTTAAGGACTATGTTTCTTGTTCTGTAATGGGGACCAAAGTGATGAAACATAATTAAGAACATTCAGCTTTAATTTATTAGTTTATTTATTTAATTAATTTGTTTGTTAATAATGCAAAGGAGAAAGAAAAAAACATAATACAGGCTTTAAGCTGGTTATACTCGATTGTACACTAATCCGCACGCTAAGTATCATCGTGTTATTTAACTTCTGAAATATGATCTCTGACCGTTGGTTTGGGTCTTCGATGTATAGAAAGTCAACAAAATGGACGGTAGAGATTAAATAACGCGCGTGGGAAGCACGTGAAGAAACTAAGTGGTAAGCTTTGGGACCACCGCCTTTGGTTCTGTCTCTCTCATGCTTCTCGTTCACGCCACCATTCACTTCTTTCATGCTTCTTTTTTTTTATTAATTAGAACTCGAATCAAACAAGTTGAAACTGATTGTCTACGAGTCTTTTTGTCGTTGGCGTTACCAGACTTAACTGTTGGTTTATTAGTTGGGTCGCGTGAGAATCACGCTCTCTCAATTAACATTTAGGCCCATTTATAACAGAATATGCCCTTATTAGGCCCATGCAATTTAGAATTGGATCACATACTCATCTATATTTCCAATTTTTATCATGACAATATATACATTTATATTTTTCAAGTTTATATATTATTTTTGATAGTAGTTATGTTTTAAATGAATTCAGAGAGAATTAAGATATGGAATCAAAAAAATAAATAAAAAATATAGCCGAAAATACCAAAGCATATGTAATTACCCGAAATTGACACATGAGCAGACAAATGCAAATAAAGGACAATAATTAACATAAGAAATAAGAAAACGACAATGTTAGTACATAGAATTACCACAAGAAGAATTCAACAAACCAAAAAAAAAAAAAAAAAAACGTGGGAATATTAACTACAAAGGTTTAGTGTAGATGACTGAAAATAAAGTAATGATATTATCCACCGTCGATTTGGGATTGTGGAGGAGGAGAATAAGAAGAAGACGAAGGAGGAGGAGGAGGCTTAGTAGGAATATAAGGATTAGTTGGAGCTCCATGTTCAGTTGGACCTGGTTTTAGTGAAGCTCTTGTTGCTGGTGTTGGATCTATCTGAAAATTGTAATCCTCCATTCCTAATTTCATTTCTGCATTTGTATAAAAAGTTATTCATTGACTCATCAACTAAGAAACCTAAAAAGAGAGTAGTATACGTAAGTAAGAGCTTGATGGTTGAAGATTACCAGAAGAAGCGAATGACAAGTATAGGATTATTACAGCCAAAATGAAGACAAATCCTGATGTCTTCATCATCTTCTTTGAAAGAGTGTAATGAAGAAAGGTTTGTTTGAGAGAGAGAGAGAGCTAAGAAGTAAAGAAGATGAAGAGGGTGAGATAGAGAAAGAAGAGAGAGCCCATGTGGATGAGTGTAATGAATAATGGAGTAGTTGGTTAAAATCGAGATGGGTAGTTAATACACATGAGTCTCTATATCGTAAGAGACCATCTCAAACAGCTCAATGACTCATTCATTGGTTATACTTTAATGCTCTCTCCACTACTCCTTACTTCTCTTTTACGCCACGTGTCCTGGATTCTCTACCTTCCCATTAACTATGTCTTCTCTTCTCATCACACCTTTGATCCAAACGAGACATGACAAAAATGGTATATGTGGATGTAGAAGAAGATACACAAGAGAAGCCAAATTGAAATTCAAGAAGATTTATGGTTTTAATTACGTGAAACTGGACAAACATTAAAAAGCACAAATTCATCTAGAGCCAGTATGTGATTACCATGTAACCATTAGGTAAATTGTTATCAATTTATTGATCTCATCATTCACAATTACACATATTAGGGTAGGGTTACTCAATGGCCTGAAACTGTCAGCATAATGGGCCTTTAGGGCCCTAACTACATAAATTTTAAGCCCATTGTATATTTTGATAGAGTAGGGGTTTGTGGCCAATATATAAAAATGGATTTCGTTATAAGTGGAGACAGACATAAATGTAACAAAGAGTCAGACAGAACATTAATGGTCCATGGTTTTCGAACATTAAATTGAAGGCACAAAGTGTCAGCGAGTACTTTTGTCAGTCTTTGTAATTAATGCAGAGCCCAAATTTGATTGTCTATTGATCTTGACTATCGAGTCGTCTCTCGTTTTTTATCCTTATACTAACTATTACTATTCTTCTCCATTATTCATTTGCCTCCAACCCGAACCAACCGTTTCATTTAATTATGTCTCGATTATATTCGAAATGTTTTTGTTTTGCCTTATAGAAGATAATAAATCGTTGAAAGGTTTCAAAACATCACCAAAACTGATAAAACTACAGAAACTGATCCATAAAATATAGATTATATATTTAATTTTGTTTCATTCTTGTGAGGATACTAATAGTGATCGTGAACATTGATTTCCTTCATCCACTCACATTATTGTGCTTATATTAATGATTAAGCTGCATGTGACCATATATAAATATAGTATTAAATTAACAATACTATACTTTAGCATTATAATATGAAATCCTTTGAATTAATAATTGGAAAAATCTAATGCTGGAAAAAGAACGAGAACAAAAAACTCACTGTAAACTCATTAATAACGACAGATAGTGCCAAAGTAGAAGGTTTCACTTATAGTGAACATTATTTTCTGTAAATTGGGAAAATATATTAAATAATAAAATGGAAAAAAGTAATTAATCACTTGTAAAGTCTGTCAGTCTGGTGATTAGAGTGATTCAGCTAATGATTTGGCATCGAGTTCGATTTCTATCCGCTACATTATGATAATTTAAAAAAAAAAATTTACAAGTAGATTTTAAAATATAGATCAAGCATTGTCGATCCAATTGTTAAATAAAAAAAACGTAATCAAATGTTATGGGCAATTTACTTTATTTTATTTCTTAAAATTTGAACAATTTTTTAGCACTTTGAAGTAAAGAAACTCGGTAACATAATCAATGTTTTTCCACTAATTATATTAATCATTTTTAGATTCCATTTTCTTCTTCTTCTGCCATCAATTCTAACTTTATTATCTAAAACCCCACATTTTCTATTTTCTTTTTGTTTATGGACATTAATTATGATTTCTCTTGCACTATCTATAAAGTTATCTAATTAGTAACATCATTAATGTCGTCCTAGAATGATTTATATCTTAGCTTCCTTATAAATCATTTTCCTTTCATCTGAATGAAATTGGAAAATTAGTGATATTATTTTCTACATAGAATAGATTTAGGTAATTGCAGCAAGTAATTTTTATTGTTTGTATAAAAATAGAAAGAGTGGGGGCAAAATGTCACAATCATAAACATGGGGGCTACAGAAGAGAGAAGAGAAAAGTAGTGGGTATTAAGAACAGAGAGAGAGCATTAATTGAATTTCCCCTCTTACTCAGCAAACCACTGAGAGAGAGAAGTGTATTTGTGTATTTGTGTATTTGAGAGCGAATCAAAGGTTCCTTCTACAAGATGACTTTAATTCTTATTTAATTTCTTTTCTTTCTTCTTCACCAGAATCCACACACACACACATCGATTAAAAAACCCTAAATTCTTGAGAACTGGAATTCATTCACCAATCCTAGAAATTCCATTTAGAAGAAGAAGAAAAGGAGCTCTTTTACTTCGCTTGTACCCAGATTCTTGAAGCTCAATCACAATTTCAGCTATGGCAGTGCTAAAAACCCTAGCTTTTCTGTTCGTTTTATGCTTCCAGATTTACCAAACTATGTCTGCTGATACTGCTGCTGGAGTTTCCTCGTTTTCGTTTAATGGATTTGTGAAATCTCCGGACTTTGACGAGAATGTTGGTTTGTTTGGAGATTCAAAGCTCATTCATGGTGGTCCCTCGATTCAATTGACTGGCTCAGTGAGTCAGAGTGAAGGGCGAGTCATTTACAGGAAACCCATTAGACTGTTCCAAGGTAAAGAGAGAAACTTCTCCGCCTCATTCTCCACTAGTTTCTCTTTTTCGATGTCCAATGAGATTGGCAGTGTTCTGGCTTTTGTAATGCTTCCAAGTGGATTGGATCTTAGGTCATTTGATAGAAAGGATAACACTTCCTCTAGTCTAGGATCCTTATTGAAACACAAGGTTATTGCTGTTGAGTTTGGTATCTCCAAGAGGGGAAATCGTGTAGGGATCTTAGTTGGTAGACCTGAATCTGGTAAAGTTAGAAACTTATCATCTTTTGGTGACCATTTCCATAAAGAGAAGAAATTGAACTGTTGGATTGATTACGAAGCAAGCTCAAAGAGAATAGAGGTTCGTTTGAGTCTGTCTACTGCCTTAAAGCCAATAGATCCATTTGTCACTTACTCAGTAGACTTGGCTAAGGTATGGAAAGGTGGGAAATTCATTGTGGGTTTGACCTCTGCAAATGGAAACTCTTCCAAACCACTTTATCTCCATTCATGGAGCTTTAAAATGAGACGACCCTCCATGAGAAGTCACTCAGAGCCGCTTGATCCAAACAATGTTTCCAAGACTGTTAAGGAAGGGGAGAAGACAATCGAAGTTAAGGGAAAAAGCAAATGTATATGGAGAATGTTAGGTGCATTGGTTTTGGGTGCGGTTTGTGGAACTGTAGGAGCGATGTTAGCATTATACATTTGGACAATATGCGGTAATAGACAGTCAATGGCCATAGTTCCTGAAGAATGTGCCAACAAAAAAGCCGATATTGTTGTGATAAAAACAGATGTTGTTGAGGAAGAAGGCAAGAAGTAGTAAAAGCTAGATTTGAGTTTGATGTTTTTTTTTGAAATGTTGTATTTGTAATGTAAATTCTTGTGTTCTTCTTCTGTTTTTTCTTATTGTTAGTTGCAGATTTGAGTGAGATGAGTTTCCACATGTAGAATCTTACAATATGTATAAGTTAAGATCCTGAAATTATGATCAATGTTATCATCTTTCTATTCATCTTTTTGCATTTAAGGACAAAAGGAGATGTGAGTGTATTGAAGTACAGAAATTGTTCCAGAAAAGAAAGCAAAGGGATTCTCGTGAATTCTACAAAATGCATTTATAACTAGTTGCCACTTTAGACATCTTTCTCTGTGTCTCCTCACTGTCTTGACCAATAAGAAAGTGAGAGGAGAGTAGCAATGGAATGTGTATTTCTTCAGTGGTCCCGTTTCCTCAATTTAGAAATTCAATGATTTTAACAGAGTTCAAACCTAACTTGTATAGTTTCAGAATAAGTGGGTTAAATTGACACAGTTATGACTTTGGGTTCTAAATCTAAAATTTCGATAACAACAGGGGTCAGCTTTACATATACAAAAGACACCTGTCAGTCTGTAACTTGGGAAGAATTTGTTTTTTTTGTTGTGTGCAATATTTCATTGTGAGTGTTTATATATTAAAATAAAATAATGTATTCAAAATATAATTTTCATTTTTCAAATAATTAAAGCGATTTGGATTAGTTTTTAGGATATTTGGTTGATATTATTTTAAAATTTTCAATGGCTTTTCCAGCTTTCATTTATCACATTAAGGAAATTTTAAATCTGAACTAAACAAAGTTAGATATATCCAAAATCAAATTAAATATCGAGACTTTTTTTGTAAAGTTTTTTTTTTTGGTTTTAACTTTTTTTGTAAAGTTGAATACCGAGACTTGTATCATATGAATAAGCAATGATTCCTATCTGGTAGCTAAGTTGGTAAATTTTTCTTATATTTCTCTAATTTCCTACTGTAATTAAAATACTTACGACAAAAAAAAGAGAACTAATTTACAAATAAACAGAAAAAAAAACAAAAATTATGTGATCCCGTTGTGTGTATAACAAATGAAAATAAAAACCGTGGAGCCTTTTTTATCTCAGAGCTGTGCTCGTAGACTTGGTCTTTGAAACCGGTTTAGGTGAGCTTGATCCTCAGACGTGTCACACAAGCAACCAGGTAGAGGGTTTGCATAAAAATTCTCCTCTAACTTGGGACTCAAGCCTCTCCTTCCTGGCTTTCTAAGATAAGGTGCTCCTACTCTATTCTCATGTAGACTCTTAACCTTAGACGAGAAATCTTCCCAAGATATGAGTCCTGCATCAAGCCGATCAATCAATTTCACAAATCTTTGCCTGTCTGGATTAATCGTTTTTCTAAACCCTTCGAATCTTCGATGACCTTGAACCGCTTTAGCCATGTTTCCATCATAAGTATAAGCGAAGACATCGCTTTCAAGTGCTAAATTGTAATCAAGAGCAGCTAATCTGTTCTGAAATGGGTTGAAAGTCGAAAGCTCTTCCTCTGTAGCTAATGTAGAGTGAAAGAAAACGTTTGGAAACTCTTTGTGGAACTCAATCATACTCTTTTGGCCATAGATTGTTCCTGCAACAATATAGATCTTTGTGGTTGAAGGAAACCCCATTGCCTTAAGGAACACTGCAGCTTCGCGTGGCGTCATTGGGCAGTTACCTTCAAGTCGTCTTTCTGTACCATTGATCACTTTTTCTTTCCAATGTGGAATACTGTACCTCATCTTCTCGAGATCTATCGATTCCTCATGAGATAGACTGTGATTGCATCCAGTAAACGCCAACATATCTTTCTCGTACCGCAAGTGAAGAGCAAGGTAAGGTTCATTGTTTTCTCTAAGTCTTGAAGAGAGAACTTTGCTTAGATTCTCTATATCTTCAGAGTAACGAAGAGCTTCATAGTTTGCACGACATCTAAGCCGCTGGATTGAAGGAGGACTGTTATTCGCTAACCGAGAGTCAGTGTGGTTGAATACAATCACCTTATGCTTCTTCAGTAACTTGGAGATTGAGTTTTTGTAATAACTCGCCTGCGATCAATCGAACCATTACAGAGTTTGTTAAATTGCAGTAAGATCAAAGTACAAAGTTAGAAAAGCTAAAAGCAAACGAGAATACCTTAGACCAGGATACTGGATTCTTTGCAACAGGCTTAATCGAAGCAAATTCTTGAGGTAAATACTCGACAATATCGACATCGTCAGCTAGAACTTTGATGAAATGTCTCCAGTCGAAAATGTCCTTAAAAGTACTGAAAAGAGAGGTAAAAGTTAGATGATGACTAAGAAGACGAAAATGTTAAACTAATGATGATGATGGTTTTACCTTGGATCACTCCAGAAAGATGAATGATCTAGAAACGGAAGAACTAAAGTTGCGTTCATCATTTTAGCGATTGCGACCATATCACATATCTGTAAAGAAGAATTGAAGTGAGGAATTGAGAATTGAATTCTTAAGTTTGGAAACATAAAAGCAGAGGAAGAGACTTACACCAGTTCTCATCTGATTCAAACCACCATTTGCGTGAACAAGAAGGTAACCATTGGTTTGCTTGATTGGTTCTGAATCAAACCAAAAACCGGTTATTAGATCTGAAATTTCTTGGTTCTGTATTTGGTAATGAATAGAAAAATGAGGAAACTTACTTGGGTTCTTAGGAGGAGCTACACATTTCTGATAGTTGCCAGTCTTTGGTTGATTCCAAATCTCTGGTATCTGTTAGGAACATAGCAAACTGATTAGGCCCAATGGGCTAATTAATGGGTTAATTAGTTTATTAAATAAGTAATTAAATGAAGTCAACCGCTAGAAAATTCAATGACGAATAGAGGAAACCCACGACTTCGTTACAATATTCTTTTAACCAACTTTTAGAAATTTTTTTTTATTTAATAAAAACTAATCCACTAAAAAAAATTTAAAAAGATTTTTTTGTTTTGATTAGATTCAGCTCCGAATTTTTGTCGACATAAGTATAACTGAATCATGTTCTGTTTTTTTTTTCAACAAGGAAAAAAAACGATTAAACACACAAAAATCAAAACGCGGAAACAGCTGATCAAAAGATTTGACGACAAAGAAAAAGTTAAAAACTTTTATTGACTTAAAGTTATTGAAAGTTTGAGACTTTACCGGTTTAGTTTTTGGGACGAGGACTTGAATTGGATTAGATGAATCTTCTTCTTGGATGAGATTTTCAATTGTTGATCTCGGATGAATTGTAACAACGAATTCATGTTTCTCCAATTGTCTCCGTCGTCCAACACCACCGGAGAGAGCAACGATGAGAAAAAAAGAGACGACGAGGATAGCCAAAAAAGACAGAATCAAACGGCGGAGATTAGTCGCCGATCGCATATTCCGAGCAATCCCAGCCGTCCATTTAGATTTATTCTCAATCATTAACATCCAAACGAGTCTGAATTTACGGAGAGATAAAAACCCAACGAGGTAATTAAAATGAGACCCACTTGAACAACACGACGTTCCTCCTCCGCCACCTCCACCGCCTCCGCCGCAGCAACAGCTAGTAGTGGTTTCTTGTTCTTCGTCAGGGACGTTAAAAACGACTGCGTTTCCTCCTCCGTTGCTGACGTGGCATTGATCTTCTTGTGAATCAGCTACACGTCGTCTTGTTGTTGTTGGTGCCGCCGGTAATTGGCTCGACGGTGTAACGCCGATTGACATATGGTCGCCGGAAAACAAAAACAGAAACTTTCCGGTTGAAAAAAATTAAAACAAATTGGAAAATTTGAAGGAAAAAAACACAAGAATTTGACTGATCAAAGGAGAATTTGGATTCAGTGATTCTCCATTGTTTTGATTTCGTCTCTCTCTTTCTTAAAATATAGCTCTGCGTGATCTTAGGCCGAGCAGACAAACGATCTCTCTCTCTCTTTCTCAGACTTATGTTTCGTCTCTCTTTCTCAAGTTCTCTCTATATATAAAGCTAAGTAATCCTTTTATTTTGTGGAAAATAAAAGTCGTTTTTGTTCTTCTTTATTTTTTACATTTTTCTTTAATTCACATGTAATTTTTTTTTTATTGGTCATTGCTCTACAATTAAGATTTTTTAATTAAGAAAAACAAAAAAATGATCAGAATTTATATATCGAAATAATTTTCTAATCAAACTTATTTATTTAATTTAACAACTTAAAAAAAATCCACGTAGTTGATAAAAAAAAATTTATCTAGACTTTTTTTAAAAAAAATTGGTTGATAATTACTGTTTAAATTTTGTTTTTTAAAGATAATATCTAGATTTTCTGAATATAATATTTGAATATTCATTGCATTTGCCAAACTAGTTACTACTAGACACGTTAGAAGTTAAATGAAACAATAGACCCCTTTTTTAACGATTTGTTAGTATTTAATTCGACATTTCCTACACTTTTCTATATTTGGTTTTATTATTGGAATAATTATGCCATAAAAAAGTCAATTAATGTTTGCACGTCTTCAACCATACAAGAAGTTAGTTTTATAAAATTAATCTCTTTTAAATTAGTACTAACTAAAAATACAGTTCTCGTGTTAACTAACCTCTCTATACTTAATAAATATTAAAACTATTACATCAATATTTGTGAAATATAAATATTGTGATAATCTAAATAAAGCTATCATATTAATATTTTATAACTAAAGACTGTTGAATGTGGAGACTGACCAATTCCATTAGTAACACTGTGCATAAATGTAGAAAGTGTGTATATCATGAAGTCAATTATACTAATACTTAGTGTCAGAAACCTAAAAATATGGCAGTTGAAAATAATTAATTTGGTTAATTTAATCAAGAATTCGTTAGCCTGTCACATTATTTGTCACACATTTGAATTATAAGAACATAATAGAACATTGCAATCACTTATCACTCACTATACGTTAGAGATTACGTGTAGAGTTAATATATAAGTAATACTTAATTAAGAATTCAAACTCGTAAACAGATCATACGATTGCATATACGTATTCTACAAATGTTCTATTAATATATTCACATTTATAAATCATAATTTACTATGTAAGTGACCTTTAGTCTAGTGGCAGATAGTAAGTCCACATAAGACATGCGTATTTGCACAACTAGAGATCGAGTCCTACCACTTACATTATGTAGAAATTTGGTTAATAGGCCGGCATGTTGTGGCGTAATGTTGACAAAAAAATAATAATCATAATTTACTATTGAAATGGTCCAAAAGTGTATGGAAGTAGATGTGAAATAATAGAGACAATAACTACAACAATGACCTTTATGTAAGTTTTTGAGTATCTTTAAGTGAAAAGGCCCTTAAGATAAATTCGAACGTTATACATTTGTCCTCTTCATACGTCATTTTCTACCCATACCGAATATAATTTATTTATTGATTTACGAAAAACTAAATGCATTAGTATACAATTATGTCCATGTTTTACTTCACTTTTGTTTTGAATGTCTTATTTTAGAAAATTCCTAAAGTGAGACTGAATTTAATTAATATGATTTAGTTTTGTGTAGTTCTTGTTTTAGATATATATACACATTTTAGGCCCTTATTTGGACAAGCAAGAATGTTTTCAGCTCAAACATTGTCGTAGTTTTTTTTTTTTTTACTTTTTATTAAATTTATGTTACTATTTTTTTGTTAGTGATCTAATGTTGTTATCTTTCCTTATTAAAAGATTATAAAATTCGTATATTGGTAATACTCAAACTATATACGAACTAAATATGCAACGTCGTAGTTACAAGATTCTTTAGAACAAATAGACACGTCTTAAAAGTTTCATTAAAAAAATATGGAAAAAAAAAAAACTTGTGTGATTACACTTACCCCACTTAGTTTGTAACCGTTAAAAAGCCATTAACAGTTAAAAAATAATTATGAACCTTGTGAGTAAGTAGCATCATGATTACATTTATTTATTCATAGGAGTTGGCCTATTCTATAAAAAATTTATTAAATTGCCCACACGAGTAATACTCGAATTTCGGAAGACGGTAATGTGTTATTCTATATTCAAGTGTTTTTGAAAAAAAATTATATTCACATGCACCATCAATATATACACATGCATAGTTCAGGTGGTTTCGAAATTAGTCGAATCTTATAGACTGTTAATTTATAAATCCGTTGAACCTGTTTGAAAAAATGTTTTTGATTGTTCTGAAATTCCTGATAGTTATAGTGCTTATGATATTTTTGTTGAACCAGATTACCAAAATTATATGAAAAGATGTTATGAATAAGATTGTAATGTATATAAGACCATGAAATGGTGATGTTTTTATTTTTAGATTTTGGTTATTGGTTTTTAGGGTGTGCTGCATATAAAAACGAAGAAACTTAATACTGATTTTTCTATGAATTATAGTGTAGTGGAAGAAATGGACATTTAGAAACTTCCAATCGCGATTTTCACGTTCTATCGAAAGATTTTGCAAACGCAATCATTTGTTTAGAAAGAGACAAGGCTCAGTAGAAACCATTGGACTTTTGGTCGACCTTATAAACACGCTATTAAAAATGGTTTTGGAACTCAAAATTGACCCATTCTATGGAAGCATTGAGACACACACATCCATATACACGTCGTGTATGAGTTATGTGTGTAATTGTCAACGTCTATATGAATACTATATATTATTATAATATGATTGTGAATTATATGAAAGATATGGCGTGCAGGGGCCACGCGCCATTTAGGTAGAAGGAAGTTTCTTCACTTTATTAACTTTAAAGTGGGGAGTCAAAGTCTGTACCTACACCTGAAAACTAAGGGTTTGTAGTTGAAATGGTTGTTGTTAGGGTTGGCAAATTCTATATTCTCCATAATTGTAAATTTCTATTCGTTTTGAAAATTTTGTGTACATTTTTATAAAAAAAAAACGGGAATGGTTCAAATTCTTATATGCCCTAAGTTTGGTTATATTGGAGACCAGGGAACCAGAGAAATTATTTTCCATATTTATCCAATATGGTTAAGAACGTTCGAACTCAGGTATACTATTATACCACGACTATGTTAACATTTTTGACTATTAAATTATTTTCATTAAAAGATATGATTTAATAAATATCTAAAAGTTTTGTGTATTTTTAATAATCTAGTGGTTTAAACTCACATAATATATTACTGTTGTTCTAAGTTCGGTTATATATAGAATTACGAGAACTAGGTATAGATCTCTTTTATACCACATACAATTAATATACCGCATATATTCGAACTCATGTAGCATACACCATTGTCCTAAGTTATTTTAGCTCCATTAAACTATCACTATGTTACATTTTTGTCTATTTTTAATCATTCTCACACAAGGATACAGATTAGTTGGTTTATAGATTTGTTGATATAGCTCATATAGTCTCTACATATCACCTGCAAAATCTTATCCGGCCGGTTCTTAAAATTAGTTTGTCTTCAAACTAGCTATTTGGCACAAATACGAAGGAAACAATTCAAACAAAACGTAATAACCCAAACACAAAACCCACAGAGAGAACTAAATTAAACGCTATTGTCTAAAAACAGACTAACGAAACCAAGACACACGTTTGACTTTTACTTTACTTACTTTTTCTAAGGAAATTAGAAGGCAATGATTAATTGAAGAACATACGAAGAAGCTTCGATGATTCGATCTTATGATATACGACAATTTTATACACAAAAAAAAAATTCATTAAAAATTAATAGCTACTACTTATAAGATACGTAGAATATGTTAGTTTGCAATACAACTCACGAACTATAGAACAAACGCGTACGGAGGGTTTGTTCTCTGCCCCAACACCTCCAATCACCGACACGACGTTATCGCCGCTCTTCTTTTTCTATTTTGTTCCTTATTTTTCAAACCATTTTTAATTGGTTTCGTTGTATAAGAACGAAATTAGCTCATGGTTAAACTATAGCCGTGACTAACTAATAAATATCAATTAAAATTTATTTTAGATAAAACTGAAAAATTATTTGTTTATTTTGAATGGTTACTTGTAACCAAAAATAACTACAAGTAACTAAAAGTAACTAAAATATTTAATACAAATTAGTTTTAATTCACTGTTAAAACTGATTTGAAATTGTCTAAATATAGAAATCGAATAATTATTTGCCAAAGACCGAAACCGAAACCAAAATGAATATCTATATTCGGTTTAGTTTGGTATTTTGTTTCCAGTTTTTATGTCTAAGATTTTAGTTATTGTTATTGTATTTTATTTTTTGTCGTCTGAAAAATTCTTATAATAATAACTTGAGTAGAATATATTTTTAAGATATAAAAGCCGGCGGAACATGATAAATATCTTCGACAATTAAGTCTAAAAGAGGGAAACTAAGTTAGAAACTCCAAAAGAACTAGACTAGAACACTTATGGACTTAAACTCAAAGAACAATTATCTCGAAAGTGAAAATCGAGGCCACCATAAACTACACGAAGACTGAATTGATGGCAAAACTTCCTATGGTGAATAAATATACTTCACAATTGTAGAACGAGCTGTTAGATCGGCAAGAATAAATCCCACATTATTTCAGATATGTGAAATCGAAATAATAATCGACCATTTGACGCCTAATAAAGCCCATGAAAAAATTAGTCTTCGATTTAATTGGGTTTTTTTGTCAACATTGTATCAATAAACTCCGATCTATAACCTAAAATCCATTCTCTAAAATTTCTATTTAATCTCTCAATCGTTAAAAAGAATAATCAAACCTTAGATGCCATAATCATTAGCTGAATCATCATAATCACCACAATCACCACAAATAGAAGAATTCAACATATTTAATTGGGATTTAAACAAACAATAATTGCACTTTCGTTTCCTATATTACAAAATTTTGGATTCATAAAAAAAAAATCTTAGGAATGTATATAAATTGGGAATTAAATAATAGACTAAAAGATATTGGGGATCTAATATGAAATGCTATAAAGTACACGGACCAGTTTGCAATTCAAGTCCTTTGAGCTAAATGCATAACTTAGTAGGATTAAAGAAACTGATTCAGAATTGATCATCAGGGGAGAATCCTCTCTGTATCATCTCATCGTGAAACCGAAATGCTTCG
This sequence comes from Lepidium didymum, assembly GCA_963920545.1. NCBI lineage: Eukaryota > Viridiplantae > Streptophyta > Magnoliopsida > Brassicales > Brassicaceae > Lepidium > Lepidium didymum. Next base: position 20,032,139 of record OY986981.1, read on the forward strand.
GTTAAGTTATCTTGAGAAACATATCCATTGATCAGAGATGTATACGTTGACCTATCAGGATTTACACCTTTTTCAATCATCTTCCTCAGCACAGCCTCAGCTTCTTTCATTTGATTCTGTCTACAAAACCCATGTAAGATTGAATTGTATGTAAAGATATCAGGCACTAATCTTCGTTGCTTCTCCTCCATCTTCTTCACCAAATTAAAAGCTTTACTCATGTTTTCTTCTCTAACGAAACCGTAGATTAATGTGTTGTAAGTAATGATATCCGGCACAAAACCTTCTGAGATCATCTTGTTCAAAAACCTTTCTCCATCTGAGGCATTACCAGAGCGGCAATATCCCTTTATCATGGAGTTACAAATCACGGCCGTTGGCTTTATATGTTTACTGATCATTTCATCCCAAACTCGAACTGCCTCAGAAAGATGGCCTTTACTGCACAATGCATTAACCAAAATGCCGTAAGATATTGGAGTGGGAAGTATCCCTCTTGATAGCATTTCTGCCCATACCTCGTTTGCTGTATCGATATCGCCTACTTTACCAAACCCATCTAATAGCGTGTTGTATGTCACAACATCTACTTTGATTCTCTTTTCTTTCATCTTTTGAAAAAGCTCCATAGCGTTTTGCAGATTTCCGAGCTTACAATGTCCATCAATCAGTATGGTTAATGTGTAAGAATCTGGAAACAAATCCCTTTCGATCATTTCGTTGAACAATTTATCCGCTTCACCCAACATTTTCTGTTTACATAAGCCGTGCAAAATGGTGTTATAGGTAACAACATCCATAGCACAACCCTGCTGAAGCATTTCATTTCTCAAATTCATAGCTTCGAAGATCATACCTTTTCTACAATACCCTTGGATCAGAATTGTGTATATCACATTGTCAGGAATCAGACCAGCATCCTTCACAGAGTTAAAATACACTAATGCCTTATCGAGATTTCCGCTCCGAGCAAAAAGACTCATTATTGAGCCAAAGCAAACCAAATCCGGAACAATATTCTTAGATCTCATATCACTGAAAATCTGTTCTGTTTCAACCGCATCTCCCTTCTTACAAGCCTCCATCAGCAATGATCTATAGGTAGCGGGGTCAGGACTCAACCCGGATTTTAACATCTCAGCGAAAACTTCCTTGGCTCTTTCGTATTTCCCTTTCTTACACAGTCCATTTATCACAGAATTATAAGTATACACACCAGGACTAAACCCTTTACTCGGCATAGCATTCATCAACTCAAATGCCTCTTCTATGAGACCTCTACTAGAATAGGCGCTAATCAACGTATTATATGTTACGATATCCGGATAAACTCCTTTCTCTTGCACTTCAGACAAAAAAGCTGCAATCTTTTCCATTTTACCATCTTTGCACAATGCATTAACCATAATATTGAGAGTATAGACATTCACACCGATGCCAGTTCGAGAAATATCCTGATAAACTCCCCAAGCCAGTTCAACCCACCCGATCCTAACCAAGCTCCCGATGAGAGCGTTACAGGCATCAATAGAAACCATGTAACCTTTGCTTCGCAGCAATGTAAAAGCTTCATGTGCTTCTCTTAGTTTTCTAGCTTGCACATAAGTCCTGATCAACAAATCGAAAACCGAATCATTCGAGCCACAGTTACTATACGTTGCAACCAAGGAATTGACAATCTCTGTCCTAGAAACACCACTCCTCCTAATCATTCTAAGAACACAACCCTGTGCATCCGATAATCTTCCACTCCTCACTAAAATATGAATCATTGCACTAAAAGACAAAGACGTATGCTTGAAAGTCGGAAAATTTGAGGCCAACTGATCCACGAACCTTTGACCTAAACTTAAATCATTGCGGCAACGGTACAAAACCTCAATGACGGCTAAAGGGTTTAACTGAAACAGGTGATTTCTCAAGGAACCCGCATTATTTCCTTGCTTCAAAGTGATACAGATTTTCTCCACCAAGATCGAATCCGAAACCGATGATGAAGCCGAAGAAGAAGAGGGTTCGACTTCGGAAATTAGTGATGAAGATGTGGTCAAGGTTTTGAAAGGTTTAAGTCGAGTAAAAGGGTCTTTTATGCGGGATATTCTGGAAGGTATTATCCGATGAACAACCATTTTACTGGTGAACAGAGAGAGATGAGAGAATGATTTCGATCGAGAAAAAAATGGATAATTGAGAAATCAGTTTGGTTCTTCGAGCAACCGAAACAGTCTGAAATTTTTGATAGCTCCTTACGCTGTTGAGAGGAGAGCTTACGAAAACGACATCGTTGCTATGACTCTTAACGATCCGGATCCGGATCCGGATACGGCTGTGACCCATGGCGGCCCAAATTAATATTTCAGAAATTTATTGGAGCCTTTAGAACGGCCCAAACAAAATTAATCATCGAACCCAAAGCCTCTTTCTCGCAGTTCTCTCTAATTCCATTTGAAATAGGATTATTTTGAATTAAAAAAATAAAAATTCATGTCCTCATAGTGTGTCGCCTCCGTTGCCCAGAACTGAAAAAAAGGAACAAATTTTGATTGAGAAGAAGTGAAGCAGAGAGATCTGAAATCCCCAATCTTCCGACTTCAAATTTGATAGTAGGTAGCAGATTTGATTTCTCTTCTTTCTTTTGATTTCTGTTTTAGGGTTCCTTACATTTAATTTGTTTTCGGTTCCTTTAGATTACAGCGACAAATGCTTCAAATTCGGCTTAGGAGGGATTCGCCTACGGAGACTGGAACTGGAGCGAGGCCTTCTCCGACTGATACTGTTACTGTAGCCTGTCCTGATCACCTCGTCCTCGCTGATCTTCCCGTCGCGAAAGGGATCGGTTCCGTCACTCCCACCACCGTTATCAAGCCCGTCGGTCGCCGTTCTCGCCGTCAGCTTGGCGAAAGAGTTCACTTCTGCGTCCGTTGCGATTTTCCGATTGCAATCTATGGTCGTCTGGTAAAGTTTTTGTCTCTATTGGCTACTTATTCTTTACGCTTTGTTGATTTTCAAAGCGGCTAGGGTTTTTTTTGGGGGGGGGGGGGATGAGGGCGGAGTGTTCTTCCATTCGAGAAGTTATTTTTCTTTGTGTTGTTTGGTTTTGCAGATTCCCTGTGATCATGCTTTTTGTCACGAATGTGCTCGCAGTGATTCCATCTGCTATCTGTAAGCATTTTAACTTTGGTCTAATTATACTTTGAATTTGGTTTCTTGTCGATTTTCACAATGCAGTTTGAACTAAATTGACTCAAATTGGTTGATCGTACTACTGAAGAAAGATATTACTCGTACTGTATAATCTGTGCTATTGATCAACAAATCTTGCAAGAGCCATATTGTGGAGTATGCGTGTGTTTCAAATTGGGAATTTTAGATACATGGAAGTATATCATTACAATCTTAGTTAGATAGATACTCTAGATTGTTTATAAGAGATATGTTAAGTGATGTAGGATTATCAAACTGAAGTCGTATCATCTCTTGTGTGTTTGGTCAGATGTGATGAACGGATTCAAAAGATTCAAACAATCAAGATGATGGAAGGGATCTTCATCTGTGCTGCTCCTCATTGTCTCAGGTCTTTCCTGAAAAAAGTTGACTTTGAAGCCCATGTACATGAACTCCACGGCACCCTATTACAAGCTGATGCAGAGAAGGAAGATGGAAACGAGTCAGACGTTCAGAGCACAAAGCAGCAATCTTCAGCTTCAGAATCCACATTACGAGGTCCCTTAAGATCTCAGCAGCAACAACCCCGTGAGCAACCATTACTAAACAGGTCGGCATCATTGGCAAAGTCGCAATCTGGATTTGGTCAAGTTCAGAATTACTCTGCAGAGGGCGATAACTCTCGCCCTCCAGGATTCGAAACAGCTAGTCCTAAACCGGGAATCCGATTTCCAGATTACCCACCTATGAATCTTATGCAACCACCCAGCTTGCCCGTTCCAATGAATCAAAACCCGGGCTTACCACAGCAGTTTGGTTTTCAATCTTATCCAACAACTGATGGATTATCTCAACAATTCTATAACGGTGCTCCTTATGAGATGACAAGAACAGAAAGTGGTGGATCAGAACAAGGTTCATTGCTTGGGTATCCACCTGCACCAATGATGAATCTAAATTTTCAAGGATCTTATCCTCCTCAGTCATGGAATCCTGCAATGGCACCGCCGCACGCGAACCAGCAGGTTAACCAGGGTAGAGACAGTCAAAGTTTTGGGTGGCAACAAGAGAACCGCGATGGCTTTGGGCAGGAATAAAAATAGACTAGTTTGAACTTTTTTTGTGTATGTTAAACTAGTCGCTTGAAAGTTTCAAGTATTATTGTCTTTAAACCGTTGTCTTTTTTGGTTCTAACTTCTAATTTGGTTAAACCCAATTTGAACCGAGCCTAAATCTCTGCCGACAAACTAATTTTAGAAATAATCAAAACTATATAAGATTTTCATGTATAAACAACTGCATACAAATATAAAACATGTGAATGATTTATGCTATTTAATCGGAATTATTTATGGTAAATAAACACTATATTTACTAAAAATGCCATTATCAAAAAGAATAAAGCCATTAATAGCAAAAATATTAAATCAGAAATATAAACTATAATGGAGGCCATAGTTCGTAATTTTGAAAAAAAATTAAATTTCTATTCTCAAAAGTTTTAAATCTAAAAGTAACAATAAATAAATAAATAAATCGAATGAAAAATGAGTTTGATAAGACTATATTTCATATATTTTTATCAAAATAAGTTTCTAAGCCAATTTTTTTTTTCAAATATGTCACATACAAAAAAATGTAAAAATGGAGTGAAAATGATTTTGGAAGGTTATATAGTCCATATATTGATTTAATATAAATGTAAGCAAACCAAAAATTTAATCTATAAATTATCAAAAATTTCAGAAAATAGTGTGAAAAATGATTTTGTGAAAGTTATACTCCATCTATTTTAAAATATAAGATGTTTTGACTAAAAACACGCATATTAAAAAACTTTAATATTAATAGTTAAATACATTTAATTTTGCATAGAATTTTGTAAAACATCTTATAAATTGAAACAAATTTATTTTGCTAAAATATCATATAAATTGAAATGGAGAGAGTAGTTCATAGATTTTTTTTTGTCAACATTGGACCACAACTGGTTGGCCCATTAGCCAAGTTCCTACATAATGTAGGAGTTGGATTCGATCCCTGGGTGTGAAATAATGTCTGCTTTCAGTAGATTTACCACATGCCACTAGACCAAGATCACTTGACGATTAGTTCATAGATTTGGATCAAAAATAAGTTTTTAAGGAAAAAAAATCTATAAATAACATAAAACGAGAAAATAAAGTGAAAAATTTAATTTGTAAAAGAATAAAATTTTTAAAAGTATAAAAAATGATTTGTGAAGACTATTAGTTAGTAGATTTTGATAGAAAATAAGTTTCAATGCCATAAAATTTAAAGCATCTAAATTATAAAAATTTGAGAAAATTGAGTAAAAATTGATTATTGAAGGCTATAATTTATATATTTCGATTAAATATAAGTTTCTAAGCCAAACATTTAAAATATATAAATTACCAAAAATGAGAAAATTGAGCGAAAAAGATTTCTGAAATATATAACACATGAATTGTGATGAAAATAAGTTTCTTGGCCATAAGATTTAAATCTATAAGTTAAAAATGAGAAATTGGAGTTAATAAGTTTCTAAGTAATAAAATTTCTAATCTATAAAAAATCAAAAATGATAAAATGAACTTGAAAATGATTTTGGAAGGATATAGTCTATAGATTTTGATCAAAAATATGTTTCTTATCTATAAATATTAAAATTTATATAAAAAAACTAAATGGGAATATGGAGTGAAAAATTAAATTTTTGAAAGCTATTACCCATGAATTTTAATCGAAAAAAGATTTTAAGTAATAAAATTTAAAATCCATAAATTGCTAAGAAATAAGAAAATATAGTGAAAATATGGTTTTTGATGGCTATCATCCATGAATTTTGATCAAAAATAAGTTTCTTAGCTGTAAAATCTAAAATATATAAATTTCAGAAAAAAGAAAGAAACTCGAGTAAGAAAATAATTTCTGAAGGCTATAATCTAAGAATTTTGATAAAAATAAGTTTCAAAATCATAAAATATAAAATCTATAAAAATACCAAAATATGAAAAATGGAGTGAAAAAATGATGTCTGAAGGTTATAATCCATGAAATTTGATATAAAAAAAAAGTTTATGTTCGTTTCAAATGGAGTTTCCAATTATGAACCATTATGATACATAGCAATATTTGCAAGACACCATTATTGAGATTTGAAGAAAACTGAGGTAAGAAGCTTTTTCCCATGTTTTTATTAATTATTGCGATACCCATAATACATTTCAAAATGTTAAAAGCTAATCATTGTCGTAAAATATCATGATTAATCACCAATCATTATGACCGTCCAAAGATAATATATTATAGCGTTTTTGTAATTATTATGTAATGTAAATATTGATATTTAGCTAATTGCATTTTCTTTTACCAAAATGGTTTTTCGGTCTGCTTATTTAAACAGAATGTAAGCTTATATTTCATTAAAATATATACAAATATTTTAAAGTTATATTTCTAAAATCATAATACAGCTTTTGGAAAGACTAAAAGAGATAAATTTGATTGGTAAAATATAAACAAAAGCCCATATTAATGGCTTTGATTGCGTTGAGATTAATGGATGACGAACATAATTACGCAACATAAAAACATTCGAGGTCTATATATTTGATGGCTAAAAATAACACATTACTTTGAAGAAAAAATCAAAAAATACTACCGAATTGGTAAATGATATATCAATGTAAAGATTTTTTTTTTCTCGTTTTTTTCATTTAACTATCAGTCTACTATGAGAAAGGTCATGATTGGTAAAACATAAAATTTTAGCATGAAATAGCATAAGCATATAAGAAACTAGAAGAATATATACTTTTAATATTAAATTTATAATATATGATTGGCATAATAGTGAATAACTAGATTTAAAATTACAATATTAGACATCATAATTTATTATCTGCAGAATATTAATCAAATTAATAGAGATAAAATTGTATTTTAATTATGTTTAATGCTCTATGCTAAGAAAAAACTCTTTTTAAGAGCATTGAACTATTGAAACCTTCTATGCTCCAAATATAACTAAAATTAAGTTGATTGATTTTTTAGAGCATTAGATTTTTTATACTCTACCAATCAAATCCAAAGTAGCATTTCCCACACAAATTTGAGAATACAGAAAATAAAATAAAATATACGAATACTATAAAAATAAAAAGGAAAATAGAGAGAGACAACAAATAAGATTTGATGGCGTGAATTGCTTTATATTGTAATTTGCCTTTAGGTTGGAATCTTTGAAAATCCAAAGCAAATCTTTAGTTCATGATTTTATAATATCAAATGTGACAATACATATGGTTTAGTATTATCTTTTACCCTAACTACATACTATTGTATATAATTTTCTAGCCAAGCCAAAATATAAAAACAAATGAAATAGACGTAGTTAATTTGGTCGGAAAAATATAGTATTCGGTCAAGTGTTTGACAGTTTGAACCTCATTTCATTTGATTTCGGAAAGTGTTTGCTCCAAGTGAAATAAATTATTCAAACATATTTGCGTATATAATTAGAAAATGAGAGTATACACACATACTATCTTCAGGGTCGAAATCATCTCGTAGGTGTTAGAGTAGATAACTGTAGTTTTTGCATCTTTTACTTGTTGTATAAGTAACCTTTAGGCTTTTAGCTTAGCCGACATGTAAAAACTCAGTCTATAAAACTTTATTTTATATGAATGTAGACTAAACATTCATCTATAAATAGTCACATACTCAGCATTTTATTTAATTATAGCGCATGTCAAAACAAGTTCTATAGTTAGAGCACGTTTAATGGTGAGATGACGAGAGTCTCACTAAATTAAAAATAAATGAAAAACAAATAAAACTAATGATATTTTGCTTGATATGTCTCAGTGAAACTAATGATACAGTTTCAAAAATAATTTATTATTAAACAATTTTTTAGAGACTCTCCTAGTCTTACCATTAAACATGCCCTTACGTTTTTAAAGTCCCCATTTGGTGCATCACTCTAAAATAAGACAAAGTTTTAAAGTCCTCAAAAAGCTAATTCGTTGGGTTTAGCTGGAATTAAGATGTAAACTGGTGGAATTTTGACGTAATAACATATAATCATAAAAATACCATAGTAATTGTAAAACACAGACAACTTGCATTGGTTATGTCCAAAACAAACAGTGTCTTTGGACATTTCACTTTCTTTTCTTTTTTTGGTCTGTGACAACATTTGACATTGATGCCAATATATCGAAATTATACTAAAATAAATACGAATGTCAATTCCGCATGAGCAAGCACACGTGTTTGTTTTCAAAAGATTTTCCATTTTAATAGACAAAATTGAAAAATGTCTTTAAAATATTTATCCTTTTTTCTTAAAGACAGAAAATCAGATTGGCAGAGGGATCGATCAAACATGAATAACCACACCATTTTTCTTTTCTTTTTATTACAAAAACTATTTTTACGAATTTATAAAATTGTACAAAGTATATTTTAATCTGTTATTAACTAAAGAAATACAAAAAGCATAAGTCAAGTGGGCCAATAAAAAAGAAAAACTCGTTTAGAATGATTTTACTTATTACAATGTCTTCTTCAATTATATAGTTTTGTTTTTCCTTTGTCTTCTATCTCTTTCAATGTCCGTTGGTAACAGACGAAAGTTTCAGTCTTTCAGACATAACAACACACTTCCAATATCTCTCTCTCCCAAAGCAATTAAAAGAGAGTGACAGTGATGATATGAGCTAAGAGAAAGGAGGATCCTTTTATCATTTACCCTCATGAATCCTCCAACCGACGAACTAGCTCTGCCGTCTCAACCGAATCGTCTCTCGACTTCTTGTGATCTCCACCCAGATGAGCACTTTTCCGGTTTTTGTCCTTCCTGTCTCTGCGACCGTCTCTCCGTCTTAGATCACAACGGTATTCCACCACCTCCGTCTTCATCTTCACGGAAACCTCCCACCATCTCCACCGCGTCGTTGAAATCCCTCTTCAAGCCTACCTCTAGTAGTATCAACAATAAAAACGTAAACGGTCGGTTCCGACCCGGTTTCTTCCCGGAGCTCCGGCGTACGAAGTCGTTTTCCGCAAAGAACACTGAGGGATTCTCAGGTCGGGTTGAGCCACAGCGTCGGTCTTGTGACATTAGACTTCGTGAAGAACATCGAAACCTTCCCACTAGAGAAGTTGCCACCGCGGTCGTCGCCGGAGGTAAGATTGAGGACGAGGCTAGGCGGTCTATTGTGAGCGAGCCAGTTTTAGAAGTAACTGAAGAAGCTGAAATTCAAGAGGAAGAAGCTGAAACTGAGATCGTGAATAATTCCGGCGAAATTAGAGAGGAAAAAACCAGCGAAATTGTTGAGGAAGAAAAGAACTTGAAGCCAATGAAGGATTACATGGATCTCTACTCACAGACAAAGAAACCGTCGGTGAAAGATTTTGCCGGGACTTTCTTCTCAGCGGCCTCTGTTTTCAGTAAGAAGCTTCAGAAATGGAGGCAGAAGACAAAGAAGCCGAGAAACAATGGCGACGGCGGGGGACGGCCACAGTCTGAAATTGGATGTGGGCGGAGATCAAGTGAAACTGATCCTAGATTCTCGCTTGACGCCGGGAGATTTTCAGTCGATATTGGTCGGATTTCGTTGGACGATGCTCGGTACTCGATCGACGAGCCAAGAGCGTCGTGGGATGGACATTTAATCGGCAGGGCAACGACGGCTAGGGTTCCTCCGCCGCCATCGATGCTATCAGTCGTGGAAAACGCACCAATGCATCGATCAGACATGCAGATTCCGGTTGATGAACCTTCGTCTTCGTCAATTAATCCGATTAACGGTGAATCCGACCCAATTATCATCATCCCAGGCGGATCGAATCAAACCCGAGACTACTATACTGAACCTCTGTCGTCAAGGAGGAGGAAAAGCCTCGACAGATCCAATTCAATTGGAAAAACCGTTACGCCGGAGCTTGACGACGTCAAATCAGTGTCAAATTCGAAGGTTTCTCCGGCGACAACGATAGATACAAATGACATGCAAATGATAGAGGAAAAAGGGAATCAAAACGGTGATAAGAAATCAAGACGGTGGGGAAAATGGAGCATTTTAGGATTTATATACAGGAAAGGTGTTAACAAGGACGATGAAGAAGAAGATAGGTATAGCAGATCGAACAGCACCGGAATGGTTGAGAGGTCGTTATCGGAATCATGGCCGGAGCTAAGGAACGGAGAAGGAGGACCGAAGATGAGGAGGAGTAACAGCAACGTGAGTTGGCGGAGCTCCGGCGGAGGATCGACGAGGAATAAGAGTTGGAGGCAATCGCCTAAGGATGGAGAGAACGGAATGCTGAGGTTTTATTTGACTCCGATGAGAAGTAGCTGGAGAACAAGCGGTAGTGGCGGCGGAGGCGGTGGTAGTGGGTGGGAGAAGACGGCGGCTAGGGCGAATAGTCACGGCCACTCTATAGCGAGAAGGGTTATGAGGCTGTATTGACTAAATGATCCCTCTTCATTTTAATTATTGGGTGGAATGGGAGATTTGGGCTTGGGCCTTGAGCTTACAGTACTTTTGGGTTATGTAGTTAATTATCTTTTCTGAAAATTGGTTATCTACTTAACCGCTTTAAACCTCATGAAACCGGACCGAATTTAAGAACCGGATCGTTTACCAGGTTTAGTAGTAGTAAAACCTAACAAACACTCGAGATTTTGGATTATGCTCTGGCTCCGCCGTCGTCTTCCACCATATCGTCCGACTATATCATGGGCTGGGTGGCCAAGCTTAATCGATTGCGAGAATGCAAGTACGACGGAGAAGAAAGAGATCGTGAAAGCCAAGGACACTGTAAAAATTGGATATTTGGGTGATGCTTTGGAACTGTTCGACGAAATGTCTGAGAGAGAAGTTGCCCCTGAGGTTTACGTTGTTAGAAGAGAGATACCGAGGCTCGAAATGTTGCATCGTATTCCAGATAAGGGTTAGGTGAGTCAACACTTTCATTTTTGTATTAATGTCTTGTTTTCTTGGTTACTCGAAGTTAGCATAAAAAATCAAGCTGCTTTATTAGCGTCCTCCTCTATTAGTTTAAGCATACTAGCTAATCTGATTGTGAGGCCTTTCTGTGTGTCTATATTATCAAGATTGTGTAGATAAAGAATTCTGCTTTTCACATACGAAAGCATCTGGATGACACAATTTGGTCTTGGTGATTTGAGAAACATCTCTGAGATCTGTCATTTTACAATGCAAAAGCAAATGTAGAAGTAGCTTGACGTATCAAGCCCAAGTGTTAAGTTTCAAACTTGGGTCTATTAATCAAGTTATATGCTCCTTTTACTGCCTCTTTCTTTCCTTGCTGCTACCGCTTTCATTACTGTCTATCTCGAATATCTTTCTCTTCTACATTAGCCAACTTTTGTTTTTCTTCTCTTTTATCAGTCTAATCTGTTCAATACTGCAGGTCTATAAAAGCTTGCATCTGAGTCTCAGAACGTTCATTTGCTTGACCATGGACTCATCACTACTATTCTAGTTGCAATCAGAGAATGCCACTCAAGTTTCATTCAGTACAGGATCTCATCTACACAATGCTTTCTATGTGTTCTTATTTTCTGAATACACACTTGTAAAGATTGTCAATATCTGAAATTTACTTTAAGTGGTTAAATAAGACAAAAGTAAGAATGTCTACTAAGGATATCATCAAAGAGAGCGATTTGTCTCTATAAGACACCAGACTTCGTTTCTGAATAAGTCAAAGTGCATGGCCCGTCGTTTTCTTGTAAGTGTACCATTTAGCAATCCAAAGGTAGACGAAGAAATTTAAGAAACTCAAAACAGCCAATAGCCAATAGTAGTAATCAAGATGACCTCTGTTTATATTTTTAGCGATCCAGCCTGGCCTTCCACCTGATCTCGTCACATTAGTTACTACCGTCACGAGCAATGTGCTCAAATAGTTACCTAATGCGACTGTGGTGAGTGACAAGGCCGAGCAGAGACTCCTCATAGCGTCAGGGGCTTGATCGTAGAAGAACTCAAGCTGACCTATAAAAGTGAATACTTCTGCACAACCCACGAAAAAGTACTGTGGAACTTGCCAGAAAATCGTCATTGGGACCGTCTCTACATCGTAAAGATTGTGAGTGCGGACATAGCTTAACCTTACGACCTCGAGGATTCCTGCTGAGACCATAGCAAAGATAGAGATTACAAGTCCAATTCCCATCCGTTGAAGCTGCGTGAAGCCACGTTCGTGACCTGTGAATTTCCTAGCGAAGGGAACTATTAGCTGGTCGTAAACAGGTGTCCAGAAGAGGACACTAAGTGTGTCGAATAAGGAGAGTGATGCAGAAGGGATTGTGAAATGAGGTCCCATGTGTTGGTCCATTGTGTTGCCTTGTAGTACGAATACTGTGCTCATTTGGCTATAAACTGAAGCAAAGACTATCCCTGTAGCCCAAACAGGTAAGAGACGAATCAGTGCTTTGAGCTCTTCAACTTGTGTCACTGTACATAGCTTCCATGAGGATTTAGCTGTTTCTTGTTTGTCACTGTCTGTCTCTACTGCTGCTTTGTCAAAGAACCTGCAATGGTGTAAGTTGAAAAGAAGTTAGAGCGACAACACAAAAAGCAGACTGGACACTAACCACTTCAGCCATTAGACCTACTTGCAATGGTAATGAGAGTTAGTGGCTTACGTTAGTATTTTAGTGTGTTCAAGCTTGCGGCTTCCTTGGATATTGCTTTCGGCATCTTGGTTCTCGTAGAGAAGAGATTGATCTTCAGGGACTTTCACTTTAGATTTTCTGAAAGCAGCCACAATGACTTGAAGCATTCTCGTGAGAGGACTTCCTCCTGGTTTCTGAAGCCTGTAGAATTTGCTTCCGGCGAAGAAAAACACAACGGCTATAGCCATGGCGACGGTGGGAACACCTAAACCCCAACCCCAACCAACATTCATCTGAATCCATACTAAAACAGAGGAAGCAATCATTGCACCAACATTGATCACAAAGTAAAACCAGTTGAAGAAAGAGCTTTTGGACTCTTTCTCTTCTTCATCTGTATCATCAAACTGATCAGCGCCAAAGGAAGAAACACAAGGCTTGATCCCCCCAGTACCAAGTGCAATCAAATAAAGCGCTACGAATGTAACCGCGGTTTGAGCTGAGGTTGCATGACATTTTTCTCCACTGCAAGTTGGTGACAGACCACGAACCGAAGCAGATAACGTCAACAAAGTCATTCCCTACAAAAAAATAAACAGAGCAAACAGTTTCAACATTCTGAAATATGTTAACAAGAACTGTTTTAATGGTTAAGATGTTTACGGATATGTAGATGACGACGAAAGAAGCGATGGTCCAGTATCGACCGAGATAAGCATCGGCGATAAAAGCACCGATCAAAGGAGTTGCATAACATGTTCCAGACCAATTTGTGACACTGTTGGATGCAGTAACGTTTTCCATATTCATTTGTTTCTCGAGATAGTTCACTAGATTTGTACTCATTCCATAGTAAGCCAATCTTTCACAGCACTCAGTTCCTACCAATTGATAATCAAATCAGATTCAGAAAAAGCGATTCAAGTATAACAATCAAAAGTTGTTGTTTGAACATTACCGAGAATGAATCTGCAAGCTTTCCAGGTTCCTGTTTTCTTCTTGTTTGCTGGTTTTTTATGAATGTCAAGAGTTCCATCTTGTGTGTATATATACATCTCCCCTTCAATCTTCATCGTCTTCAATCCGTGGCCTGAGTTTCAGTGAGTAAAGAAAATTATTGAATCAAAAGATCTCTATAGAAGGGAGATTCAAGAGCAACACAACAATGTGCGAAACTGGATATAAAGATAACTTCTTTGCCAAGTAAAATGTACGCACTGGTATTCTACGATTACTGAGAAATTTATGGATCTGACACTCGCAAATTACGTTTAGGAATCAAAAAACAAATCTAAGAACGCTCTGCTCCTGAGAATGTGAATGCAATACCACACTGATGATAAAATCAGATCAAGGATGATAAATTCGATCGAATCAAAGCTTATAATCAGAGATATCTTTAATCGTTGAAGAGATTCGTTTAATTACCTCTTTATCCGTAGAAATAATCACGTCGTTAAAGGAATCAACGGTGGAGATTATTACCGGCGACAGTGGTGGTTTGGCCGGAATTGTAACTACACGGCTGAGGAAGATAAACTTAGGGGCTTGAGAGTCTTTGATTGCGCCGTGTGATATATATAACACAGTAGTGAAGATAGAATCAATGTTTCGTAAAATTACAAGTTAAGTCCTTTTATTTTGTTATGTTTTCTATTATTTGTAAAATTTGACTACTCTTTTGAATCTCTTGGATTTTGGATAAATTCGATATTCTATTTTTGCAATGGAGCATTAAAGAGCTTGGTTGTGAATTGTGATAGATTCTTATTTAATTTATAGTTTGAATAATCTAACTTTAACAAAACTTACCTAACTATTATGAAGAATTTAATGTTTGATATTGGAAACAAAATTTTAAACGGATAATTACTACAATTTATGAATTCTTTCTGTAATTCTGTCTACATGCAACGGTTATATCACACATCATTGAATTTTAATTTATTTTAAGGATTCAAGAGTAACAGCATTTACATTTAAACAAAATCTATCTGTAAATTTTTTTGGTTATGATCATATTTTATAAGCTAAATTTGAATTTTGTAAAGGAAAATAAAATATGATTTTTGTTATCTCTTTAAAGATTTTTTTCCGATAATTGGTGCTATTTGGGAAAAAAATATTGTGACTTGTTTGATGGTATATTGACAAAAGGTTGTAATGTTCACTGAAAAGAGTTAAGACGACAAAACCAGAATAATTCAAACATGAGGGATCTTTTAGCAAATATTTTACTTCTTTCAGTGTTATGTTATCTCCAGATGCTTTCATGAACTTTTTTAGTCAAATATTACCATAAATTGAACCAATGTTGTTGTATATGATGGTCAAAAAAGTAAGTAATGGGAAATAAATCTGAAGTAAAGAATGTTTTCATAAATTCAAATATTAAATTATATATCTATATGGATGAATTAAACAAGTAATTTTTCAACACTTGAAGAAAAAAAGCATCGCAATCAAATGTAGGTTGACTACTTTAAATTCCGACCAGCTTATTAGTTTGGTTATGGCTTCCCAACAAATATTATTACTTTCTGTTAGATTCTATCCTCTAATAACAAACACTTCTTGATTGCTATTTCTCAACCCATTTTTTCACAATATTTTCTTTGCAAATATAAGGCTTATAGATTTTCATTATAATATGTTTATGCATATATATATTTTAATAATATTAATATCGCGAATAGTTAAACTCAAATAAAATATTATTTATGTCCTAAACCGACTACACACTAGAATAAGGGATGTAAAATAAAAGCTCCTGAAAATATCATACATAACTGTATTAAATTTGGATAGTATATTATCACTGTGCTTAATTTTTTGGTTACCACTAGATTACAACCTTGCATACAATTTTATTTAGATATGTTTCCTAATTCTAATAGGATTTGATTTATACGATTAAAAAGGGTAGAATTGATATTTTTTAATTATAAAATCCGATATATGTTATTTCTTCAAAAAATATGTATTTTCCTATAAAAATAAATTTTTTCTATACAAAGTGATAGAGTATGTTTAATGACATAACCAGACCAATTTGTTATTTATTTGGAAGATATAGAAATTACGAAATCGAAGCATTAAAACAAGACATTGAGAAGAAGATTGAAAACAAAATACAAAGATGATACCAACCTACACTTAGGTTCCAACCCACAAACAGAAGAAACATATACTTTCCCTCTAAGCTTTCACCAAACTGACGAGACACAAGAACCCAACATTTGCATGTATATAAGCCAATTATCATGAATCATTTTCAAATATCACAAACACAAAGAGAAACAATCAATAGAAACATCAAAAGAGATAAGTTAGCTACAATTATAGACAAAAAGAGGCAATCAAAATGGAACTTTCAATCCGGATTTTGGTTCTTTTAGCATTGCTCGTCCTTCCGACAATCGTCGACGGTGCAATCCGCAATTACACATTCAACGTAAGTCTTTATCGATCTTATAATCATCTTGGGTTTGGTTTTAAATTATTATTATTAAATAAAATTCGGAGTCTGACCAAAGTCTAACTAATCTTTTGGGAGATAGTATCAACGACTAGTCTAATTTCATGTTTTCTAGTGAGACTTAAAATATAATTTTATCTTCGTCTAGCTAAACAGTGGTCACAAACCAGGATATAAAATCATTAGGACAAGTCATGAATTCGATTTCCGCTGAAAACTAAATTGCTACTATTTAGTCATACGAAAATAGATCATGCTTTATGACTCACTAAAAACCTGAAACCAATCTAGACTTCGATATTGATTCTCCAAGGATTAATTTGTCTTTAACCTAGACCCGATATTAACAATAGTTAAACGTAATTATCTAATAAATATTTCAGGTGGTAACGAAACAAGTAACGAAACTTTGTTCAACGAAACAAATCGTTACCGTTAACGGTAAATTTCCAGGACCCACAATTTACGCTAATGAAGACGACACAATTATTGTCAACGTCATTAACAATGTCAAGTATAACGTCTCTATCCATTGGTGAGAATGCATTGATATATGTTTTAACTTAACACCTAAAATGGAACATTTTGTAAACTTTGAACTGATTTTTGTTGGTTTGTAGGCATGGAATAAGACAATTAAGAACCGGTTGGGCTGATGGACCGGCTTACATAACCCAATGTCCAATTCAACCGGGTCACAACTACGTGTATAATTTCACGGTCACCGGACAACGTGGCACGTTGTGGTGGCACGCTCATGTTCTTTGGCTCCGATCTACGGTTCATGGTGCTATTGTGATTCTGCCTAAACCGGGTCTACCTTACCCATTCCCTAAACCACACAGAGAAGAAGTCATCATTCTAGGTATTATTAAATGCTACAAGAACATGATTATGGTTAAGCCTTAATATATTTTTATAAATTCGGTCAATGATTTGGAAATTCCCGGTTTATTTTTAATAGGTGAGTGGTGGAAATCTGATACCGAAACGGTTATTAATGAAGCATTAAAATCCGGTTTAGCACCAAATGTCTCAGATGCTCACGTCATTAACGGCCATCCCGGTCTCGTCCCTAATTGCCCATCGCAAGGTAATTAACCAATTCTACATAAATCATTTTTTTACATAAATCATTTTTAAATTCGATATTTTAGCTTATATGTATAGTATATGTGATTTTATTTTCTTGTAATTTCAAATATTATAGTTGTTGGCATTTTTGTATATTTTAAGGTAATTTTAAATTAGCGGTGGAGAGTGGAAAAACATACATGCTACGGCTAGTAAACGCGGCATTGAACGAAGAACTTTTCTTCAAAATCGCCGGCCACCGTTTCACAGTTGTGGAAGTTGATGCTGCTTACGTCAAGCCATTTAACATCGATACAATTCTTATCGCCCCTGGTCAAACCACCACCGCCTTAGTCTCCGCCGCTCGTCCCTCTGGTAAATACCTAATCGCCGCGTCTCCTTTCCAAGACTCTGCTGTCGTTGCCGTCGACAATCGCACAGCCACCGCAACTATTCATTATTCCGGGACACTCTCGGCCTCAGCCATTAAAACCACCTCACCACCGCCTCAAAACGCCACATTTGTTGCAAACACATTCATCAATTCTCTCCGGAGTCTGAATTCAAACACATATCCGGCTAAAGTTCCAATCACCGTTGATCATGATTTGTTATTCACCGTTGGATTAGGAATCAACCGTTGTCACAGTTGTAAAGCAGGGAACTTGACACGTGTTGTCGCAGCAATAAACAACATTACATTCAAGATGCCTACAACGGCTCTTCTTCAAGCACATTACTTCAACTTAACCGGAATCTACACAACTGATTTCCCTGGTAAACCACGCCGGTTCTACGATTTTACTGGAAAACCACCTTCAAATTTAGCAACAATGAAAGCTACAAAACTTTACAAGCTTCCGTACAATTCGATGGTGCAAGTTGTTTTGCAAGATACCGGAAATGTGGCTCCTGAAAATCATCCAATTCATCTTCATGGATTTAATTTCTTTGTGGTTGGTTTTGGATCTGGAAATTACAATTCCAAGAAAGATTCTAAGAAATTTAATCTTGTTGATCCGGTGGAGAGGAACACTGTCGGTGTACCTTCCGGTGGTTGGGCGGCAATTAGATTCCGAGCAGATAATCCAGGTATTTTATCAATTATCTAACCGAAAAAATGTCAAAAGAATCTTTAATAAAAACATGGTTTTCAAAAATTAAATCGTAAACTTTTGTTGATTTTTAATCAAATCTCGAACTTTTGTTCACTGAATCAAATCACGGGCTTTCAATCATTTTGAAAGTTCAAGGTGTATTGATATTTTCAAAAGTTTGATATTATTTGTATAAGTATAACAGTTTCAATGTATGAAAAGTAACTGAAATAATGCGTATGAATGTATGTGAATGCAGGAGTCTGGTTCATGCATTGCCATTTAGAGGTACACACAACATGGGGACTAAAAATGGCTTTCCTGGTGGAGAATGGTAAAGGCCCAAATCAATCAATTCTTCCTCCTCCTAATGATCTTCCCAAATGTTAATAGCTCCATTATTTTTTGTTCAATCAATCAATTCTTTTTCTTGAAATATGAAATTTTTACTTTTTAATTTGACATGTGTTTGCTCAAGCAAAATTGTCAATAAAGTCACTGTATGATTGTGGTTACACTTTATTGAAAGGTTGAAAAGGAGCATTCTTTTGAAACTACTAGTACTCTACTAAATATTTTAATAATTACATACATAATTTGCATATTTAATCGAATATAATTATACATGAAAGGCACATTTCTGGAATAATAATAATAATAATAATAATAATAATAATAATAATAATAATAATAATAATAAGAATAATAATAATAAGAATAATAATAAAAAAATCTGATAAAAAAATCTTAAAACTAGTTCAAAGACAAGATTGAACTAAGTTAGCCGTTAGTTTGGTGAAACAAAATAAGATTAACGTGTCTACTTTTTTAAATACGTAAAATTAAAAAAAAAAAAGTTATATAAAAAAAGGTCGTAATCGAGGCAGAATTTGTCGGTGGTTGAAAATGAGAAAGTAGGTGAAATGTCACGTTGTAAAAAACAGAAAATAATTCAAATAATAAAAGACGATAAAAATGAAATAGAATGAAGCAAGAGTAATAAATTTGAGAGAAAAAGGAGTTAATTACTAAAAGTAGTAAGAGAATCTTTCTAAAAATAGAATCCAAAGAAGTCACTCTCTGTGAAACAGAAACTAATGTCTGCTACAACTCAACAGATGAATGAATGACACTTACAGTTTACGCTTCATTCATGCATGTGTTTCTTTACCTTCAATTTTGTGTTGGATTCCTTTTCTTGTCCCTACCCTTTTTGTTGTTTTTATTATTATAGTGTAAATATCTAATTATCAAATTTCATTTTGTTTATATGAAAAAAACTTAAATGATACTTAATGAAAACTTTTGACAGCAAAAAAAAAAATTAATTTATAAAAAAAGAAGAAAAAAGTTACATCAAATCAAGTCAAGTCGTTAAAATTTTATTTCTAATATATTTCTCACCAAAATTTGATTCTAAAAATTTATATAGCTAAATATATTTTTTTACGGTATTTTCATTAGAATTTAATTTCAAAGATTTATATAGCCATGCATATATTGAATTTGGAAAATTTGATTATAGAACATAACTTGTCAATCTTGTTCGAAAAAAGTTATATAACTTTATTTGATTTAATACAAGCGGCTCGGAAGTGGGTTATGTAGAGTAGATATTATTTATATACATTCAAGCAGACAACAATTCTTTTTGTAAATTTTGAATACAAAATGTTTAGAGATTAATATATAATAAGTATTATGTCAAACTTTCTATCCTGCAGATCCCATGAACCGTGTATTACAAAAAGTTAGATATTTATGTTAGGTAATAGTATCCTAGATTATTTTGTTCTAATGATTATAAATTAATAGTGAAATATTTCGAGTGTTGGTAATAATAATTGGTTGCGATGCTTTATGCTTTTATGGAAATTTAATTGGCTCGAAGTGGATCTGTGGTACCGTCCATATGAGGTGGTGAAACATTAATATATGAACCTTTTTACGATATGAAAGCACCCTACTCATATCTTATTCGTATAAATCAAAAATTATATTACTAAACATTGAATATATATGTTTTCATGGTTACTTGCCATCCAACAGCTCTGTCCCATGATTTTAATTTTTTTGAATTTCTTTATTAGTTTGTATTCATCATTCCTAACCCATTTGTATTTTATAATTTATGTTCATTAGAAAATATATATAGATTAATAATATATTGGATAGTATATACCTTCGAATCTCTCATTTGATTCGCATCTTTTCATTTCGATAGAAGGAATCTTAAATTTCTAATGACAAATTAAAGTAATTTATTTAATAAATCATGTATCGTAGCATACTAGCATATTTAAATACCATATGTAAAAATGTTTCATGCAGAGAAGTGTTTACGGTAGGCCTGTAACGAAGCAGATATTCGGGGTTTTTAAGGGTATATGTATCTATATATATATATATTTATGGTATCCGTCAAAAT
Source organism: Lepidium didymum (assembly GCA_963920545.1). NCBI lineage: Eukaryota > Viridiplantae > Streptophyta > Magnoliopsida > Brassicales > Brassicaceae > Lepidium > Lepidium didymum. Next base: position 20,053,045 of record OY986981.1, read on the forward strand.
AGTATGCATATCCAAAATTTACGAATATCCATGAGAAAAATCGATATCTTGCATATATCCATATCCATATTTAATTTTTTGCTTTTTATTAAAAAAAATGTAAAAAAATAATATTTTCATTCAAAATAAAATAAAATAATTAAATACGGATAGAAAAAGTAAATACCTAAAACAATTAAAAAATTAAAAAATAAAACTATTGATTTTGATATCGTAAAAATAAAAATAAAAATAATTTTTTATACGGATACGGATATCTGGACCCAATATCTGCAATATCTGTATCCGTTGTGGCCGAATATCCGTTTTCGGATAAAATTTTGGATACAGATACAAATATTCGACGGATACGGATATTTGATTACCAGACTAGTATTTTACGGTAAAGTGGTTAAAAGTCTATTTTAATATATTTTTTTTCCATCCAAAATCAATTTTAGTGAAATTGCATGATCCTGAAATCTGATGATCTCGCATAGAATTGTTTGAGATTTTGAAAAATGAAATTTGGGTTATAGAACATGTTTTGTTTGATAACCGACATGGTTAAACAAAAGTAATATATTATCGTTGTCCTAAGTTGAGTTATACAACTAGGTTAAAATCTCTACAATATGTTGGAAGCAATTCGAATTCGAGTAACATATATTACTGATATTTTAAATTTTTTCACTAATTGTCCTTTCATCTCTATTTCTACAAACTTACAAAAAATACATATACTTAATTTTAAAGATGTGGAATATTCCAATGTCTTTGTATATTTGTTTAACTTATGGTTGTTTATTATGTGAGTCTGTATGTGAACTAAAGTTTAAATATTAAACGGGCTATTTCGTGTTGACAAAAACTAAGCTCATTAGTTAAATATTAGTTAGATTAAAAAATCAATTATGAGCCGGCCAAACCATTGAACAGTGGTTTTCTTGTCTTTTTCATTTGATTGGTTACACCTTCTTTGTCATTAAATACTAATATTTGTTATATTTTCATTCATATATCGACACGTGCATATAGTTAGTCTTGATCCCATATCAATATTATATTTATATATCATAATAGCATAAAAATATGCTAATTATCCAATACATATGCCATAATTAACGTTTTTGTCTGATCTAAGTTTCATGTTTTTATTGGTCGGTTTTAAACTGTAACTACACACAAAACAAAAATACTAATGATTTGAAATAAGAAAAACAATATATTCGTTCGTAAGAGGTCTATTTTATTCGTTCTCGCCTAGTTATGCGTGTGAATGTTTAGTTCATTAACTTCAAAATAGTGATATATGTTGGTATCTTTAAGTTTTTGTCTGTTTTTCTACTTCTGTATTTGTTTTATTAGTTTTTTTTTGCTCAGGTAATATTTCAAGAATATGATATTTTTCGTTGGTTTTTGTGTGTTATTATTTTATCATGTTGTATTCGTACTATGTTTAATTTTGAAAAAGACATAGGAAAACAATATATATATATATATATATATTGTTAAATCAAATATCTTAACTTTTCCAAATATATTTATCTATTTTTTTAATTAAAAAAACTAATTAAAAGCAAAATTCACTTTCTTTCTTTTTTCCTGTTTCGTTTACAACCAAAGAGATCAACTTTACGCTCTGTTTATTTTCTCTATGTAATAATTTTTCTTGAGAAATTTCTAAAAGAAAAAAAAAGTCATTTATTTTCTTTCTTCGATTACTCAAGGCTCCAAAACAGTCAATCAAAAAGCCATTGATTCTCTTCTTCACTCTCTTCTCTTCTCTTTTCCTTTTACAATCTGCTAAAAAGTAAAAACCAGAGGAGAAGCTATGTCGTCGATGATGAACACAAACTGGAGTTTCCAAGAAGCCATGTGGACTGTGGAAGAGAACAAACAATTCGAGAAAGCTTTAGCTTTTCACGACGATAAAGACAATCCAGAGACTTGGTTCAAAATCGCTGCTTCAATTCCCGGCAAAACTGTAGCTGACGTCATTAAACGATATAAGGAGTTAGAAGATGATGTCAGCGATATCGAAGCCGGACTTATCCCCATTCCGGGATACGGTGGTGACGCTTCCTCCGGAACCAACAGTGATTACTTCTTTAGGCAAGAGAGCTCCACTTACGGTTATGATTACGATTACGTTGTCGGAGGAAAGAGGAGTTCTCCGGTGACGAGTGATTGTTTTAGGTCTCTGATGCCGGAAAAAGAGAGGAAGAAAGGTGTTCCTTGGACTGAGGACGAACACCGGTAATTACCAAATCTTTTCACTCTATTAATTTAATATTTTAAAAATGTATTTTCGAAAATTCAAAAAATATAGTAAGGAAACTAATAAATGTATTAGAACCTTACTAAATTTATAAGAAAAGTTTCTAGTTAAACCTAACATTTTTTTGTAATAGTTTTCTAGTTAAACCTTGTGTTAAATTCCTACTTTTTACAATTAGTTACTTTAAATTCTTTTGTTCTAATCCTTTGTTTTTATGAAGTTATTAAATTATAATATTTTGTTAATAAAAATATATCCGACCATGTGGTGAATATGATCACATATAGTTAAGTTATAGTATAACGCCAAAAAATCATATAATCTCCATATAATATTATTTGAGGTTTTTGAGGTAGATTTAAACTATGAACAAAATATTGTTGATTCAATAGTTGCTTTTATATATATTTGGACGATTTCTACCATTCACCAATTTGGTTGAATATTTGGAATTTTGGCTTAGATTTTTTTACTTTAAGTGATGTTAATAACTATAATTTTTTTGTCCATCAGACGATTTCTAATGGGATTGAAGAAATATGGAAAAGGAGATTGGAGAAACATAGCCAAAAACTTTGTAACGACAAGAACACCGACACAAGTCGCTTCTCACGCTCAAAAGTATTTTATTCGACAGCTCACTGATTGTAAAGACAAAAGACGATCCAGCATTCATGATATCACCACCGTTAATATCCCTGACGCAGACGCATCCGCTACCGCCATAACAACAGCCGCAACTTCTACTACTCATTCCAATCCATTTGACGTTTTTGTCCAACCAAATCCGCGTCACAGTTTCGCCTTTGCGTCTGCGTCTAGTTATTATAATGCGTTTCCACAGTGGAGTTAAATCACTTAGAAATTCTAGAGTTTGTCTCATAAGTTTTGTATTATATGCACATATAAAATTTCAGGATTGTTGTATAATATTAATTTGTAAGTTTGTGTGATTGCACCGTCCATATATATTAGGTTTGGTTGGTTGTACTTTTCAGTTTCACAAGTTTATAATATATTTATATCACCGGATGGTGGATTAGTGGCTTAATCGTAAAAGCTAGTTATAGTATGAACTCCTGATTCAATTTTTGGTGAAAAGATGTTTTACGTTATGTCAATTTAGTATTAACACCGACTAATCCTAGATAAGGAGATTAAGGCATAATCTGAATCTCCCTATTAAAAAAAAGTTTATAATATATTACCACTCTTAACTAGGCACGATTTAAAAGTTTATATAAGAATTTAGTTAATAGGTCAGCCAGTTGTGACCCAATATTAAAAAAATAAAAATAAGCATGATTTATTTAAAAACATAACACTAGATTACATAAAGTTCTTTAAAAAAATCCTCTCAGACACATAAATTGATAAGTTTATATATTAAAGTATGATTTAAAAAAAAATTCTAGAACTCAACTCTATAAAACAATTGTTGTATTTTATTTTCAAATTACGATGTTGTACTATAATATATTATTAAAAATAACAAAAAAAATTTTAAGTTTTTAAATTTTTAATATGTATCATTTTCATTGTAAAAATATTATAGGCTGTTGAAATAAAACAGTTAAAGGTCATTAATCATACATTATAAAATTTATAACTTTTAAAATATAGTCTTAATTTATTTTTTTAATAATTTTAACAATTTAAAATATTATAATTTAATAATATTAATTTATCTATAAATTAATACTTCTCTAAATTAATATTTTTTAAAGTCTTGATATTATTAAATTATAGTGGTTTTTCGGTATATCATAAAATGATACTATAATAAAGTCAACGCCTTGTGGAAGTTGCTTTTCTTTCCGACAACTTAGGATTAGTTCGAATCAGCATCTAACTCAGTTTTTTTATTGTTCAAATTAGAATAAACTAGCAAAGTATTTGTGACTATTATATACTTTATTACTTGGCATTCTTCCCATGACTACGCCGATCACTCGATAGAATATTTATATTCCATCCTTTCGTGGTTCCATTTCCTTCAATTATTATCGGATAAATTTGTGATTTAGTTTTTATATATAATCTTTACAATTTCACCTATATAATGAAAGCAGTTTATAGCTGTAAATCTTTTTTAATCATTGTTAAAGTTTCATATAGTAGCTTTATCGCTTTATGCTTTGATATTTTACTAAACTAAATATCAAATGATGTAAACATGTTATTGTGAACTTTTTACAGATGTTAATCATGAAAAATAATTGTATAAAATTTATAATTCATGTGACTTAAAATATACAGAAATTGCCGAGTTACTCTCTGTTTGATGATTAAGATGATCCAGTTAAAAACTCAAGCATTAGGATTCGATTTCTCCCTACTACACTAGTAGATTAAAAAGAAATTTTAGAGATGAGGTTTAGGTTATGGATTGGGTCTGTCGATCTAATTGTTGACAAAAAAAGACGAAAAAAAGATTAGAAATAAAATAAAATAACGAAAAATTAAACAAAAAGAAGTAAACATGAGTTCGATCTTTGATTTTAGGAATTGAGTTTTAGAGTATGTATCATGTTTTGTTAATTCAAATGGGGAAAATGTCAATATAACATTGTACTTATCGAAAATCGTTGATTTTAACATTGAATTTAGGATGTGGTTGATTAAACCTTCAATTTTTTGTTGACTTTTGAAAAAACTCTCACTTTGCGTTGACTCGGCAAATTGAACCCGCTTTTAATTTCAAATCAAAATTTTCTTTAAATTCGAAAATCAAATCAGAAGTTCGATTCAGTTCTTATCTTCCTTCTAAAGAACCCCTAAGATTGATTTTCTCTTTTCTTTCAAGAATGAACTCAAATTTGTCGTTTTGAAGTATTGAATACAACATTTCAAACCGACGAATTTGAGCTCATTTTTGAAAGAAAAAAAAATCAAGCTTAGATGTTCCTCAAAAAGGAAGATAAGAACTAAAAAATAATTGTTTAAAATTTATAACTCTTGTGACTTAAAATAGACATAAAAAAAGACTATAAATAAAATAAAATAACGAAAACCTAAACAAAAGGAAGTCAATAGGAGTTCGATCCTTGATTTTAGGGATTGAGTTTTAGAACATGTATCATGTTTTGCTAATTCAAATGGGGAAAAATGTCAATTTAACATGTTGATTTAACATTGAAATTTGGATATGGTTGATTAAATTTTCAATATTTTGTTGACTTTCGAAAAAAACTCAACTTTGCGTTGACTTGGCAAATTGAACCCCCTGTTAATTTCAAATCAAAGTTTTTTTTAAATTTGAAAGTCAAATCGATTTTGGAAGTTCGATTTAGTTCTTATCTTCCTTCTAAAGAACCCATAAGATTGATTTTCTCTTTTCTTTCAAAAATAAGCTCAAATTTGTTGGTTTGAAGTATCGAATACAACATTTCAAATCGACGAATTTTAGTTTATTCTTGAAAGAAAAGAAAAAATCAAGCTTAGATGTTCCTTAGAAGAAAGCTAATAATTGAAAAATAATTATTTAAAACTTATAACTCTTGTGACTTACAATAGATAGAAAAAAAAGACTAGAAATAAAATAAAATAACGAAAAACTAAATAAAAGGAAGTAAACGGAAGTTCGATCCTTGATTTGAGGGATTGAGTTTTAGAGTATGGATAATGTTTTGTTAATTCAAATGTAGAAAAATAAAGCAAAGGTTGATTGTTTTAGAGAATGGATAATGTTTTGTTAATTGAAATGTAAAAAAATAAAACAAAGGTTGATTTGGTAAAGTCCAAAGGAGAATTATAGTTTAAGGCCCATCAAATAGTGGCCCAATAAGAGTCCTCATAATCATGAAGTTAACATACACTAATGAAATCCGTATCTAATAAGACTTCCATCACCAGAGCTAAAAGACAATAAAAGTGGATAAAAAGCAATTACACTTCCTTAAAGAAGATAGGAAACGGTAAAAAACAATTCTGACTTCTTCGTTTTTTAATCTTTCAAATAACGATAAATATTGGAAATTTTATAAATTAAAGAGCATAAAAAAAACATAATGCGGATTCAGCAAAAGAGATTGTAGCCGCCATTGTTGGGGTGAATTGTTATGAGTGGCAGTGTCACCATGCACTAAAACCAAAAGTCTGTTTATCAATGTATACAAAAAAGCTCAGAAACAAAAAAAAAAATAGAAAAACAAGAAAGGGTAAGATTGTAAATTCAAGCACCCAACAGTTGTTGTCGGGAGAGTATAAGTGAGAACTAACAACGAAACAACTAATGGAACAAGACATGTTCTTTGTACCAACTTTATGTTTTTATAACATTTAAGGGTAATGTTGTCATTTGACATAGTAATCTCCATCAGATATGACGTGGCTTTCTCATCGGATAATTCGTTTTTAGTTATAACCTCCGAAAATAATTTGGCTCTAACATTTAATTATTGTGTACCTGATTATGCTTTTTAAATAATTAGCATGTTGTGCGGCTCACAATTACGTAATTTACAATTAGGACCAACTAGTACTTTTTTTTTTACCGTCAAGTTTTATTATAAAGCAAAAGAGCTTGAGAGTTTATAGACTACAAATGCAAAGTAAAATGATGGTGGAAAATACAACGAGCTCAATAGGCCCAAGTATGGGAGTATATGGAACGACGCAAGTTCACTTCCTCCTCAACCATCTGCGTCCACGTATTCACCGATAGAGAGCTCCAGTGTGATTTTGATTCTCCACGTGTTGGCATATCAATTGTGCCTTCATCAGTGGCGGATTCAGAAAATTATTTTACCGGATTCATAGTATATATTAAAAAATAATAAATTATATTTCATAAAAAATAAACCAACTATCCCATAAAATAATAAGAAGTAAAATATGATATAGAAATCCATTAATAATAAACAATTTTACAAAACCACCATACGATCCTTCATATTCTTAAATCTCTTCATCACAACTTCATTTGTAATAGACTCGAACAAATCTTTATCAACAAAACAAACTAAACAATTAAAAATTAATCTCTAATCTGATTGCCTCATTTTGTCTTCACAATTTTTATTGCTGAAAAACATCTATCTAAAGTTGCAGTAGCAACATGTAAAATCGAAATCAACTTCAAATGCCTAAATACAATTAAGTTAATTTCAATTGGGTAGATAGAATATTGTGTTTCTTGATTAAAAAGAAAATTTTCTAAAAATGAAATACATGATTCGTTAAAAAATGAAAAGAATTGTGAGTGATGGAGCTTTTTGGGTTCTTATTGGACCATAAATTTTCAAACAAGTTAAAAAAGTTATTGGGCTTTAATTACACTAATGGTGTCAAAATAAAACAAAAGAAATCTTAAGGTAAAAAAACACACATATGAATGAATGAAACTCTATATAAAATTTTGCCGAGTTGCTCTCGGTCTGGTGGTTAGGATGATCCAGCTAAAGACTTGGCAGTAGGATTCGATTCCTACCCGCTGCATTATGGTAGCTTAAAAAATGAATTATTGGGGTTGAGCTTTAGGTTATGGATTAGATCTTGTCGATCCAATGTTGACAGAAAAAAAAATTTCAGATTTTAGGGGGTTCAATTGAACCCCCTTTACTTCACGTGGGTCCGCCTTTGGCCGACATGCACCACCAAACTCGAGGATCAAGTCGTCGGTAACCACCACTTGTTGGCTCTGTTCGTCATCTTCAAGTTTAGCTAATATTGATCTCCTCTTATCTCAAATTTAAACTGGCCATTAAGTTCACTTGTGAACCCAGCCAAAGGATACTTTGACAAAGCGAAGACTTACTTCTCGAAAGTTGGGAAACTCCACAGTAATAAGAAATTACCAACAACCATAGATGGAAAAATTGTCGGATACAAGCCGGAAAGAGGAGTATGACAAAATACAACTTAAAGAAAAAATAGGAAGAAGATACCTGAGAAGATAAGAAACAAAGTAAAAAACAAAATCAAAAACAAAATAAACTGACAAAAAGTCAGAAAACATCAAAGATAAAGATAAAGAACCTTATATACAAACTAGACTAGGAAGAAAAACCAAATCAACCTAAGATCTAATTAGAGAAAACATAAAAATAAAAACCAATCTGAAATTAGAAGGGGAACCCAAAGACATATCTCTGAGATTGGAAACGGCCTAAAGCCAAAGAGAATCTACGCGTAACCTCTTTACTCCTTCTCTAAGGGATAGAATTCTGAGAAAAAATATGTGAACGGTGAGGTCCACTATAAAATGACCAAAGAAAAATTTAGAGAGAAATCTCTCTCTTATTTTATATATATAATGTACTTGACCAACTAGTACTTTTATTTAGCTAAATATACAATATTTGAACCTCCCAAAAAAAAAAGAACATGTAGAAATAGATTACAAAATTAATTTTTTTTTAAATGGAATTTGCAATCTAGTGGCGTTTAATTTTGAATTTTTATCTTGTTATATTATTTAATAACTGAAAAACATTTTAATAAAAAATTACAGAAATGTGACGATTTTTATAAAATTGTGTATGATATTATAGTACAAATGCCTTACGCATCTAAGAACATATCTTGTTTATAAAAAAAATATGATTCATCTTAGACTTGATGACCTAAGGATAGCCACATACAATGGATTATATTAAAACTTTCGATCGATGTTACTTTAAAGCAAAATTTACATTTTGATTTCGAGAGCTTAAAATTAATTACTAAAAGTTTAATGTCATCATCGAAAAAAAAATCATATATATAAATATACTAATATCCTGGAAAGAATCGGATCTGTTTACAGGCATTGGATGGTTTTCCTTCCCAGACAGCATGGAGGGATCCAATTGTGGCGCACAACGCATTAGACGTAGTCTGTCATCTTTTCACGCAGAATTTGAGGTGTTTCTCTGGGCCATGGCATGCCTTTATTCACTACAGAACTCCTCAAGATGTTAGAGGAGCCTCAGTTGTGGTCTGCTTTCCTCCCTTACCTAGAAGATTTCTCAAGACTTCGTAGCTGCTTCAGGTCATGCTTCGTCCTTCACGTTCCACGTTTTCTGAACCACAAAGCAGATCACTTCGCCCGCACAGCTAGACGGTCGCCACGGTCTCTTACTTTTGTGAACAATAATCCTTCTTTGTAGTAGTACATGTATTGGTTATGAAGAATAAAGTTGACAAAAAAAAAAAATATATATATATATATATATTAATACCTTTTATATCAGATTATACACACATGCCTGAGTTATAGATTATACATACTAATAACATACACATGTACTATAAACTCAATGAGTGGAAACTCTAGAGGTCACATGCTTGCTTGCATCTTGGATCATTTTAATGATTAGCAACACATTTATTAATAATAAGCTGGCTTTAAATCTATACTGATAATTAATTAGTGAAAAGGCATAAATTTGTACTATTCACTATAAAATACTACTAAGTGTTTAGTCGGGGAGCTTATAGTAAAACAAAACAACCTGTAAAAAGTGGAGTGAAAGTATATTTGGTTAATGGTTTATAGTAATTTATGTTATTTTTTTAATCTTACGAGTCATATTTTTCTCATATTATATTGTTGGTGATTTGTGAAAAAAAAAATTTGATTATAGATCAAATTTTATTGATCTTATTGTTGACAAAAACGTGTCGAATGAAAACAAAGCCGAATCTATCTCTTCTTTTTTTGCATTTATTTTTGTACTAAGCTTTAGAATTTAACCAAACAAAATTAGTGAAACTATCACACGAAGACATAAAAAATAAACATGGCGCCGAATCTATAGTAAACCATTTGGTAATGAGAGAAATCTAAATCAAGTTTGTATATTAGTGAAAGTAATTATAAATTGTCCCTACACAATAATAATAATAATAATAAAATAATAAAATAATAATAATAGAATAATAATGAAAAATGGTCAAATTAAGCACTACGAGTTTTGATAGATTTTTATTTAGATGCATTGAACATGCTTCTTATTTACACAGTTGACTCTTCCTATCACCACCTTTTTTTTTTTCCTTTTTGCTATAAATATCTAATCGAGAAAATGGTCATTTAAATACAGAACTTTCTCAATTTTTCTAAATTAAATATGAATTATTTCTCTCTTAAAAAAAATCAAGTTTTTTGTTGACTTTGCTAATTTATAGTCGCCGTTAGTCAAAGTTAACCATCTTTTAATCTCTGTTAACAATCGTTGTCAGGTAATATTATATACGTTCCGTCCAAATCGATTAAATGAGACTCTAAAATTTTTCCTAAATCACATGATTTTGTAATTCTCTTGAAATCGATCTTCTCTTCTCTAAAATTTAATCGATTGTGTTGATATGTATCATATTGTCTATCTCATCATTATGAAATTGCAAGTGATTTACTACAAAACAATGAGAAATTTACAAGGTTGATTAGCTTATCGCTCCATGAGATTAATAGCTCATAGCTCATCGTCACGGTTGAACTTATCATCGGATTTGAGCGTTGAGTTGTCCTTTGTGTTGAATAAATTGGACTCCGTATAGCATCCTTCTTCATTCAAGGCATCTTCGATTTGAGGTTAAGATGAACAGATTTTTCTTTGAAAATGAACAAATAGCGAAGAGAGAAAGAGAAGAAAATTCTCTGTTGTTCGTAGATTAGGGTTTACAATTGGGATTTTGAAAAACTTAGAATACAACGCAGAGTTTAACTTATGGACAAAACGCAAAGTTTTATTTAGTTCCAATTAACATTAACTGACGACTGTTAAAAGATGGTTAAATTTGATCAATAGTGATCATTGACAAAATCAACGAAAAATTTGGTATTTTTTAAAAGAGAGAAATAATTCATAGATATAAATAAATTAAGTCAAGATGAACATTGAAAACTGAATAATCCACTTAAAACGTTGAATTTGCAAATTTTAAGTGATATGAGAATTGGTAAAAGAAAAAGAGGACTCGAGTGGACTATCCATAAGGTCTTTGATTAATTGGTGGGTAACTGTATATCTAAATTGCTTTATATCTTATATATTAAAGTGGAATGCATTTTCACTTTGACCGTGTTATAAACTTTAGGATAAAATTAATATATGGTTTATAATAATCCTTAAATATAGGTTTAAGGTGGTTTTGTTTTAAACTTTTATATAAAAATTCAAAACTAATTAAGATTTAAACTTTCATTTAAATTGTTAGACTCATGTTCATTTTAAACCTATGTTCATTTAGGTTTTTAGACATATATACATTTGGATTGTTAGACATGTTTTCATTGAGCTTTTTAGACTTGTGTTCATAATAATTGATTTTTAAGATAACTTGAATCAGTTTTATATATTTTTGATTGACAATATTTAGTTAAAGAATGCAATTAAAATATTAACATCGATAATTCAGAAAGGTATATTAATTAGATATTAGAAATGAATATGACAAAAATTCAAACAATATTCGTTGATACAATATATGATTGTTGATTTCAATATCGTATCTCAAATAATATTTTGAAATTTAAAATACTAATAAATAATCAATTTTTAAGGTAAATAAGGTCGGTATAAAATGCTTTTACTAACGATATTTATTTAACGAAAAAGTTTAATTTATTTTTGAATGTGAGTTTCTATATCAATCAACAAATAATATTTCAAAATTTAAATATTGGTAAGTAATTGACTTTTTAAAGTTGATTTTATATATCTATGGAAATATACTTATTTAAAGAACAACTACAAATTATTGAATATTACTGATTTTTGAAGTTAACATATTTTAAGTTTAGTATTTGTACCAAAAATATGTTAATTCATGTCTAGAAATAAACATATAATAAATATATTATATATAATAAATATATTAGAAATTATGTTCATAGATAATAAAGCAATTGTTTAAATGAACATGAATATAAAAACCTAAATAACATATATGTTGTGCACGGAATATTTTTTAATGAAAAATCAATATACATTTGTATTTATTTTTCTTTATTTAATATTTAAACTGATATTTGTTTTTCTTTTGTTTATTTCATAGTTTGATTTCTATATGTAAATTTATTATGTTATATATGTTTAATATACTTAAAATCAATTTATAATGATGACCAATGTTGTCACGAAATATATTTTTCAATCTTTGTTTGTTTAGGTTTTGATACATTATAATTTTTTAATATAATTCTTTAACTCGTTTCATTTAGGTTTTTAGACTCATGTTTACTTATATTTTTAGACCCAAATTCATTTATGTTTTAAGACACACGTTCATTTAGGATTTTAAATTTAAGATTTTTTCATTTACCATAAGTTTATAATGTTTAGTAAACACGAAATAACAAAATCTAAAATATTCCAAATTTAAATTAAATAAGTTTCTATTTTAAGGATTGTTTCCATTTATTAATATATCTTACTTTAATTTATTCAATTAAACTGTTGATTCGAATATGAAAATATCTAATTAATTATGTTTGATAATTATAATCTTCAAATATTATCAATGAATATGTTATAAATTCAAGATATATTTATTTCTTTGATGATCCTAAATAAAGTTTTTTTCTAAATCGGTTAGGACACAATATTTAAAAATTTAAATAAGGATAAGTAATATGTTACTTAATATATATATATATATATATATATATATATTCTTTTAAACTATAATGTATTGAATCGTGAAAAAAATTACTGATTTAACATTTCTTTAATATTCGAATGGTTATAATCATTAAAAAGATTCAATCACATTCCTAATAATTAAGTGCCAAAATAAAAGGTGTCATCCTAAATGCTTATTATTTTATTATATAGTAGATATTATCCTAAATGTGTATTATTTTATTATATAGTAGATATATTATAGTATAAGTTTCAATGATTATATATAATTCAGATATAAAAAATAGTAATTAAATTTATCAATTCTTGAAATCGTGCTAAGTAAAATTAGTATTTACTTTTACATATGAAAATATATATCTCCAAAAAAAACACAAGTAAGATTTTGAGTTCTCAATTTCCTTATTTGAATTTATCCCCAAAAAAGTCGCTAGCTTCCTCTTTAATTTTGTTTTTCTTTCATCAGTTGAGTTGATATCTCGGCATAACACCTAATTCTAAACACACCATTTTTTCTGATAATTGATTCGAAAGTGATTATTGTTCATGCATGATATTATAACAATTAATTAAAGTAGTTATTTTTCTTGCAATATATATTTTAGTGCACTTACATTATTTGAGGGTTTAGAAACCCAACATACACGTCTTCCAAAACTTGTGGATGGTCCCAATGATGAAGAGTTAGTGAAGGTTGAACGCCTACATATTTTGCCATCAAACTATATAAAATAAGATAATCTAAATAGAGTTAATCTTGTTTAGTTAAAATTAGTGGAATTATTTGATTAGTCATCTTACCATTAGCAATAAGCTTATTAATTGTCCATCCATGAGAGCCGTATAGAATTTTAGACTTTTTTTCATTCCATCTTTTAACTTTCTATCTTTATTTAACAGAAAAAAAATTTTTCACCTTTAAATCGAAAATACATTAAAATTAAGAGAAAAATATTTTTGAATTGAAAATATTATAACTCATATATGTATTGGGTATTAATCTGGCCCACAAAATCGAAAACCAAACCTATTCAAATTTAGCTCTTTTCATCAATTTGATGTCATCCTGCAGTTCGATTATTTTTGGTGAGTTAAATATAATTAAGAAAATAAAATGATTTGTCCACAACAATAATAATTCGTTTTAACAAAAAAAAAATTCTGTTCAAACTTAAAATAGATAAAATATAATAAATTTACATCTAAGTCTATAGTTCCTTATATCACGATGAGAAAATCAACCACTACTTTTTGAATGTTGATTCCGTCTGCATAAAAAAATGTTATAACTCATTGTATACTCATTATACAACGATAAGAAAATATTTGCCAAAATATATACATAAATTTAGCAAGAAAAAAATTCATTTAAAATTGTGTAAAATATTTCTATAGATTATAAAGAGACCTAGGAAAGTGTGGATGAAGTAATCCCAAATACTTGACGATCTTACACCTTCACTCTCCATGATGGATGAATTAATGACCTTCATATATATCAGAATTTCTTTTACAGACTTTTCTTGTTACCATCTTATGTAAATGCATGTTATACTTATTATCATAAATTACCTCGAAAGTACATATGGCGGTTCCAAAAATAAAATCATCAGGAAAATTACTTCTATCAAATGTTGCACATAATTAGGAGGCAAATAAGTTATTTTCTTTGTAAGCATAAGAAAAAGTCAAAGAGAAAAAGTGTTTCAAATATAGGGTAATAAAGAGACAAATACAAAGCATGTATTGAAATAATGTGGTAATATGTGTATTTATAGATTAAAAAATAGGGTTGGTTGTTTCACTATCAAATCACAAGTGAATATTTCAAATTTTAAAACCTTGATAAAAAATATCGATTTTTAAGGTAAGTTAAATCAGTTGTATATATTCGAATTATTAAAATTAAGAAATTTATGGAAACGGAGTATAATTTGAGATTCAAATTTATTTAAGATATATCCATGTATAATAAAATATTATTAAATGATTGAATGAATTCAAATATTTAAAATTCGGCCAAAAATTAGTTATATGATATTAGAAACAAAAAAATTATTATATGTATGATTTTAGGGAGATTTAAAATTAAAATTCTAAAAATTAAGATATTCTATGATTGTTTAAAGAAAAAAAAATTATAATTGGTCATAAAAATAAGAATTTGTTAAAGATTTTCTAATAATAATATTCTATAATACGATTTTTGGATAAATTATATATCAAATATAAATATAAGGAAGATTCGATGTAGGTGTACAATAATAAAATATGGTGTAATGTATAAGATTAAATTAAGGTAATTATTTCACTAACCATTCCTAAATTTTCAGACTCTTAGGAGAATCTTAAAAAATATAGTAGATAAGAAGAGGGAGCACAATTCTCTCATACTATAATCAATATTTTATTATGCCTTTTAGTTTCTAAATGCTTTATTAATTTCTTAATGCTATTATAATTAAAATAAGAACCATATTCCAAACTTTTTGAACCTTTTGATTACTGTAACAAATTCGTTTTTTTTTGTTCACATTTAAAAAAAATAACCTTAAAGGTCTCGAACAAACATACAAATATAAAGTCATACTTATAGAGTAATAAAAATATGTAAAGATACAATTTATATAAAGTCATACTTATATTTGCTGATAGTATCAATTATTTCCTCATTGTTTTTGTTGTTCATTATATTTTTCATGATTATTAATTACCACTTGAAGTGATTATAACTAATTTATGCTGTCAGAATGCCAATAAGGCTGGAGAATAAGCAATGATTATAAAGAAAAACCAGTTATTAAAAATGTAGTTGAAATTATTTATATCCTTCAAATCAATACATAATTGCTAGTACTACAACTATAGTAGTTGAAAATTGGGAAAATGCAAATTAAACACCATTTATTGTAGTTGGGGAAGAAATAATTAATGATCATGTTTCATGTTATATTTAAGTTAATGATGATGGACCATAATGATAATTGAGTTCATAAATGCTTTTGTTCTTTGACATGACCAACTAGAATCAATGCGAAGGACACAATGCGCATTTTATGTCACATGTATATGTATTATTAATTAATACGATACACAATTTCTCTATGTTATTCGACTGTTGTTATTCGTTTGATTATCAGCTGAGAAGAGACATTATACATATCCAAATCGAATTCTTTGGAATATGTTAGTGGCGGAACTGAGCGAACCCAAGACCCAAATCCAACAAAAATGAACCCGAATTTTGGAGGAGCTCGAACAACTTGACAACAACAAAAAATATATGAAAAATTAATCTGAAAATCTAGATGAGATTACAATACATAATTATTGAATTAAATCCGGGGAAGATGGAAAAAATTAAAAGTAAAAGTATTTAAGACCGCGAGAATTTCCAAATATAAAGAGGGATAGATCTATCAAATTTAAAAGAATTCAACCCTACAACAAAAAGAAAAAAAAAACTAGTTGGAATTGAAAATAGTTTAGCTCTTTAGTAAATAAATCTTGTATTTTCATTAGCTTTTTATTGTTTGTTGTTAGCTTTTGCATTAACAAAATAAGTTCGAAAAATTTGACAAAACAAAAATTTAGTGACAAATATAAAGTTTTCTATTCAAATGAGATCTGGAATTTTAAAGTACTAAATTACAAGGCTTATTTTGTGATCAACGTTTTGTTAATACTGAAAAAACATTTTGTAAAATTAAATATTGGCACCGAAAGAAACAGAGCTTATGATGATTTCCAATGCGGTTGAGTTCAATCTCGGGATCTAACAAACGAAGTGAAAAGGCAGACACTCCTCGTTAGTTTCCTATAAGATTTAAAGTTGTCAGAAGATAGATTTCATTTTATTATTTTTTCAGTAATAAAAAAGAAAAGAAAAAACAGAAGAGCAGGTCTTATTAAAGCTCCATCTGTTTCCCATGGAAGCTATCTGTCCTTTCTTCTCCTTCCGACCAAACACGTCTGCTCCATCTCTCCTTTAATGTATTTTTTTTTTTGCATATCATTTACAAAGCTTTAGTTGTGAATTATATAAATGTCTTTGTATTCCAATATTCCCAATATTATGGCCAATTCATCTTAAATTGTTTGATTTCTTTTTACCAATAGTTTCATCCACAAAACCTAATTCACAATAAAAAAAATTCAAAAATATATAGACATTTAATCACTTAACCAAATAGAGTTCTCAAATAAACAATATTTCATTGTCCAAATAAAAATCTAGAGTCAAGCTACAGATATTTCACTTTTAAAAAATTAGCAAGGTGAAATATTATCATATGAGTAGAAATTTTGGTGGTGTCATCAAATTCACATAATTGAGTATGAATGTGTGATTGGTATAATATCACTAGGATTTTTATCTAATAATTTACAAATCTACTGTACTAATTCATAGCTAAAAAAACATACATTATAAGAAAAAAATAATAGGACAAAAATAGTAACCACTCTCAAGTTCATGAATCCAACAAGTCCTCAAACACTATATAAACCCCTTTATTCATAACTCTACTCCGCACCAATACGGCATTATACACATAACTCAAAAACCATTTTTATTTTAAATAAAAAAGATAAAAAATGCCTTCGTCTTCAGTTAGAGAAATTTCAAATTGCATTGTGTATCCGGAGAAGAAGTCCACCATCTCCGACCTCCGTCTCTCTGTTTCCGATCTTCCTATGCTTTCATGTCATTACATTCAGAAAGGTGTCCTCCTCTCTCGCCTTCCTTCTTCCTTCTCCTTCGATGAACTTGTTGCATCTCTTCGTCGTTCTCTCTCTTCCACTCTCTCTC
The DNA here is from genome assembly GCA_963920545.1 of Lepidium didymum. NCBI lineage: Eukaryota > Viridiplantae > Streptophyta > Magnoliopsida > Brassicales > Brassicaceae > Lepidium > Lepidium didymum. The sequence continues at coordinate 20,070,686 of OY986981.1, forward strand.
TTTTCCCTGCTTTAGCCGGCCGTTTCTCCACCAGTCCCTCCGGTCACATTTACATCGTCTGCAACGACGCTGGAGTTGATTTCGTCTCCGCTTCCGCCAAACATGTCACCGTCTCTGAACTTCTCGTTCCAGGTAAAGACGTTCCTCTTATCTTCCGTGAGTTTTTTGTCTACGAGCGTCTCGTTAGCTATAACGGTCACCATAAGCCTCTCGCCGCCGTTCAAGTGACGGAGCTCAACGACGGAGTATTCGTCGGATGTACGATTAATCATTCCGTTACAGATGGAACTTCCTTTTGGCATTTCTTCAACACCTTCGCTGACGTCACTAGCGGCGCTTGTAAGATCAAACACCTTCCAGATTTCTCCCGTCACACCGTTTTCGATTCTCCGGTCGTTCTACCAATCCCTCCCGGTGGTCCACGAGTCACTTTTGACGCCGATCAGCCTCTCCGGGAAAGAATTTTTCATTTCAGCAGAGAGGCGATTTCGAAACTTAAACAGAGGACGAATAAAAGAGTTAACGGAATTGAAACGGCTGTTATCACGGAAGAGGTGCTCGGGAAAGGAGATAACGACGGAAGGAAACGTAACGATAACGGAGAGATTAATGGAAAAATAACAACTGTTTTGGAGAGTTTTTTGAAATCGGATACGAATAAGAAGAATCACGATCGAACGGCTGAAATTTCATCGTTTCAATCTCTCAGTGCTCAGCTATGGCGATCAGTTACGCGAGCGAGGAAGCTTGATCCGAGCAAGACGACGACGTTTAGGATGGCGGTGAACTGCAGACACCGTCTCGAGCCTAAGATGGATTCTTACTACTTCGGAAACGCTATACAGAGCATACCGACGTTGGCATCTGCGGGAGATCTTCTCAGCAAAGATCTCCGGTGGTCCGCCGATCAGTTACGCAGGAACGTGGTGGCGCACGACGACGCCACGGTCCGCCGCGGAATCGCTGCCTGGGAAAGCGATCCGAGGCTATTCCCTCTCGGAAATCCAGATGGAGCTTCGATCACGATGGGAAGTTCACCGAGATTTCCAATGTACGACAACGATTTCGGATGGGGAAAGCCATTAGCAGTAAGGAGCGGCGGAGCTAACAAATTCGACGGGAAGATCTCGGCGTTTCCAGGTAGAGAAGGGAACGGAAGTGTAGATCTGGAAGTAGTTTTGGCGCCGGAAACAATGGCAGGGATTGAAAACGATCTCGAGTTTATGCAATATGTATCAGAAGTCACTTACAACTAAACGACGTCGTTAAGATTTGATTTGGTCAAAAAGAAAAAATCTAAGCCGATAAAGGGAATTGATTGATTGACGGCATGGCACTTTTAGCGGTTGAGATTTAATCTACAAAGTTTTAGATATTTCGATCTAAGGGTTGTGAAACGACGGCGTTCTTATAAGTCAGTCAAACAGGTCTTCGTTGTTTCCTTCACCTGTCACGTTTTCAATGTGACAATTTCTCATGTACAAAATTCTGTCTTTCATTTCGATAATGGAGCTTATTTTTATTAACATAATTTCTTTCTTCACTTTTATCTTACTGTTTGGGCCCTGGGCTCAAAGAACGATTAGTAATTTGACAAAGCCCATGTAGTAAGTTGTCCACTATAAACAAAAGGCCCAGGCCTTTAGTATAATAAATGGGCTTATTTATATTGGTTTTGTAATATGACAAATTAGAAAGAGAAACATAAAAGAAGCTGCTAATCAGATTTATACAAATAACAATAATTTCACTACATATGAATAAACAAAAACACAAGAAGTGATCTAAGGATACTAAAACCTAAAGGTCGAAGCCCAAACCAGGTTTTAAACCTTCTATATAGGACATAGGCACATATTTTACAAGTCAAAAAAGATATAAGCTCCTGACCAAAAAAAAATAAAAAAAATATAAGCAATCCAAGTGTAGGATAAAACACCATCAACCAAACTGAGGATTTTCAGCAAAAGAAGCCATAAACGATCACATCTTCACATTGCAAACCAAATCCTTTTTCATAGCTTCTTCTATACGTTCACTTCCGGCACTGGAAACAGTCGTTTAACTAACCAACTGATTGGTCCCAAAACCTGAACTTTCTTCTTTCTCCAGAACCAAATCGCTGCACTGTACTGTTCATTTCGTATCTTTGTCGTTGCTGCTCTCCAATCATACTTCTCTGTTTCTTCTCTTGCTGCTTTTCCAATGATTTCTCTTGTTTCACTGTCGTGCAATAAATTTCTCAGATTTGTTACGCAGTCTTCCACATCTCCAGGGTTGAACAAAAATCCGGTTTTGCCCTCCTAATAACATCAGAATCAGAAACCCACAGGCTCAGTATCACCTAAAGTACTTTGGTTAGCTCATAAGAAAAATCAATGAAAAGTTCGCGATCGTTTCAGTTCACTATAAGAACGTTGGTACAATTGGTTTTACTTTTAATCATTTTGATTAAGTTTAATGCGCGTTGATTTGGTTTGACAGTTGATTTCAGATAATTTACTGACCTGTTCTTCAGGGATTATATCAGGGATTCCACCTGCACGAGCTGCAACAACAGGAAGTCCTGAAGCCATTGCCTCAAGAACCACAAGGCCTAGTGTCTCTGACTCTGATGGCATCACAAACACATCTCCGCTTGCGTATGCTTGTGAGAGTTCCTCGCCTTGTAACATTCCGGTGAAAACCGCTGGCATTCCAGTAAACAACTTCTCAAGATCCTCTCTTTAAGAAAACCAAACATACCAAAATTACAATGTTGTTTAGAAATCTTTACAAAACAATATGACCAGTCTTTAACCAAGTTTGTACCTGTATGGTCCATCTCCAATGAAAGCAATCCGAGCTTCAGGTAATTTTTCCATTACACTGCACATAAATTTCTCAATTTCAGGTTGGATAGTTAATCAAAAGGAATTGGTTGAGTTCCAAGCTACAAAAGTCTAACCTTTTTAAAAGCTCTAAACTCTTTTCTACGCCGATACGACCTACATGGATCACTAGTGGCTTTTCTGGTTCGCCATTACTGTTAATTACAAAGCATTGGATAATAAGATTAGCACGAAAAGAATCTTTTCTTGATCCATATAAAGAAAAATATTTTATATTCTTACCTCAATCTTATACGCATTTCTTGAGAACGAAAACGGGGATTGAAGCTTTCTGAATCGACGCCCTTATTCCAAAGTCGAAGTTGATTGGCTTCAAAATATGAAAGATGAAAATGTTAGTTACAAACAAGGACAAATTTTGCATAATGGTGTAATGTTCTATCTTTCTTCACCTGCAGTTGCACCAGCTGCTATAAGATCTTTTCCAATGGCAGCGGAAGGAACTAATGTAAGATCAGCCGCTTGGTGAAGGAATCCTGATAAAAGCTTATTCAAGTTTAGTTGCATATTACATGACCATATGACATTAACGGGAAAAAAAATAGACGGAAATTTTGACTACAGAGAAGCAGTTTTACGTACTTATTATTGACCACATTGGTTTGACTAACCAACTAAAAGTGTATCTTGGAATGTATCTGCACAGCAGCAGAAGCTCAATCTTCAGAATTGTTTCGATAATTCACAAATTATAAACAAAACAAAATCCGAGAATAGTGCAAGTGAGGCAGGTAAGAAGCTTACACAGGGACGTGTGTGTGGTAAGACATTACTATTGGTACTGATAGCATTTTTGCTATTGCCAGCGCACCAAAAACCTACAAATTTAGTCGGTGAAAAGAGGTCAAGTTATGGATACTCAACTCTTCTTTTGCTAATATGATAGTGATGTTATTTCTCAAAGGTTTTACCATAATCCCAGGAGATGAGGCGTGTATTATGTCAGGCTTAAACCGTGCAATTTCAGAGATGATTCTCGGACTAAGCGCAAGCGAGAGGGGAACCTTTTGGTAATAAGGGCAAGGGAAGCTGCAGAATATAACGAGATTTTAGTGAAATTACCAAATTGAGAACATTTATTGAATATCTGAGTTAACTAAATGTTGCTACCTTCTTGATCCAATGACTTTGGCTCCATAAAACTCTTCGGGAACACCTTCATGTGTCGTCACGACTATAACCTATGAAGCAAAACAGTTTGATCAGGTTTAAAAAACACAGATTTCACTTTTCAAGAAATTAAGTTTCTGAATACAGTTACTGAAGTACACTCAAAGTCTCAAACTTTACTTTATTTCACAAGAAAATAACAAACCTCGTCTCCCATTTCGCGCAGATACCTAATGAAGTTCTGGAATCTGTTTTTGTATCCGGAGACATAGCTGCAAAATCAAGACAAACTTTAGATCAATGAATTCCAATCATTAATGCATGTGACAAAAAAAATCGGATTCAGTGATCCCGAGAAACTTGGGACATTGTCAACTCTTCTCGCACCTAAATCTGAAAACTTTAGACTCAAAACCGGGATTGATATTGCTTTCAGCTATATATAATGGCCAAAGTTGTAGAATTTAATACTCGAAAATTGGCGTAGAGTGTAAATCCATATATTGGCGAATTTCAACCAAACAATTTAGTGATCATTGAAAACACATAACAGAAAAGTCAACCCAAGAAAGAATCATCTACTATGCAGATAACACAGAACAATCCCATGTCACGGAGACATTTCGTCGAACATAAAACAGACAATAAGCAGTAAAAGAATTCAGTCACAAAACGACAGAAAGACTTACGCAAAAGGCGAAGGCTCAACAAAGAGAGCAATCCTTCTCGGCTTAGAGGTCGTTTCAGGATCGAGAAGCGGAGTCTCAATCTCCGATTCTTCAGTAATAGTCATATTATTCGACCCAGAAGCAGAAACAACTTTCCGTCTACTACTCTTTTCACAAAAGAAGTTACTTTTCTTGCGAATCAAGCTAATGGGTAATCTGTGGGAATAAGAAACACCAACAGAGACAGGGGAATTAACGAAAGAACAACTAGGAGGACAAGTGGTTGCAGAGGATGAACAAATAGCAATAGTCGTGCTAGGAAGAAAACGAGGAGAAGGAGAAAGATTTATAGAGAGAGAGGAAAGGGTCATGATCGTTTTTTAACAGAAGACTTAAATTAATAATTTTTGACGATTTGGGTGTCGTGATTAAAAACCAGCTACGTCAGAGGCAAAAACAAGTCTGACACTTTTTTTTTGGGGAAGAAGGAATCTGAAGAAGAAGAGAATGAAGGCAAAAAGGATATCCATTTTATGAGGTTGAGACAGGTAAGCATTATCATATTGAAACCGGTTTTAAGCATATGCTTCTACTGATCTCTTTTTGTCCTGAATCTTTTTTTTTTAATTTAAATATTTTTATATTCAACATCTGGATCCAAAAACAAGTTTTCTCTAATTCCCTATTTAATTTTTCTAATTTTATTTTTTTGTAAATATCTATTTTATTTTTATTGTGACTCGATTTGAGAGTGATTAATCATGGTTTTATTTTGTCCGGTTAGTATTATATTTTATGTCTTTGGTTATGTTGTGGTAAAATTTTATACAATTATACTAAAGTTAATTACAAGTGAAATAATTAATGTTTAGCCAATTTGGGTCACAGTGATTAAGATGGTGAAATATAGCATTACACTGTTAGTAAACAAATTTGGAGAAGGGGCCAAAACATTTGATTTAATCGCATAAAATTATTGATTCCAAATATTTAGTAGGTGTATAGTACAAATCATTGTTTTTTTTTTTAATAATGGTCATCAACAAAACCAATCTATAACCTAAATTAGGTGGTGTCTAACTAAATTAGATTAGGATAAACCAATTGAACCACCAATTCTTGTTATAAAGCACATGTCGGCTCAATACATGATATTTTGAACGATCATTTTTTAATCATTTATAAACCTATGTATAATGGATTTTGTGTGCCAACTTGATCAAATAATTGAATAAGAAAACACAACCTCTTTGTTAAAATATTTACTTAATTAATTTTCTTTTGATAAAGAATTGTTTTATATATATTCGAATTGTTTAACAATAATGAGTTCCTCGTGAAGAGAAGATGTTAAATTTGTTATTTGGTTACGTATATCAAATTATCAGCTACGCTAATTACTTCGGCTATCTTAATTACTTGTAGATTGAAATAACATAAACTTAAATTTATACGCAAAGACAACGTTATATATTCTTTTTGTATTTACTAGAAAAAACCAATCAAAAATGGATAAAAATAGAAATGTGGTATCGAATATTTATTCGATTGAATATTCGCTTAATGTTTAAAGCATCTTTTCCTACAGAATAGACAGTTTTTAAAATAATTTTTTGGTCGGAATAGCAGTTATTATCATACGCAAACTCTACTTGCAATATTCTTGTCCAAGATCTAACTCCAACACTATTTTTTATGTTTCACCATTAAAAAAAAAAGAATTCATAAGCTGTAGAAGTCTTATTTTGATTGAAAAAAAAACTCTGAAAAAAACTCATCTTAATGATTGATTATATATCTTTACTCAATGACAACACGATTACTTTCAAGATTTCTTATGAGATAGTTTATTGTTGTTTGTCAACAAAGGCATATTTATTGCACCACATGGGCTAATTTGTATCCATGGTGATCCGAAAATTATTTACATCACTTGGGCTAGTTTAGGCCCATTTTACTATTAATGGATCCAGGTTATGGTACACTTTCTTTCTCTTTGGCCCAAATATGATCATACTTACCCAAATATAGGAGATATGACTCAAATTGCAAAAACTAGATATTTGAAGTTTTGAACAAGTCCTTATGATTTTTTCGACAATTGGATTACATTAATCAGTCTAACCCAACCTTTAAAATTTCTATTTGACAGTAAAAAGATAATAATCGAATTTTAAATACCATAATCATTAGCTGAATCATCCTAACCATCATACTAATATAAAATCAACAATTACTTATGATTCTAGAAATAAAAACTATATGTACAAGTTGCGCATGTTTCATGTGTATAAAGTTACACACAAATAAATCAAAACATTTGTTTCTTGGTTGAATTTTCTTAATTATGATACTTTTCTTTGTATTCAAACTAATCATTCTTAGTTTTTATAGTTTGACATAATCAAAACATTTATCTATAATATATATATATGTACACAAATATGAAATACAAGTAAATCGTAATGAATGGGTAACATTTGAGATGGGACCTCCAATATATTTCACATATAAAAAAGGAAAAGCTGACAACAGTGACAAGAAGAGAATCATTTCATTTTTTGTTGTTACTATTCTTCTTAATTGACTCTTTACTTTAAAGTTTAAACCTTTTGGTCTCTTCTTACTTTTGACTGTAAATTTTGAAATGAAAGAAAAAATCACATCACCTTCATAGAAATTTCATAAGCTAATGAAAAAATGACGAATTATTGAGTACAACTATATAGTAAAACTGTTGTTCATTCATTCAAACAAAACAAGTATCTTTATTTGTCTCTTTTCTTCATAATTTCTTCTGACCATTATTCTTTCATAACACACTTCCCCACCATTTATATTCCAAAACCTTTCACACGTCTCCATTTGTTTCTCTGTCTCTCTCTCTTTCTCTGAGACATTTATCGACAAAGTTTCATTCTTTCAGACAAGAAAATGTCTCGAACAGGACACAAAAGAGTCAGCTTTAGTCCTGACCCAGAAGCAAACGACGAACCAATCTACTCATCACGGTATGGTCGTCGAAGGGTCGTTGGAGGATTATTCAGTTTTGGCGTCAGTGGTTCACCGGCAGCGAGGAGATTTCTCCGACGTATTGGAGCTAAAGTCGGTAAAACGTTTCGTTCATTGTCATTCAGCAAGAAGAGTACTAATACCAAAACGACGTCGTCGTCTTCGTCTCTGTCTTGTTCCTCATCTTACTCTTCTTCATCTATGTCTCTAAAGAAGTCTAAGTCTCTAAACGAATCAGAGTCTCATCGTGCACAAGCCATTGAAGACTGCATCGAGTTCTTAAACTCTTCTTCTTCTCTCTCGAGATCAAACTCAATCTCAACGTGGTCTTGCTAATGAGTTTGACCCGATTCAGGTCCGAGTCGGATCGAAAAGGTTCACGAGAGTTTTGCTGTAATGTAAACGATTTGATTCAATGATTGATTATAGATATAATTTTCTTCGATTCAATGATTTAGCTAGTAACTATGAAAAATTATAGTTCCTACACCAATTTTCCATTTTTCATTTCGTTACAAAAATAGAAGCAAAATTAGTTTTATTGTAAGTGGACCAGTTTAGAATTCAAAAAGAAGGGTCGAAATCAAAGGACCATAAGACAGAAAAAACTTCGTCTTTTTTGACTCCGATTCTGTAGAGTAAAGTAAGAAATTGTATAATATAAACTCATGATAACAAACATTGAGTGTTTCAGAAAATGTAGGTCCCTAAGCATCACTACAGCTTTTGAAAGAATCCAATGAAAAGCTTTCGTCTTTTCTTTTGTTTTAGTATTAATTTGAAGCATTGAAGCTTTGTGCTGAAGCTTTCTTGAGCTCAAGAGCTCGTTTATAAGGCGGTGCGATTGGAGGCTGAATCGGGTCTAAACTCTGGTATGAAGATCCATCTGCTTCTTTAGGGAGTGGGTAAGACCGGTCTGAGTCATAACCACTTAAGTCACCACATGCCAAAAATGGAATATAAACTTTGTTGGGTCCTTCAAGCCAACCACTACTGCAATCTGCAGAGTATTGAGAAAATAGTAAATCTCAAGAAAATAATAGCTGACGTAACACTAAAGAAGATTTCTTTGTCTTGCTCAAAAGAGTAACTTCACATGATGAGAGCATTTTAGGTGAGAATTAGGTTGGGAAAGAGTAAATTGAAAGTGTACTATTTCACAATGCGTAAGTTAGTCGTATCTAAGCTTCAGAAATTTGAAGATGAAGTTACGAGATTTTTACCAATATCGGTTCCACCTGAAGGGCTTCCGACTTTCTCTAAGAGACGATGCAGATCTTTCGGGTTAAATCCTTGTGGCGGAGAGTAATTTTCGCACACTGCAAAAGCCTCTATAGAAACAGAGTGGAGAAACGCAATCAGAGAAAAAGTAACATCTACATCTTTGATAATTAAACCTTAAGTAGGCAAATCATATTTTTGCACATGTAAAAGTTATACTCATTTACCTATACTAGAATTGCGGCTGCTTTTCGGTTTCGCAAAAGTTACAGTGGGGAAAAACAACTTCAGCTACAAGTAACAATTTTCAAACTATATCAGTAAAAGCAACAGTTAACTTCATGAAAACGACATCTAAACTTACTTGACAGTATAAGAGACTTGTATCTTTTCCGCGGAATATCTTTGCAATAAATTTTCCACCTTCTTTAAGAATATGGGTTACAATTGTTAGGCCCTGTCAGAAATTAGATTTGTTATTACTAATAATACATCTGCTTCGGATTAATGTTACATGTGTTCAAACATGACACACCGATTCTTGTATATAGAAACCAAGCAACTTACCGCTAGTATGAGTTGGGACTGGACAAATTCATCCATGTCATGCAAACCAGTAACTGCAAAACAAATTGTAAAAGGCGTTATTTTGTTTATTATATGCTGAAAATTGAGTGGCGAAACAGATACCGTATCTACTGTTTTACCATCTGGAGCACCATCACAGACAACCAGGTCAGCTTTACAGCCGTCAAAATGTCTAATGACCTTGAGAAAAAAACAAAAAGAGGTAAGTGCTACAAACAAACACAAACTCCAAGCATAACCGAGGTGCAAGAAAGAGATGCAGATAAATCTATGAGATAGGTGTCGAGGAAATTTCACCACTTCAGCAGTTCGAGCATTAGTTATGTCCCCTTGAACCTGAATAACACCTTCAATTGGAGCCATAGGCTGCAAATCTATGGCCACTATAAGAGGTAGATCTCCTTCTCTGCATAATGTTTCAATACCAACAAGTTAGTTCAAAATTATCAAGTAGTAAATTACTAAAAAAGTACAATGAAATAACTGGAGAAAAACAAATTTGAAGAGGAACAAAAAGTAATAACTATGCACATTAAACAATATGAAACTTACTTCGTATCAGCTGAGGACTTTGCAGGAAGATATAATTGACGACTCAAGACCTATGAATGAGTGCAATGATAAGCTTCAGCATGTGTTTCTCTTTCTTAATCCACCGAAAGAAGAGAAACAGGCACATAAAACAACCTAGGAACCATATCGACACATTCTATAGCAAGCCCTTCTCTCCCAACTCAATTTCTAAATGCCTAACCTCTTCTGTTTTCCTCTATTTAACTCCTCCCATACTATGCTAAACGAGCTAAGTTGTCAGTTTAGCTAATTGAGATTGCAAGTCAGCTACAATCCTATGCAAAAAGATCAGTGCAGTTATAGAAAATATATACTAAAACTCTCAAAGATAGCTCTAGTTCCACCTTTTGGACTGTCTAAACAGTTTCTTCTATGCAGAAGGGTCAGCGGTAGTTATCATGCACACATAAGACATCTGCTAACTGACTGAGGCGTATCACATTATGCCCAAGGTGAACATAATCAACTCAAGATCACCATACCTGACTCCAGCTACCAGGTGCAGCACATAAATCTACAACCCTTTTCACTTCTGCGCAACAAATTAGAAGAGAAAAAAGTTTACATTGTTGTTGTTGGATATCTACGAAAAGTACAAGCAAAATCTTCGCTTAAAAGTGCTAGAATCGTTTGATTAATCGTATTTGACTAATATCTCAAGAGATCATGATTTGGAGTCGAGCTACGAGGATTCATCAGTTTATGTGAGACTTTTCACTGACCAGTTATATTCAAATGGTAAAAAAGATTGAGTATATAGACAGAGATCACCTTCAAAAATGTTGAATTCTTCATCGATCTGAAGAAGCTTAAACGCACTTCTCGCACGCCATCCTTCTTCTTTGGCTTTCCGATAGTAGATATCCTGCAAACAATTGGTTAAACGCACAATCAAATTTTGCCCCGGAAATGCAAATTTATTACTTTGAACTCTAAGAACCTAAGCAACTAAATCAAGGCATACCCTTTTGTCCCGTGAAGCTTTTCCCATGTCTTCTTAAGATAAAAACGAGTTGGTTTACTGCAATGAGCACAGAAAGTCAGAGAAAACTGAAGGGACAGAGACAAGATAAGCATCTCAGAGGCATTCTATTAAACACATTAAGGGCACAAAGATATTTCTGCAAAGCAAACAGCTCGAAGATTAAATCAGATATACAAGAAGGAATAGCAATAAAACCCGCCAACTTACCGCAAAAAATACAGAAGCGAGCTAACTATCTGAAGCAGACTTTAAAGCAAGTGCGAAGTGAAGATGCCAAATTGCCAATGCGTGAGAACTAAAGCGCTTCTTTTTATCTGTGCCCTAACAATTTGAAAGTTTATGAAATAGTGTTGGGCCTCGGCCCAACAAATTTGTTACCGTCTTGGTAAGATATTAGGCCTTGGCCCAAGTCATTTTTTTTAGAATTTACACGACCAATAAGGACTTGAACTTCATATTGTTTTTAGAATGGAATCGGATTCATTTCTTGATGATATTATTTATTTAAGTTTTTATTTACTTATTTATATATTATGATACCAAAAATAGCAGTGGATTCCTAATATATCCCAAGGACATTGGGTTCCAATCTTGTTAGAGAAAATCACATACATTGATTGAGTTAATATTTCGATGTCACTTGTATACCTGATTATGATTATTAACCTTTTTATTTTTAAGTTAATGGAAATGTACTGTTTTGGTACTTGTAAAATTATAGATTGGTATTCAATCTCAAACCCCGAGTACTTGAAGTAGTATACAATTGATAATAAAATTACAAACATTGGTAAATTATTAGAAATTTTGGAGTCGTGCATAAAGTCCTGATTAGTAATAATGAATAAACAGGTCATTTCAACGAATTGATACGCAAATATATATATATATATATGGTCGGTCGATCTAATGGTAATAGTCACATTTCACAATTCTGCATACAACCATATCTCTCACACGTTTTGTCTTGTCTCCCACCCACTTTTATATCAAAATATATATCTTATAGTGATTACTAAAAGAAGATGTTTTTGATTATCTTAACGAGTATATATTTTTCCACGCATTGTTTTGAAAACGATAAACACTTATTTTATAAAAAAAGAAAAGAAGAGAATTTAGTGAGTTTTAAAATGAGTGGAAAAATCAAATCAGATGGATAAAACTGGAATCCTAGCTATTTGAAAAGACTCAAAGACATGAAAATCCATTACTGATCAATCTTTGTTGCCAAATGCACTAAAACCCAAATCTAAAGTAATATTCTTTTTAATTATAATTACGTAAATAAAGTTCATACGTGATACATTCGTACTCATGACTAAATTATCCAACAGTTAGAAGTCACGAAAAATTCTCATAATAATTCACGAGAACTTTATAATCAAGGTAATTTCGATAAAGAACAAAATCAAAAAGAGAAAAAGAAGAAGAAAAGCTTCATTGTGAATTTATGTTCTTTCTCTCTGAGACGGCCGCATTTAAAACAGAGCCACTATCTATAAGTAGACTTCCCTATTACATACTCTACTCTCTCCTACTCACTTCACTTTCTTACAGAACCAAAGCTATTCTCTCTCTCTCTCTTTGTGGACATTAGTTGTAGAACGAGACAGAAGTAAAGTCTTGTGTGTTCTTCTCAGACTCAAAAAGGAAACATGTAAGGGCTTTTAACAAACTCTTTATTTCTTCAAAACATAATACTTTTTCAAACCAAGAGCAATCAAAGATTATCTTTTGATAGCTAATGTCGAGTGAGAAACAAGCGGAGGAGGCAATAGTGGCCTCGGCGGAGGATGACGTGTCCGGTAGAAAAGTGGAAGATTCAACGGCGGAGGAAAAGGATATTAAGGGCGACGGCCACGGTGATGGATTTAGTGTGAAGAGCTTCCTTTGGCATGGTGGGTCAGCTTGGGACGCTTGGTTTAGCTGTGCGTCCAATCAAGTAAGTTCAAAACCAAAGGTTTCTTTATTACAATAATACCAAATTCTACTGTTCTTTTTTTGCTTTTGTCCTAAAGGCTTTTTTCTTGAAAAAATAACATTCATAAAAAATTATAATTGCAGGTGGCACAAGTGTTGTTGACACTGCCATATTCATTCTCACAGTTGGGGCTGCTATCAGGAATATTGCTTCAAATATTCTATGGATTAATGGGATCTTGGACTGCTTATCTCATTAGTGTTCTTTACATCGAGTATCGAGCTCGAATGGAGAAACAAGAGTCTAGATCCTTCAAAAACCACGTTATTCAGGTAATTTCCTAATTTGTTATGCTTTTATAAGTAGTGATTGCTGAATTGCATTTGTAATTTTGGAAGTGGTTTGAAGTGCTTGATGGGCTACTCGGTCCTTATTGGAAAGCAGCGGGACTCGCATTTAATTGCACCTTCTTGTTATTTGGATCAGTCATCCAGCTCATCGCTTGTGCTAGGTACCTTTGATTCGGTTTTGAACGGCTTATAATCTGGACGAATCCGACAAATCTTACAAATATGAAAACTTGTCGGGCATTTATTTACATGTATGTTGACTGTGGTGCAGCAATATATATTACATCAATGATAGTTTAGACAAGAGGACATGGACTTATATATTTGGTGCTTGTTGTGCTACGACTGTTTTCATACCATCTTTCCATAATTACCGTATTTGGTCCTTCCTTGGCCTTGCTATGACCACTTACACCGCTTGGTACCTCACTATCGCCGCATTCCTTCACGGCCAGGTTTCTCAATTTTATCTCCACTAGTCAATTCCAATTCAATTAGAATATAAAAAGCGACCGGTTATTTTATCATACCGGTTATGTGTAGGTTGAGGGTGTGACACATTCCGGTCCGACCAAATTAGTATTGTACTTTACCGGAGCTACCAACATTCTCTATACCTTTGGTGGACATGCTGTGACCGTGTAAGTCCTTTTTATTCATATTTTTCATGTATTCTCAATTAATTGTGTATATATTCGAAACAATTATAACAAAATAATTTATTTATTTATTTTCGTCTATAACAAAATAATTAGGTTGTGAATATTGTGATGCATTTATGTTTTTTTAAAAACAAAAATGTGTAGTCTCTGTAGATTATGTCTCTTCTTTTTTAAATACTCTCTTCTTTTTTAAATACTCTCTTCTTTTAGATTCTACAAAGGCAGCTTTTGCAGGTTACTTTAGGTTCTGTCCTAAAAACGCAAGCTGACAAAATCATTATTACAGCATAAATAAAGATAAATCTACCAGAAAAATCCTATTTAACTTTTTAAGACAGTAGCTATTAAGCTAAAGTTCTTAGATTTCTTTTTATTTTAATATGTTTTACTCGCAATACATAATAGTATATGTTATTTTTGAGAGTACGTAACGTAACCACAGTGGTCGGACCGTACGGCCAATCTTTCTGGTCGGACCCATAGCTCTCCACGGTAAAGACGTTTATGCCCTTAGTTTTACGCAGAGAAATAATGCATGCGATGTGGAAACCAAGGAAGTTTAAGAGCATCTACATGATGGCAACACTATACGTCTTCACGTTAACGCTTCCGTCAGCCTCCGCCGTTTATTGGGCTTTCGGCGACCAACTTCTCAACCATTCAAACGCTTTTTCTCTCCTTCCTAAAACGCGTTTCCGTGACGCCGCCGTTATCGTCATGCTTATCCATCAGGTTCCTATCTAACTATGTTACATGTCTCGCAATTATTACGTTATGGCATTTATGGTTGGTCCAATTCTATATGCCATTATTGTTACCGGATAATACTTAAAACATTATTCTTTTATAAAATTTTATAAGTAGTAAAGTAAATGATTATGTTATAAGTTATGATGGGATTTTTGTTGCAGTTTATAACGTTTGGGTTTGCGTGTACACCATTGTACTTCGTATGGGAAAAAGCGGTAGGAATGCATCATACTAAAAGCATATGTGTTAGAGCGATGGTGAGGCTACCGGTTGTGATTCCGATTTGGTTTTTAGCAATCATTTTCCCGTTTTTTGGACCCATTAACTCGGCGGTTGGAGCCTTATTGGTTAGCTTCACCGTCTACATTATCCCTGCCTTAGCCCACATGCTCACTTACCGCACCGCTTCTGCTCGCCGGGTACTACCTCGATCCATTACTCTCTCCCTCTCATTTTATATCAATTCCCTCAATGAAAATGTTATATACAGAGATATATCACTAGATATATAATTCGGTATAGACTAATATCCCAAAAATAACTCATGCTATATAGTTCTGAATGGACTAATACCTGAATAGATTATAGTCTAGTGGTAGTATTATAATTTGTTAACGTGTTATTTTCGGGTTTGAATGTCCACATAAACTACCTCACATTCACCTACGGCATAAAGGGTATTCACATGATTTTCCGTGGCCTGAGATTAGTGAGAGCTCATGGTTTGTTGATTTGCGGACTTGTTAAACTGGCTCGAGAGAAAAGATTCGGACTGGTACATAACTCCGAGTAATAATATTTCGTTGAACCACATTATCCTATTTGTAAAAAGAAGTTCCAAAACTGTAGCACATTTATTGGAGGGATAGAGCAAAGGTTGAATTAAATTGGATGAGCTGGCATTTACTTTTTCATTTAATCCTAGATTAATGAGGTAGCTAGGTCCATTCTACATGATGTGACCATTATCATCACTTGACTACTTTTATAAAAATAAATTCTGTAACATATATTCTCATTATGGTTTGCGATTTGATTCCTTTTTCTTGGCAGAACGCGGCGGAGAAACCACCGTTCTTTTTGCCTAGCTGGACCGGAGTTTACGTAGTAAACGTTTTCGTGGTGGTTTGGGTCTTAGTTCTTGGGTTCGGGTTTGGTGGATGGGCCAGTATGACCAACTTCATCAGGCAAATTGACACTTTTGGTCTCTTTGCCAAATGCTATCAATGCAAACCACCTCCTGCTCCTACCGTCGGAGATCACCACCGCCGTTAAACTAAGCCGCCGTTAGTGACGTGTATTTAACCGTTTATTTCCTAGGTATAAAAGAAAGTATCCGTATTTTAGAGATTTTAATCAATGATCTATAAAGTATAAACATATGTAGTCACGTGAATATCACGTGATTAGGGAGCTGCAAAACTTAGCAGGCTTATTATAAAGGGCCAACATTGATCCAATGAAAATAGTGGGCTTTAAATCGTAGCCTATAAATATTCATTTTAAACCAGAGTTTTGAGCTTCACCTTTATTACATACCATTGAGGCGTTGACTAATCTTCAAATTCAAACAAGGCGGCTTCTTTGCCCTAAAGAAAACACGAGTAAAAATGTGATTTTGGTTCTGCAATTTTCTCTTCATTGTAGATAGATAAGCTCTGTATATTTTCATTCTTATTTAGTATTTACAATTACTTATCTACAGTGTGTCATGAACAGAAGAACAAACAATAGACTAAGATGCAGAACTAGTTTCACAGATTATACAGTGCTCTGAAACCAGTTTCCACATGGCACTTCCTTGTTCGATTTCATAGTTCCTGCTAAACTTATTCCACAGATGCAACCCATAGCTTCTCTTCTGCATCTGACGCATCTTAACCTCGACCCATTTCGAATCTTTCTCTGTTTTTGGCACTTTGAACAACTTCTTAATCTCAATCCAATTCACAGGGTAGAACACAGATGGTCGCATGACGGTGAAGTTATAGCCACTGGATCCTTCGACAGCTCTAGCTACTCGAGAAACAAGGTAAGGTCCGTTGTATCCCCATATGTTTCCATTAAAAGTCTTAGCGAATTCTTCAATGAATTTGAGTAATAAAGGATGATTCTTGTCGAATATTAGTACTGCGTTGTTCAGTCTCGTCCAGTTAGTCGATGAAGGATCAAGTGTCTGTGCTCCAATCACGTTTCTAAGCCCTTTGAAACTATCTAGAACAATCATGTCTGTATCTAAATAAACACCTCCATATTTGTACAAGTAAGCAAGCCTTATGAGATTTGAGAGATTCTGTGCTAATGAAATCTTTCCGGGATCTCTTTTCCCAGTCCTTATCTCCTCGAGCCAAGTTTCTCCTGCTGTTCCTTTGACTAAGAATGGCAAATCAGGCGTGACCGCGAGTACTTTGTAACCGCGATCGAGAAACGGCTTTAAAGTTGTGTAACCTTTAGGAGAATCCATGCTTTCTGATAGGATCATTAAGCAACCATGAGGATGAGACTTAAAGACACTTTCAATAGCTAAAAGCTCTCTTTTGCCGAAGTACTCTGTAGATGATATCCATGTCATGACGAAGTTGACTTCACAATCTTCACTGATAAACTTATTTACCCTCTTTTGAAACTTGTTAGACAAGTTATCTCCACTGAAAATCTCAATAGCTTGGAGGTTTTCTTTTGCCGTGATGTTGAAGTTAGGAATCATTACTTTTGTGTGCTTCTTACTTGGATGATTGCTTTCGGCATCCTTTTCAGAGCTCAGACTTAAGTGTGGAATTACTCTCTTGATCTCTATCTTCACCTCTGAGAAATCTCTCTGCGTTTGCATCGAGAAATTAGACATTAGAGCCAAAGTGGTAACAAAGATCAAAGCTATTGAGCTGATTGCAAACATGGTGAAAAGTGATGATGATCCAGATTGGTTTAGCCGTCTGTGATCAGTCACCATAGTGACTCTCTTCTCTATCTCACGATCCATGATAACGGAGAACTGAACTGAATGTTTCTGAATTGGAAACAATATAGAAAAGAAATTTTCAGACAGATAAGAAAGAACCCATTTGATCTGTTTAACTTGTGTTGACTGTGTTCTTATCATTGGGGATGGTAGCTGTGTAGTTCTGAATAATCAAGAATAGACTTCGGATTTTTTATTAGTCGTTATAATTTGTGGGGTCTTGAAAAAGATTTCTTTGGCGTACTATTGGAAATTTTTGATATTAGTGAACGATAATTATAAGTAATTCAAATTATCCATTTCGTTTATAAACAACTCTATATTTCCAATTAAATTTAAACTAGATAAGTGCATGGTTGCAACAATTTTATTAGGATGGAGAATTTTTAATTTTTGTTATATAAAAAAAAAAACAATAACGTCGTAAACTTTGATCGACTTCTACCTTTCCAATTTGTAGACTTTTTTCTACTCATATAAATTACTACAAAACTTTATTCTCCATTCTTTTATTTGGTTACACTAACGTATGTATTATTGCCTTATTGGTCAACATTTTGCTAACACGGTTCTTTGATAGTGAATTCTTATTTAATACTACTAGTTTAATCGGGTTTGTTGGATTTTAATATGATTTTGAATAAATAACGCTGTCATTTACGGTTGACTTAGAGATTAGAATATTAAGACACTATAATTTGGTGGTTGAATATGCTTTATGCTTCTTTTTAACAAAAAGAAATGATTATGATTTATAGTTTGCTTCAATTCAATTATAACAAATACATCCTTAAACATATATAAATTTTTCTTATTTAAATTTTTAAGAGAATCACGAAAAAACAATTGAATGGACAACACCAAATTCATAACCAAACCTATCAAATCTCTAACAATATTTTTTTACAACGAACACAATTTTTAGAAATCGAACTTAAGTGACAAAAACCAAATTGTTTTCCGAAATGAGTGGTCTCTTGGTTTACTTTGTATTGAAACTTGATTGGTCCATACATTTTTCTTGTCAAGTTGTGTATGTAAGCATTTTTAATGCGACAACTTAACGTCTCGTTTAGAAATTGTGTATTACAATATACTTTAATCTCATGATTGTTGATTGATAATATCAGCTCAACAATTCGACAATCAATTTATAGAGGCCTGTCTTGGGCTAAATCTCAATATTCCTCTCAATGGGCCCATGGGCTTTTTTCTGCTTTACGTTTTGTACTCTAATGACGTTTATACCCCTCAAGAGATTAGTGGCATCAATCATCTGTTTAGTAGCTTTACTAATGCTTATACTGTCACGCACAAGAACCAAATGAGTTCGTTACAATCACGTGGGAAACAATCGCGTGAATCCGACGGTACAGAATTAATGCGGGTGAGCACCGACCTGTCAATTTAAGAGAAATCTAATGCCACGTGGACTTATGCTTTGCTTTCGTTCCACTGTTTACATACAATGTCACCCTCATCACACACACTTACACAAACGGAAAATAAAATCCTCTTCTCGTGAAATGATGATCGGAACCCTAATTTCTTCTCCATCCAAGTTCATTCTCGAAGATTTTCCTTCTGGAGTTTTCCCTTCTGGAACTGAGATTTTCCCTTCTGTTCCCAGGAAAACGTTTCACCTCAAGTTTTTGCATTTAGATTCTTCTCTGAGTAGAATTCTTAAGCCGATTCCACTTCGTTCCTCGTCGATTAAGGTTTCGCAGGTAATTATGTTTAAACACCTTTCTTTCTGGTTTTTGTATAACCTTCCCTTCTTAGTTCGTTTGTCTATGTTATCTGCAATGACTATTTCCTCTGTTTTTTGTTTTCAAAGTTATACTTCTCGCTCTGTTTACAACGAAGATTCACCTTTTTTTTTCCTCATTCGATTCTCTCTTCATATTGTAGCTTTCTGGTAGCTAACATTCCTATATTTGCGTTCATATATTCTATTTTTATTTTTTAATTTAGGTAAACAGTGAAGCTGCTGAACTTGAAGCTTTAGATGAATGTAAGTTTCTATGATTTCTTCGCAGTATCGGAATTCCTGGATTGTTTCCCAGCTTAGTGATCAATTGCGAATATATATTTTTTTTTTCTTTCTTCAAGGATATCCTCATCGACTATATTATTTTGCAGCACCTAGAAAAACGGTTCGTGTAAGGTTCCAGTTGCGGAAAGAGTGCGTCTTTGGGGAACATTTTTTCCTCCTTGGTGATGATCTTGTGTTTGGTGGCCTCTGGGATCCAGAAAATGCCTTGCCACTGAACTGGTCAGATGGGAATGTTTGGACCATAGATTTGGTATACATCAATTTATTGTTAACATGCTCACACAGGATGTCTTAAGAATGTAGATACTAAATTCTGTTAATCTTCAATCTGATGAGTTATGCTGTGGTTTATTTGTATTTAGGATTTGCCTGTTGGAAGATTGGTTGAGTTCAAGTTCATACATAAGGCAACGACAGGGGATATCTTGTGGCAACCAGGTCCAAACCGGGCTCTTGAAACCTGGGAAACTAATAAAACAATTAGAATATGCGAAGACTGGGAAAATGCTGATCTCCAAATGCTGATCGAGGAAGATTTTGTGCCAATCAATCAAGAAGAAAATCAGTCTTCTATTGTTAACTCTGATATGCCTATAGTTGCTGAAAATATCACACACCCAAAACAAAGTGAGAGGCTTGACAGCGATGCAGAAGAAGAGGATGAAGTGCCTGGAACTGTTCAACAAAACTCTTTAGTAGTAGTTGTAGAGAATGCCGGATATACAAGTGATGAGACTACGGAAAATTCGAGTTCACATATCCAAAGTGAGAAAACCATGGAACCTGCTAATGGAGCTCTGACTGCTCGAAAGGTGACTGAAGCAGCCATGTTTACTGAGGAAGAAAGTCCAGTTTTGGTCCCTGGATCAATTCCTCTGTCTGACTGGGAAAATGAAGAAGTGGAAGTTATTAACGAAGGTAAAGCAGAAACGTTCCCGGAGGTAATATAACCTGATAAATTCTGAAGTTTTATGTTCCTGTTTTTCAATAAAACCTTTGTGTATGCGGTTTCTCTATGCTTCTTTCCTACAGAAATGCTCTGATTAATATGTCTATTGTCGTTTCATTAACACTTAGAGTTGCTGTTATATGGTAATGAAATCTTTGCATATTGATGCGGTGAGATACCGTGTTTGTTTTGTAGAATAAGACCTTTCTTGTCCATTGGTACAAAGTATATATGTTGCCCCAGTTCATAATAAAGCTTCCCCTTCTATGTCGTAAATTTAGCTCCACAGTTGGACATTTTGGATCACAAAATTTTAAAATGTAAACTTATATTAGACTGATTATTTTTCAGCAATATGATTTTCGGCTGAAGTACTCTTATTGTCTTAGTTAATGAATCGGGAAGCCATTTGCAGGTAGATAAGAAGCAACAAGCCAAAGGAGAAAGAAACAAGAAAGAGAAAGTAAAGGCGATTTCACTATTCGAGAAATCGGAGAAAGAAGCAGAGAAAGGTGTAGAGCAGAGGCATGAAAATGCTTCTAAGAAAGAAGAGATGCAGCAGGGGCAATGGCTTGAGACAGAGCCGCTTGGAACACCAGATGTGCTTATAGAGAAAGATATCCAATGGGGTCGCAGAACGCTTCACAAGCTTCTAAGCAACTTTGGACTTTTCTAAAGTGAACAAAAGTTTTAAATGCATAGGCAAAAGAGCCTCGAAGATGATGATTCTCTCATAGTTCCAGACAGATAGTCAAAAATTGTCTGGAAAGATACGTTACCTTCATTTTCTCTGCTTCACAAGCCTTTAAGCATGTTGTATCGTCTTTGTATATATGTAAAGAGAGGAGAAATTTAGTGTTAACTGTTAAGTATATATGTTGTATCACATGTTGCTGTCTTATCAGGTGGATCCAATTCTCCCACATAATGATGATGAACATGATTGAGCTTGTAATTCCAATTTCTTGCATAATGATGATAATCATATGATTATTTTAGTATTTTGGAGAAACTCAAGTTCTTGTACTTTTGTTTGTCAAGGCATTTGCCAACGCCGTACGTTTAGGAGCACCTTCCTTTTAGAAAAAGAAAAAACAAATCTCGGTGGGAACGTCACATGCATGTTTCTTGTTGTATAAGTTGCGTATAATATGAGACAATAATTTAAACGAACGAGTAAATGTGAATTATGGGATTATGAGAAGTATGGGTCTTGTGAAGTTTGGTTAAGCTCTAAAGCATGGGCTACAAACTAAAGAGTACTTAATCAAATTACATAGATCCATTTGGTAACTAGTTGTAAAAAACCAACAACAAAAGAAACCATTAACTTAAGACTAAAATATACAATCACGCTATACATACACAGGCCTAATCCAGGTGTAGCCTTGGGTACAAGGTTTTATACTCAGCTTCTCAAAATCCTATAGAAACCAAAACAAGAGCCATAGAGACTATTTATATAGCTCCTAAGGCCAAAGGCAAGGGAATGGCTTATATATAACCTCCAAAAAAGTCCCTTACTTGGGACACACTTTGCTTACCCTTTTTAGATCTTTGCTGATTTTCGTTACTCACATTGGTAAGGGATATTTACCTTTATGTCTCCTTCCCCAAATCTCTCTCTTCAACCTAATGTTTTTTCTTTGCATTTCTGACAGAAATCATAACTCAGGAATGTTTTGTTTAGGTGTTTCCTCTTCAAGTCCTTCGTTTGCTACAGCTTCACTGCTTTCCCCCAAAAAACCATTTTCATTTCTCGTATCTTTCTCTGTTTCTTTAGACAGAGGTGAAACATGTGCAACATACTTTTCTGCAGAAAGAAACACAAAGAAGACTTGACTAATTTGTAACCAAATGTGCACATAACACACACCAAAAACAAAGGAAGAAACACCTAAGAAAAATCTAAAGCTTTAATGCAGAGGTGAAATATATCACTAATTGAAAAAAGAAGAAAATTTCTCCAAGAAGGAAATATTTTTTACCCGCTAAACTTCGAAGAGCATTCTCGGCTGCTTGTTGATGTGCATCTTTCTTAGTTTTTGCCATCCCAATGCCTATCTTCTCACCCGTGTACAAAACCTATATAAAAATAACACAACAATTTTTAAAACATGTAAGATTAATATTACGCAGAGGCACTTCTGAAACTAACATATTAAAAATATCAAAAGACAAAAAAGCAGCTGACCTCAACTGAAAATTGTAACTCTTTGTTGGTACTCATCACAGTCCTAAACTCCACCTAAAAAATCGTACATAGATAAAGCAGATTAGATTAAAAGTTAGGACGCAGTGGCTTACGTTGTTACGTAAATTATGCACCTTTGCACCGCATCTTCTTCCAATTTCTTGCAGTGCACTCACAAATAAATGAGGCTGCCCGCCATTACTCTTCCCACCATCTATATGATGTTCTCTACCATTTGACCCCAAATGATTCTGGGATATTCCAGCTTCTGCGAATGCGAATAGTTTGAACAAAAGCAATGTAAAAAGGTATTAATACATTCTAATCTTCAAGGAAAAATTCACCAAAACGACAATAGATCAGAGGGGAAACGAATAATTATCCTAACCGCGACATATAATGTAGCTTTACAGTTTACAGTTGTATACTAAAAACAACCTTCGTGGAGGAACAAGAAATTCAACGACCGACTATTCATCTTAATAGCAGGTTGACTACATCAGTGATAAAAGTAGAACATACCTGCTGTTTGACGCGAAGGATTTTGCCTTTTCAGGTCATCATCCATAGACACCTGCAAGAAAAATCTCAGACCGTATACAGCATACTTATGATGTCAAAAGAGAGAAACTTAAAATGCAAAACTAACCTCTTCGCTTCTCAAGTGGGATGGGTATGAGAATGAACCAAAAGGAGCAGGACCTGGTATTCCATGAGGAAAATGATTTGGATAAACTCCTGAAGGTCTACCAGGAAAAGAAGGTCTATTTTCATCATCTACCAACCATCCACCCTGAGAATGGATAGAAGAGGAAGGTGGCTGCATAGGAATTTTAGCTAGAAGAGGTGGTTGGTTAAAGTTTTGGTTCCTTATATCTACACCAGGCCTCAGCATAAGGGGCCTTCCACCATCAGAAAATGTGAAGCCATCCCGTCTAGGAGCTCCAAGCAAACTAGGTTCTAGATTGCAAATTGAACACAAGATAGTGAATGTCAGAGAGAAAAACATAAACATGCATAATAACTATAACAAGTTCAAATTTCAGATTTTATTAAGTCAAAAGTCGTACTATGAGAAGGTAACAATGATGCTGCAGTTGGCGTGCTCCCGTTATTTGGTATAACTGCAATCTGTGGCTTAGAGGTTTCAGGTTTCTGCTCAGCATTACTTGTTGCAAGAGTGGAAGACTCGGCTGCAGCCTTCTCATCCCAGACAGCAAAAGAGTCAGCAGACAATCAAATGGCAATAAAAAAGCTTTGCACCGAAACAAAATTTTCTAAATTATTTATCTATAGTTCTGCTATTAGTTTACTGACCGTTTGGTTTAATCTGCGTTCCACTTCACTCCCACACATTCCTTCGGTGATTGAAGGAGCAGCTATATTTCCATTTGAGGCAGAGCCAGGATCCTGCCGGCAAACATAGTTGGATTGCATATACTAGATGGGGCCAAAATTCTGTGCAATACATTAACAGTGATAAATTTTAAACTATTAATACCTCTATAATAACATAGTTGCTCACATCCGGTGATGGAGGTAAATTTTCCACATTATCTTCATAGAAAACTAAAGATATACTACTCATTAAACCCTCATCAAATTCCCTGTCATAAATGTGCGAAATCAGTAAATACAACAAGCATGAGTTCGTTACATAGACAAATCAAGAACAAAAAAACTTACTTGAAAAAGTAACCTCTGACATTGCATGCAACATTTCTTGCTACGCAAAGAGTTGGAACCAGAAGGGCTGTCTGATAAATGGGCATAAGAAAACCGTAAGATGTCACATGGACAATTAAGCGATATAATATTTAATTCACAGCTTAATACAAGAGCAACAACATGCCTCTGCCTGTGGAGCATAATACGGAAGATACGCAGGAACAGCATGAACCCGTGGTTGATCCTTGTCCTCCCAAACCTTAATTCGGTCATCAATGACCATTGCCATTTTCGGGTGGCAAATGCCACCATTGAAGACATTTAACAATGATTTCTTGGCATCTGCTATGGAAAGATCAGGAAATAAACAAAGAAATTTGTTAGGTTGAGTTTCACAGAGAAACAAAGAAAGATAGTTGGGTCAAAACATCATAAGGTTCATCCCTTGATACTGAAAACTGAGAAGTCACTACATCAAATCAGTCATGAGAGAGAACGGAGAAAGAAGAAAAGTCATATCTTAAGAAAAGTGAACTACGAAAGCTACACAGACATGAGCATGGGGCCTATACACCAAAACAAAAGTGAGGGTAAGAGATGGTTTTGACCTGGTTTAACGCATACAATACGATCACGAAGCTCCTTGAGGCTAATCAAGTGTGCTTCCGGATCAAGTAGCCTCCACATTTCCAAAGCATAATCCCTTTCAGCCATGGTACAAACATAAACTTCAAAACGTTTCCTAGTTTTTGCTGTCAAATAACTTCTTAACTCCTCCCACGCTGGTCTCAGTTTTACAAGCACACTAGTGTCACGGATCTGCATTACAAATAACCCCAAACAGGAGGAAAAATTTGATCAAGCTCCAACAGTATCAAAACTATATTACTCATAGACGACCTTATCCTATCACATGCTAAAAAGGTAAGGCTAAACAATCAAATAAGAAGAAACTAATACATATACAACAGAGATATATCGTCTAACCTCTGGATTAATCCGAGTAAGTACAGTATTCTTTTCCGGCAATCTAATCACGGGTCTGTAAACTTTCTCGAGGCCATCAGAAGTTGGACGGACCTCCTCAGGTTGAGCCTTTAATAAAACCCCGTTATCAAATGCATAGTCATTATCAATATACTGCTTCAGCAGCATCCTGTCATCCATGTACCTTCTAAGTTCCGCTGACATTCCATTTGCCCTCACAGGATCGATCTCTCGTGAAATCCAAACTTTAAGAGTCTCGATTCTATCCTCAAATGACTTCATGGTATTTGCAACAATCAAAGTCTCATCCAGATCAAACACAATAGACAGACACCTAGTGTTAAGCATCCTTAAACAAGAATCATAAAGACCTAAAGGAACCGAGAAACACCAAAAGCACGGGAACTTCTTCTCCTTGCTCGGCATCGCCACTAAATGGATCTCCTCATCTCCGAGTAAAACCACGGCAGTCTGTAATCAGAAATATAATTGCAAACTTTGGAATCACTCCTTCCAATTGGAAACATGTAAATCAACTAAATGCACAATGAAATGTCATTTTCGCAGCCAATATGTGACGCAGTGTTCAATAAACATCTTGGAAATCTCAAACAGACCTTCAATTCATGGAAACATACTGCGTGAAGATGCATTAAATCTTGAGGTTTGACCGGAGTCGAAGACTCAAGCTTGCATCTAACGGCAAAAGACGCAATAGTCTGGAGAATCGCGAGCGGAGGACACCTCTCACCAGCCGGAGATAGATGGTGGATTCGAATTTCGTCGTTTGGGAACCGAAATTCCTGACCTGAAGATACCTGATTGACATCAAGCTCCCCCAAACGCAACTCACCGTGATAAACCACGGATTTATAACCTAAACGACTCATCGAAATTCGTCAATATGAACTTCTGAAGAACGAATCAGCCAGTGTACAATATCTAGCAAAATGCGTGAGAAATTCTGCAAATTCTAAGAGAAACTCTACTTTTCTCTGTGATTTCGCTCGCTAAAGAGGGTTTTTCTGGGTCCCAAAATTTCTTCAACATGAGAATGAAGGCAGGCTCAAATGTTATTTATAGGCAAGAGAAGGCGTTTAATTGTTACGACATCGATTTCATCCAAAATTACGAAAAAACCAGAGACGTCTTTACACGTGGCATTAGATGCATAATCCTCTTTTTACCACCATCGCATTTCAGCCGTTAATTACCGTTCTCTATTCAACAGTATAGAATAATATAACTATTCTAATTCTTTTTTGTCAACATGCGAATGATTCTTATTTTTGGTGCTAAGAAATTTTGCAGTTTTAGTGACAAAAAATGGAACAAATCGACCATTTTTGTTGACTTCGGACATATGTTGTTTCTTTGTATAACTAAAATTCTTCTAATACTTGAGCCTTAGGTAAAAATAAGCATCTCTTTCACATCAGCAAGAAACACGTGAGACTTTCATGATTCAGATAAAGACACTGTACACAGAAGTCCCAGTCTTGCTTCAAACACAAACCATCAGATCCTCAAGTTTTTCGTATTCACAACTCTCTCGATCTTTTGATTCCCCTTAGCCACGTGACTGATCAAGCCACACCATTGTCGTTCTTCTTCTTTGTTCGTCGTCAACGTAATGGAGGAATAGTACTGTTTTTGTTTCCAGTTGGAGCTCGACTTCTAGAAGGTGAACAAGACTGTCTCCTTGCAACGTAGCGTTCTATGGACGCTGATCTTGAACTACTAGACGCACCAAACGCTCTGGTTCTGCTACTTGAAGCAGTTTTTGGCCTATCCGGTAACATAGTCCTGAGATTTGAAGGTGCTTCTAGAGAGAATCCAGGCATTTCATAAGGTTACCATGGCCTTGATCTCACTACTGGAGAAGCTCCTTGAGACAAAGACGGTTTACTCGCCGGTTTTATTGGTTTACTTCTCAATACAGTCAATGAACTAGTCGGAGTTGATGGACGACGAGTTGGAGTACTTGATCTCGATCCCGGTTTTGGATTAGGTGCCGTCATTGGTTGGTTATTGGAACGAGTAGAGGAGGCTGAACCGGTGGTTTGTCGAGTTCTGGAGGTGGTTTCACGTGCAGTACTTAAGGTAACACGTGAGGTTCCGGAGCTAGAAGAAGGTCTGCTCATTGATCTTGAACTACTAGTAGATGACGAGTTTAATGTAGCACGTGCAGCTGTTGAGGTTGCACGTGAGATTGGCGTCGTTGCACCATTCTTAGATGGAGCTGTAGACCTTCTGCTCGGTGTGGAAGGTCTACTCGTTGATCTCGAGCTACAGGAAGAGGAGGGTCGTGATCTGGTTCCATAAACAGAGGAGGAATTGTGTAATGACGTCCTTAGGTTCTTTGGTGATATGTTCTCTAACTACCATAGAAAATAAACGTCAGAGATGAGCAAGAGTGTAACGCAAGTGCGTACACACTTTGAATACCATGAAATAGGCGAGATCACGAGACATACAGAGCCGTACCAGAGATTTAAGAGCCATCGGGTTAGCATCGGATGCATTGAGTTCGTTTGTTTCGCTTCTAGTCGGTGAACCAGGTGGCGTAACCAGCGTAATAATCTCAACCATCAACAAATTGACAAACCAAAATCTAAATCGATCGATTATCCAACGTATAAGTTTTGGACTTCCAATTTTATATAATTTTTTTTAACTAGAATGTTGTAAATGAGGCATGTAAAATGACTCCAAATACTTTAGTCTTATTAAACATGAGCACTTTAAAATATCTAAAGAGAATTTCTTAGAATGCTTACAAACTCAAGATCAGACACCGGATTACATTCTAGCAAGAATGTCTGAGAAAATTGATCAAATTTACTTCTCCGGTAGAATCTTAATTTGTTATGTTCTGTTATAAAAATATTTAAAATGCAAATTGAATTATCTTACAAGGCTAATTTTTTGAATTCATGATGTAACCTAAAGAGGGAAAAACATTACCATTCAGAATCGGACTTCTCGTTCTCGGAGTATAAGAAGTAATCGGCGACCGTTCTACGGAGAGGGCATCGTTGAGACGACATCGTCGTCGTACTACTATTATTACCAGACCCTGCAAAGAAAAAAGAACAAGAAGATTA
Source organism: Lepidium didymum (assembly GCA_963920545.1). Classification (NCBI taxonomy): domain Eukaryota; kingdom Viridiplantae; phylum Streptophyta; class Magnoliopsida; order Brassicales; family Brassicaceae; genus Lepidium; species Lepidium didymum. Next base: position 20,099,340 of record OY986981.1, read on the forward strand.
TCAGATTAAACATATATTAACACATAAAACATACAATTTTAAATACGAATACGCATTAGAAGCGTAGGTCGGTGACCTTTCTCGCGACCAAGCACCTCCATGGACAAAACAAGCTCTTCATCTACGTCTTGAGTCAACATTTTTGGGCAATTTTTTATTGAATTAATGTTAGTGGAAGAAAGTGGTGAACTTGTTCTTTTGCATGTTTTTTGTTTTTTATTTATTTAAAAATGTTACTAGATTTTACAACAAACAACCTTTATTGATATTTAAGAAAGTAATCTTGTCTTATTTATGTCATCTTAATGCATTAATGATTTTATTAGAGTTTTATCATTATTCTTGGCCATATTTCTTTATTTATATTAAAGACAAGATTTCTTCAATGGTATTATTAAATTTCATTAAATAACGTAACACAACCCAATAAACCCCAGCCCAGCCCGGGGAAGATGATAAACCCTTTAAGAGACGTCATGAAGATCGGGTAGAGTCTGCAGTTGAGATCGCAAGACAGGTATTGATTTTCTCTACATTCTCTCAACTCTCTCGAGAGTTTATTCATTGGATGATTCCGATTTTGTTCTCCTTTTTTTGTGTTGTTCTCTTCATCAGTTTGTACTGTTTAACGTTTCGTGATGTAGGAGCGTGAAGAACGAAGGAAACGAATGAGATTTGACAAGCCAGCCCGAATCTCACAGCCGCTTTTTCGTGATCAGTCTTATCAGAACAGAGATACTAGAGTTTATGATAAAAGCAAAATCCCTCAAAGTAATCTATGCTTTACCAATTTCTCCAAAAGTTTTGTTCCCTCTATTTATGTTCAATTTTGGTTTCATATAGTATGATTTTCTTCAGGTTGGCTAGATTGTCCTGGTTTAGGTCTAGAAATAGGATGCATTATTCCTTCAAAGGTTCCACTTAGTGAATCTTACAATGACATGTTCCTCCTGGCAAAAGATACTCTTTTAAGCAGGTGGTTCGTAACCAGAGAATCAATGGAAGGAAAGTAAGAATTGTAACGTGCATCATCAATCTTTTTATTTTCTATGCATCATTCTGAAGTAAATGGGTCATTTTCAGATTGGTTTGGTGATTGATTTAACTAATACGACTCGTCACTATCATACACTGGACTTAAAAGAAGGATGGCATCAAACATGTTAAGGTGAATGGAATTCTATAGTTCTTTTTCTTTTGATTCTTAATGTTTGTATAGTCTGCTCCAGCATTTTCGGATTACTTTATCCTATTGTAGATTGCATGCAGGGGCGTGATGCCGTGCCAGATAATGTGTCTGTAAACACCTTTGTACACGAGGTACTTGTTTTGTAGTTCATAAACATAATTCTCTTGTTTGGCACAAAAAAGTCACTTCACTTGAAATTGTATTATTTTCCTCTTGCGTTTTAATGGAAACACATACTAATCTTGTGTTGGTAACTCATTTGGGGATACTGTCTCCAGGTTAATCAGTTCATTCTTACTCAAAAAGACACAAAGAAGTATATCCTCGTCCACTGTACGAATGGCCATAATCGAACAGGATTCATGATAGTTCATCATCTTATGCGCTCGACGCCTATGATGAGCGTTACACAGGTCTTTTTCTCTGACATTTGTACTTGTGCACTCATTTGTATTGTTTTTATTTTAGACGGAGATAAACCATCCTTAAGACTATCCTTTGCTGCATATTGATGGTTACAGTTGGGTCTTTTAAAAGCTGCTAAAGTTGATAAAGCATGGATCTCATTTTCCTGAGTTTTCTAAGGGGTCTGTTTCGGATGTTCCTCTTCTTACTGTTTTGTTGTTTCAGGAAATCAATCTGGAGGATGTGAAGATGTCAAATGATGACATTTTGGGTGATGAAATACCCCATTATCAGGAGGAAGTTTACCGGAAATTCTGTTATAAGATGCTTATGGTAAAGGCTTATTTGTTAATTCCTAGCGCTTTTTCTGTATGTGCTCCAATGGAATATTATGTTTAGCTTGATTCTTTATTCTGCATGTGCTTTTCATTAGAGCATGCCAAATGTTTGGCGCGATTAATGCAATAGTAAGCTTCAGTAATTGGAAATAATGTGCACTTAATCATTTAGTAGATTAAATATTCTCTGATCCAGAGAGGATGCACGCAATTCCCTGGTTCGCAGCCTGTATCTTTAGACAGGTCTGACTCTCTGCTTTACTTTTGGTATTGCATACTACAAGAATTTAGCAAGTGTGGGTTCTAAACTTCATAGGTTTAATTAGTCATTGTTCCTTAATGTGGTTAAATCTTATGCTTTCTGCAAACACAGGGAGAGTTTGCAACTTTTGAGGCAGCAGTATTATTATGCTACATGGAAGGCTGATGGAACACGGTATATGATGCTTTTAACTATAGATGGGTGCTATTTGATAGATAGGAGCTTTAAGTTTCGGAGGGTACAGCTGCGTTTCCCCTGTAGGCTCTCAAGTGAAGTGAGTAATTTTTTATCATTGCTTAAATGGCTCTTGTGATGATATCTAAAACTTGTAATTTCCTTGACCTATGTTGGTTTTGGGTGGTAGGGAATTTTTGATAAAGTGCATCAATACACTTTGCTTGATGGAGAGATGGTCATAGATAACGCGACAGGTAAACAAGGGCAGGCAAGGAGGAGGTACCTCGTATATGATTTGGTAGCAATCAACGGCGAATCAGTAGTAGAGGTTGGAACTGTGGTTCCCGTAATATAGTTTCTTTGGAATGAGCTCATTAGCACCGAATCTTAGCATTCAGTATTTATATAACGGAGAGTATGTGTGATTTGTTTTCCAATGTTGCCATCGTTTTTACTCAGGTTTCAAACAATGTCCTGTATTTTAGATTTTAAAGATAATTTACAATTTGATTTTACTATATGAACCAGCGGACGTTCTCTGAAAGATGGAACATGCTCGTGCGTGAGGTGATTGGTGCCCGTGAAGATGAGAAGCTTAAAAGTCATTGCTACAGATATGACCTTGAGCCTTTTGGGGTGAGTTGCAATTTCTGTCCCACTCCATATTTTCCTTCTCCTATGTATAAGTTTTTAGTAAAATCTTGTTGTGCCCAGGTACGAAAGAAGGGTTTTTATCTACTGTCTACTGTTGAGAAGCTTTTAAAGAGTACCATTCCATCGCTTTCGCATGAAGCAGATGGCCTAATATTTCAGGTAACCATGTATGTTCATATTTTTTCTGGAGAAAGTAGGAAGATTACATTCCTTGAGGTTGACTTAGATTTGGTTTCGTTGAGTAATATAATAGGGTTGGGACGATCCATATGTTGCACGAACCCATAGAGGTCTACTGAAGTGGAAGTATGCAGAAATGAACTCAGTTGATTTTCTGTTCGAAATGGATGAGAATGGTGGACGAGGAATGCTCTTCTTGTATGAAAGAGGAAAGAAAAAGCTTATGGATGGCTATTCGGTGGAGTTCAGAGATGATGAGTTAAACCCAGCCAGTTACAGTGGGAAGATTGTACAGTGTTCATGGGATAAGGATAAGAAAGTTTGGGTTTCCATGCGTGTTAGAGTTGACAAAACTACACCAAATGATATCAACACAGCTCGTATGGTCAGTTGAGAGTGATTTCTATATTTCTAAGCATTGAGGAGAAATGTGATTTAGATTGTTGCGATGTGAAAACAAAATAGGTGATAAAGAGCATAGATGATAACTGGGGAGGTGTTGCTTCAGGAGATAAAAGAGATCATTCGTCTCCCAATGTATGCTGATCGCATTCGAAGTGATCGCATTCCACGGTTTTGATGAATATTCGGGTTTCAGATTAACAGGTTTCTCTTCTCACATGCATACAATAATTTGTGAACAAAAACAGTATTTTGATTTGATTTGCATTAATCAGAAAGATTAACAAGAATTATATAAAACTATTTTGCCATTAATGAGATTTTTTTTTGTTCATTTAATATGAAAATTGCAATGACATTTGAAGTAAATTGTTACAAATTTTAGGTTAAATTTTCAAAATGCATGGATTATTTAAAACTATATTGATGATGAGTGATGAAATGCAATGAGAAGAAGGTTGATTAAATACTTGTGTGGAATAGAGAATATGAGAATTACACGGTTTCTGACTTCCTTGTGCTCAAAGCATTGTTTTTATTGATAATATTTGCTCTCATTTTACATGATTATTTTTTATTATTTTATACTAAATCTATAATACATTTCTTACTTGTATATACGAAAAGATATAATGTGTTCTATTAGTTCATTATTTACAAGGAACATAATATGCTATACGTAATTTGATTTGTAAGCAAAAACAATAATTTGATTTTATATGCATTGTGGACAAACTACTATATGGATCCCTAAATCTATCATTCCTTCCTTGCAGTCCAAGAAACTATAATTATGCATTAGTTCATTAATCCTGCCTTATTACGATCATTGTCAGATACAATGTATATACTTACAATTCAGCTTCTTTTATACTCTTATAATGTCACTTGTATTACTTACCACTTCCGGTGGTGGTTGAACTTCCAGTGGTGGTGGAACTTCCGGTGGTGATGGAACTTCCGGTGGTGGTACAACCTTAGCGTGGTGAATAAGATACAAAGGCTCATGTCCGTCAGCTTCTTTAAGCTCCAGCTTCCATCCGAGGTCTCAAACATTTGACGCACGAGACCTCATATCCATCGAAGAGGTAGAAGGCGTAAGAGACGTCGGCTAATGTTTCTCCAATAAGAGAGTTGTTGTACCTGTAAATATATACATAGCTATATAGTTTTCTTTCGTTTCATGAAAATTTGACCAGTCATTTAATAAATAGTTGCGATGTGCAATTTGAGTGCCACATGACGAGCATGTATACACGGATCCTTCCTTTTCTATCACAAATACTCTTCCCATACTCGGTGAAAATACACAAAACTGCAATTAACCGAAATTACAAAAATAAAACTATAGATTAATGTTTTTCAATACTTAAATATATACAGAAATGAAATTCATTGACCACAGGTCAATAGTCGCTTATTTTAGGGTTATACTCATATCAAAATTTCAAAACGTTATGGTGTTTATAAGACTTCAATTGTAAAACGCGTAAAGAGAAGAGAAACTACAAAGTAATTATGTGTCTTTCATGTCATGAGCATTGTAATACATTGAAATGAGAAACCCTAAGAATAACGTACGATGAGAAAGTGCGAGATATGAAATGCCAAAGAAGATCAAAACTTCCAATTCTACGATTTTAATAGAATTAAGAATTGTTTTAACTAGTAAGAGAAGAAGAAGTTAAAGAGTATAAGAGTATGGATTACTCTCCCAGTTTAGTAATCAATTCATAGATACCGTATATTCCTAGTTTGTTATTATCTTTTCCTGAACTTGTTAGTCTTGTTGTAGCTGAAGCAAGATTTGACGATGAGAAACCCTAAGAACAACGATGAAAAACTGCAAGATATAAAAGCCAAAGACTCAAAACTTCCATTTCTACGATTTTAATAAAATTAAGAACTGTTTTAGCTATTAAGAGAGAAGAAGTTAAAGACAGAGATTATTACCGTTTTCTCTCGAGCAAGATTTGAGAGCAAAATTTGACGCTAAACCAGTTTTGATACCGCGAGTACTAGTTTCGTATATTTATATTCTTCTCCAAATTCAAAACCACTACTGTTTTCAATAGAGTAAACTATTGGAACAAATCTTTCTTTATTTTTAGAGAACTCTATGAAAAACAAGAGTAAACTATTGAAAATAGTCTTTGTACGTTAAATGCATTTTACTATCGATATATAGTAATAAGACTTTGACAAACATCGGTATTAATTTACTTTTTAGGTTACCAATTAGTTGCAAATAACAAACATTCTTTAGCTTCTTTATTTCTTTCTTTCTAGTTTTTCTTCCCATCACGTCATTTTGTTATATATCATATACGATACATAAAGAAATCATTATTAACAAAAGAAATTAAAAAAAAAAACATTATTAACAAAAGTCTTTATTCCTTGAAATTGTGGCTTATATTCTACAGATTATAACCAAACATTTCAATTGAAAAAGGATTCATTATATTTAAAAAACATTTTCTGTGTTTGAAAATGTGTTTATTTATTAGTTGCAAGATTAAGATCTAAAATAACATTCTTCTAGGTTTTTGTTTTCGTAGCACATTATTTTGTTATATGATGTATATATCATTCAATTATTATTGAACGTGCATTTAAACTATTGACTTATTAGGATCCATCAAGTGTTTGATATTACACAAGAGACAGACGCAGAGACAAAGATACGATACATAAACGGCTAAATTCGACGTCGTATTTTTAGGCCATACACGTCAAGATCGCTTCTCCTAGCACATGTCCTTCAATAGCGTCCAACAATCTCTCTTTGGTTACCGTTTGACCAAGATGTGGTTTGTCATCAAGGGCCATGAGCTTGAACTGGAAACGGTGATCATGACTAGGCATGAGCGGCCCACGCCATCCCGGAACCTTATGATCGTTATTCCCTTCCCGAATACCGGTGCTTTGCTCCTCCTTACCGGAAAATCCTTCATGGAGACCTTTCATCTCCGGTGGTATGTCGACAACCACCCACACTGTCCATGGCACAAGCGGTGCACTAGGATCCGGCGCATCAATATCCTCCACCACCAAAGCTAGTGACTTGGTACCTTCTGGAACGTTGTACCTTCAAAATACATATGTTTCGATTGGTAACCCAAGAAATCATCCATATTAAATTGTAACACTTTAATTAAGTCATAAATCATATGGAGAATTTAAACAGTAGATCAGAACTTATCGATGTGATCGTTACTTATTGGCATAAATAAAAAAATTTAATAAAAATCAATTATGAAACATGGTTTCTAATTTTAATTCAATTAGGAATGAATCTTTTATATCAGTTTGAGAAATCTCCACTTTTTCGATATGTAGAATATTTTAAATATAAATATACCATTCAAGAGGAGGAGAGATATCTTTCTTAACACCTTGACCACCCATTCTATACTTCCTCGGCAGCCTCCCTTCGTTGTTTATCGTCGGCGATACCAACCTGAACTCCTCACTCGACATTTTTCTCTCTCGAGCTTCTTCTTCTCTTCACAGATGCTTGTTGTTATATTGTGTTAAGTGATTTGTATTGGTCTCTAGGTGAACCAGTAAGACGACACGTGTAACAATTATTGAGACACTTAGCGTCATTACAAGATCTAAGGACGACCTCTATGTTACACCGTGGTGTTTTTGCTAGATGACTTCTGGCACAGTTCCATATTGGGCTTTAATGGGCCTTTTCCATTTTTTTGGTTAAAATACTGTATTTAATTTATTTGAAGAAATTGTTGGGTTTTAATACACTTTTGGCTTCTGCTTCACTATTAACGCTTCGGCTAATAAACACAGACAATAAATGTGAAAGAGGAAGCGATTTGGAGAATATCGTGGAGGAGACCATACACTTCCTTCGAGTAAATGGCTGAGATTAAGATTTTTGAGTCTGATTGAAGTTTGATGAAGTCAAAATCCTGAGATCGTGCTTCTTCTAGGGCAAGCTTTATTGCCAACACTTCAACAATCAAAGGTGATTTGATGTTTTGAACTCGATCCACAATCTGGGTTTTCTGATTTAAAATCTGATTTACACATATTCCAGCTAGGCATGTTTTCTCTTCTTCATTGTTCCAGGCTGCATCTATAGAGATCGTAACTCTGACAAGAAAATCACAGGGTTGCTGGGTTATGCTAGGCTGAGGCTGGAGCGATCTTATTTCCTAGGCATTATGTCATTCTCATGCGTTTGTTATAGCTTTTGTTAACGTCTCTGCTATAAAGAAGACTGTTGTCGTGAAGTATAGCTTATTCCTCGTGTTCCAGATTGAACAGAGGATCCATGGAACAATAGCAGTCGAATGCAATCCACTAGGAGGTAAGGCAATTCCTCTGTTCCCTAATTTAACAAACTCTTGGATGCTTTGACAATCCACTAGGACTTTTTCATTATGTTTTGGGATCCTTGTTGCACTTGATCTTTTGAAGGAGGTTCCTTTCTTTGGGGCATATGACTGGTTCATCTTGCTCGCTAATACCTCGATATGACTTTTTTCTGTCACCTTGGAAACTTCTTTCCCATATGTTAGGAGACCTTTGAGGCAGGTAACTCCTTGTTTCTCTAGGGCTTGGATCTCTTCTTTCTCTAACTGGAGACACATTCACACAATCTCTGCTTATATGATCAAGTTTGTTGCAGATCCTACAGTGGTTTTCCAGCTTTTTGTAGATTATGTGAACAGCTAGTTCCTCTCCAGATTCGAATTATATTATTGTGCTCTTAATTAGAGGTAGCATCCCGTTGATACATACTCTGGCTCTTGCTAAGATTGTAGATATATCAATATCCTCTACATAACCTATGTTTTCCCCAAAGCTTCTGAGGATAGGCTCGGTCTAGAGATGAATTGGAAGGCCCTGGATTTAGATCCAGAAAGGGATCTGGGAGGGGAAGTCTTTAGCTAGGGTCTGCTCCCATCTTCGCAGCAATATCATCCACTTGTCAAAATGGTATGGTCTATTATCAAGGATTTTTTGCACATCCTTCTCATAGAAAAATTGAAACTTCACTAAACCCTGACCCAACTCAGACTTTATGGGTCCTCTATCAACATTCCACTACTCATGAGGGAGGGAATGAGAAAGGCATCTAACACTTCGGAAGAAGAGATCTAACTTTGTAATTAAAAGTGCAAAGAATATATATATAAAAAAAAAAAAAGCATAAAATTTTTCTTGAGGCGATTGAAGTCATATGGAAAATTTTTAGGGGATGACATCATCTTTCAGGATTTTTGAGCAATCAAATACTATCTCCGTGATGTTCATCTTAATCAAGCATGACATCGCCCATAATCTGTAAAATTAATTAAGGTTTTAATTCTAATTTACTAACAACTTTCCAACAATTTCAATAAACTATCCGAACTATGAATCAATATTTAAATACTCATTAAACCATTCACATGGTCGAAAAAAATATCACTATGTACATAAATGATATACAGTTTGTAAAGAGAACGAAGGTCTGCTAATTTAACAGTGTCTGAGTCAGTATGTTGCTGGAAAGGTACGAAAATAAATGCAGACAGTAACATAAGTCCATCTCCATCAACATCTTCTAAATCCAAAACTTCACTTTCGCATTTATTTTTACTTATTTAACACTACTTCACCTTTCTTTCTCTTTAGCTTCGTTGATCTAGTTTGGCAAGGTAGGTCCATAAACATATTTTATATTTTGTAAACTGATAACACTGTTTAAACCAATACATAACATACTAATTACACTGTTTATGCATGTATAACAGACTATTTTGATTGCTTTCTTTCGGTTTTCATTTCATATGGTACGTTGTTTCCTCAGTTTTAAAAGTTTTTGTCTTTAAAATTCGTTTCTTTCGTAGGGGACTAGTAACTTGGAAGCAGTGAAGAGGAGATTTAAGGAAAATAAATTAAATTTTACGTAAAAGTGACGTCTCATTCACTCAACAACCGAAACGACAGTTACCTATTTCACACTTGAAACTATTTTATAAGTTTATACAAATTTATATAAATTATTATTAATATGGAACACGAAACATAACTTAAACAAATATCGACAAAAAAAAAACAAATATATTTATTCGATTGTTTGACGCCAAGCAATACGAACTAGATAGTAGTGTATATTTTAAATTTATATCGTTTATATTATTATTATTAGTAACCATCTCACTATTCATTCATATATTTTTAAAAAATAATGGCTAGAGAATAAAACAGAGAATGAGAAAATTCTGAAATGTTGTCACTGTTCCCAGCTCATGAGTTCCTGCGTAGTTGTTGTTATCTGGTCTTTTCAAATCAACATATTACTATTTCCTAATTTTCTTCGACATTGATTATTACTCCAAAAGAGCAAAACTATGAGATAAGAAATTAAGAAGGAAGATTATCAAATGGATTGAGACAAGCTACGTACGTACTGTACATAAACGTTGGTAATTTGAAAGCTGTTTGAGAAGACAGAACATAGAGTTTGAAATGATTAGGGTTTTGTATTTCGTCTCTATTTCAATCCAATGTTTTTACCGAACCCCACTAGCAGCTACTATACGTGAAATCCGGAGCCTCACGTGCTCTTTGAAACAATCACTACTATTTGTGACGATCTCTTCCGCCGTCAATATATTCACACGCAACATATCAAAACATCGCAATCAATGAACGAGCGATTTAACTAACCAAAGGATTAACACATAACCAGTTTGGGACATATTTTAAATTTGACCAAACATATACACCAAAATTGTAAAAAAAAAAAGAAATATTATGGTGGCAACTGCACCCATAATCATCAAACGTAGATCCGCCCATTATACAATTATATATATATCAGTGTTAAATTTAAATTTAAATTATTTATGAATTTTATTGGGCCATATCTTCTCTTATGTCTCTCCATATAGCAAAAGAGTTTGTGGTAGATTGTGCTGAAATTCTGAAAATGGTGCTGAAATCTTGGAAGTTGACCAATATTTTTCCCGTGCATAGACGAGTTCGCCCGTATTCACAATCAGTTCAACCATTATTCCCTTGCTTTAATTCTCAAAGTGTTGAACTTTAAAGTTGATTTCATGACCCGCAACGATTTTCCAAGAATCTTTCTTTTATTAATTACATACTTTAACATTGACTATCCTTTCTCCTGTTAAGTTGAAAAAAAACCCCATAATTTTTACCTAATTAAACCACTTAATTATTGCGTAGTAATCTGCCTAGTTCACTACAAGAAAAAATTTGTATTCGTATATAATATTTCATCACAATAATTCGTCACAATATAAAGATATTGTTACAAAATTGTGACGATTTGTAAATGATTACAATACAAGTGCACAAATGCATATTGGTAACAAAAACATCACAATATACTTGTGACGAATAAATTTAGTAACAATTTTGTCAGAAATTGTTACGGAATAGAGTTACAATGATTCATAACAAATAAAATTCGTAACAAAATTATATATAAAACATTATAAATTATTACTAATATTCATCTCGTGTTATACTATAGGCTAATTCATGTGATTACATATAATCACGACTGATGGGGTCCGCAAGTGATTTTTGCTATATATATTGGCATGCATAGACCGTAACAATTCACCACAATCACAATAATGGATCATTTCAACTTTGGTAGCCAAAACCCTAACTCATCAACTTCATCCTCTTCTTCTTTCAACGGCCAAAACACCCAAAGCAAAACCAGAAATACAAAACAGTCAACGTCAAGGTCAACATCAAAGTTATCCACAGACCCTCAAAGCGTTGCGGCGCGTGAGAGACGGCACCGAATAAGCGACCGGTTCAAGATTCTACAAAGCATGGTCCCTGGTGGTGCAAAAATGGACACTGTTTCTATGCTCGATGAAGCCATTAGCTACGTTAAGCTCTTACAAGCTCAAATTTGGTTTCACCAAAATATGCTTCTCTTCTCCAACGACAACGAAACTACGTCGTCTTGTACTTACTCTCCCTATGTTGGAGAATTTGGACAAAGACTCTTTGATTATGATGACGATTATAACCCTGTAATGGAGACGTATTTACAAGGCCTACCACCTACGGTTATAGACTCGGAGTATTCGCAGTGGTTTGGTTTGGTTGATGATGAGCAACAACGTGGTTTGTTTGAGTAGTAGCAAGCTTGATGTGACTTACATTTACATAATTTATCCTCCTTATTGTCGCATATTGCTATCTTTAGCAACTTTATATAGTTTAAGGATTAATTATATGCATATATAAAAGATTTGAATGTAATTTGGAGAATGTAACATATATATGAGACTAACTACGCTAGTATTGGCAGTTTTCAGTTTAAATTATGAGTGAATTTCTCCAAATATGCTTTTTTTTTCATAAGAAAAGTTAATCAAAACAATTAATCTTCATGTGATATGCAATCATGTCATTCGTATTAACGTATGATATCTGTCAAAATTTATTTATTTTTGGTAGTTCCATGGACATTAGAGCGTTTTTTAGGTGAATTAGAAAACAATGCGTCGTTTCTTTTACGCGGAGACGCCACGTATTCTTAAGGCACGCGTGCCACACGACGCGCATTATGAGGTTCCACTGAAATTGTAAAATCGGAGAAACACAGAGACGAGTTATCCGATCAACTAGAGAAAATGGAAATGGAAATGGAAATCGATGACTCTGGTAAGAACTAAATCTTTCCTTAATCAATTCACCTTCAATTTCTCTAGTGTTTCAGAAGTAGAGATTTTCTGATAAGTTTACGTTAATAATGGCTGAAGTTGAAGCAGAGAAGGCGAAGTTAGTGGTGCTTCTGATTGGTCCGCCAGGAAGCGGCAAGTCTACGTTCTATGACAACGTAATGCGATCATCTCAACGCCCTTGGTCTCGCATCTGCCAGGTCTCTCTCTCTTTTTTCTCATTCTCTATTGTTTTATATTGCGCAGAAGGTGACTGATGCAATTCCTCAACGAGACTATTTATTTGGGTGTTGCTTTGTGAAATTTCTTCATATGTTGACCTGAAGTAAAATCTAGTTCGCTCCAGATTCTTGGATGAACTTATGAGATTACATAACTTTCTGCTATCTCTGTAACATAGATTCAAAACTTTACATTGTTGATGTTGACTTGTGAAGCAAATTTTTAAAATTTGAGCATGCTGACTTTTCATGAACTACTTGTCTTATTTGAGAAATTTGGATGTCAAGAGTTAGTTTGTGGTGGCTTCGATTTCATTTCTTAATTCATTTCAGGACATTGTTAACAATGGCAAAGCTGGAACCAAAGCTCAGTGCCTCAAGATGGCAATAAACTCCCTGAAGGAAGGCAAGAGCATCTTTATAGATCGATGCAATCTTGACAAGGAGCAGCGCTCTGATTTTATTAAACTTGGTGGTCCTGGTGTTGCAGTCCATGCAGTGGTTCTAGAGCATTCTGTTCAGGTTTGTATATCTAGATCAGTCAAAAGAGCTGGCCATGAAGGAAATCCACAAGGCGGAAGAGCTGCAGCTTTTGTCAATAAGATGCTTCAATGTAAGGTACTTCCCAAAGTGGATGAAGGATTTTCTCGGATTTTGTTTTGTTACAATGACGCAGATGTTGAAAATGCTGTTAACACATACAGCATGCTTGGTCCAATGGATACTCTTCCTTCTGGTTGTTTTGGCCAGAAAGTTTCAGACACTAAAAGCCAACCCGGTATAATGAAGTTCTTTAAGAAAGTCACTGCGTCTCCTAGTTCATCGTCTAATGAAGCTACTAATGTAATTCCTGAAGCTAAAGAAAAGAAAGAAAATTCCTGAGTTTCGCTACCTAAGCTTAGTTCTGCTGATATTGTACCTACACTGGGGTTCCCATCAATTTCAACTGCAGATTTTCAGTTTGATCTTGAAAAGGCATCTGATATCGTTGTCGAGAAAACAAAGGAATTCTTGCCCAAACTTGAGACTGCCCGTCTTGTCTTGGTGGACTTGAGCCACGGGTCAAAGATTTTATCCTTGGTCAAGGGTAAGGCTTCTCAGAATAACATTGACTCTGCGAAATTCTTCACATTTGTGGGGGACATAACTAAGCTTCGTTCTGAAGGTGGTCTACATGCAATGTAATAGCTAATGCTACTAACTGGTAAGCTTCCCTTATGATTTTGCTTTTCAGTAAAGTGCACCAACTTATCTAGTAAAATTAAGCGGCTGCGTCTTCAATGAATAACTAATTTGTGAGCTACATGTGCAAGCGGCTTAAACCTGGAGGTGTAGGTGTGAATGCAGCGATATTCAAAGCTGCTGGTCCAGATCTCGAGGCTGCTACAAGTACGGGCAAACACTCTTCTTCCTGGAAAAGCTGTGGTAGTTCCGCTTCCGTCTACTTGCCCTTTACATAATGCAGAAGGAGTTACACATGTCATACATGTTCTAGGGCCAAACATGAACCCAAACCGACCAGACTACCTTAAGAAAGATTACACCAAGGAATGCAAAACTCTCAGGGAGGCTTACACACTCTCTTCGAAGGTTTTTTGTCGAATAATACAGGATCAATCTAAGTTCCCCGAACAAAGCAGTCAAACAACTGTGTCAGAATCTGGTGAGAATATGAAAGAAGACTCTGAGAGAAACAAAAAGTACAAAGGATCACAAGATAAGGTCATAGCTAATAATTTCAGGTCTTTGGAGGATACGAGAGACAATGGAAAGAAGATGAATAAAGGGTGGAGCACATGGGCATCGGCACTCCACACTATTGCAATGTACCCAGAGAGACAGATAACAAAAGGTAAAACGACCAGTACCCAAAGGTCAAAATCTTGGTGCTGGTTTCTATATATATAGTGTCTTCATGAGACAGATAACAAAATAGGATTCTTCATTAGGCGCAGAGATGTGATCTTATTGATAAAAATGCAGAGATGTTTGCGTGAGCCCCACGCTAAAAGATTTGTCTCTGTTGCATTGTTTCTACTGAGGATTCGGAGGACGACCATTAGCAGCAGCGACACGAGAGCCCCACTCAAGCAACTCTTTGCTTGTATCGTCTTTGTGAACAATCACTTCAATGAAACAAAGACAAATTTTCTTCTCTGATGTCGCTGTCTTAATCGCTTCCACTAATTCCTCCTCGTATCTCACCTACCAAACATACATAATTCATCATCTAACACTTAAACAAATTTGGGTTGAATTGTAACCAACCAATACCTTTGTGGTCCAGCAATTGCCTTCACCATTATGGATGGCATCGACGAAAGCCGTATAGTTCCAGTTCTTGATCACATTGTAAGGACCGTCATGTATCTCGACTTCAATGGTGTAGCCACCATTGTTGATTAGGAAGATGATCGTCTTCTGGCCGTTACGAATCATCGTTGATACGTCCTGAGCCGTCACTTGGAAACTCCCATCTCCGATGAAAGACAACACTCGCTTGTCAGTTGCAGCCTGTGCGTATCCTAGAGTCGCACCAACAGACCATCCGATTGATCCATACTGCATCTGAAACTCGTACCTAGAAAACAGAGATCAACTTTTTCAAATCTTTTGTTTGTTTCACTATTTCCACTAAGTCAAATGTAGAAGATTCAGTATTTATATCTAGATACGTACCCACATCCTTTTGGCAGCTTCAGCTTCTGGCAATTGAACCAAGAATCACCAGTTTCAGCAATTACAGCTGTTTCACTAGAGAGCATCTTCTGAATGTGTTGGAACATTGTGTTGACTCTCAAAGGCTCTCCTTTTTTGCATTTCAATGGCTTACCTTCAGGGACAAAGATCCTATGGTAGTTCTCATAAGCAGTCTCATTATGCTTCACCCTCTTAGCCAATTCCTTGAAGAAATCACTCATCAAAACACAACCAAACGTGGGGCCATTAGCCACAGTGACACGATCAGGATGCACTATGATAGCTTTTTCTCTCATGAGGAGAAGCGAGTAACCGACTGAGCTGTAGTCATTGAAGATTGGACCTCCAAAAATGTAAGCATCCGCAGATTCGACAATCTCAGAGCAGAAAGGAGTGCTTACTGCTCCCCAATAAGTGCCAATGAAATGAGGATGGTTCTCTGGTACAAAGCCTTTTGCAGAAGGCATCACTGCCATAGCGTAACCTGAAGCATCAGCTAACTCCACAAAGGCATCACTAGCTTTAGCCGCACGCAACTTGGGACCACCAACCATAACTGGCTTCACAGCCTTGTTCAAAACTCCAATGTTGCTTCCACCGCAGCTTCTAGACCCATCTTGTTACTCAATCTACAGAAACAATCCATTTGATTCAAACAAGTCTAGTCTAAAACAAAAGTAATTTCATGAGAAATTATTGATTCACCTTTGAGTTAGGGAAAATGGGACTGGATCACGAGCAAATGTAGGATGAGGAATTGCAGCTAAGTTGCAGCTGATGCTAATGTACACAGGCTTACTTTCTTTCAGAGCTGTTGATATAGCTGTGTCGATCTGCTCATGAGCATCCTCCAAATGGTTCACCACAGCCTTAGAGAAAAACAAACCAAATAACACAAAACATAGTCAACAATTCACCAAAAGAAGCTATAGAAATCAACAACAGAGAGATTGAAGAATATTTGTGATAATCAAGATTGAATTTCGATTAGATTAATCATACCTGATAACAAGTAACAGTCTGGAAACATCTAAGCTCTTGACCGAAATCAGGTAAACCAATGGTGTGATGAAGAATCCGGTTAGTGCCAAAATCATTGGAGTTAGGACCTCCAACGATACAAATAAGCGGTAGATTCTCGCTATAGGCACCAGCGATCGCGTTTAAAACGCTGAGTCCACCAACGGTGAAAGTCACAACGCATGCACCAACACCACGACATCGAGCGTAACCATCAGCAGCGTAACCAGCGTTTAGCTCGTTGCAACATCCGATGTTTCTGAGCTCTGGCTCAGCGATGAGATGGTCAAGCAAAGTGAGATTGAAATCGCCTGGAACAGAGAAAATGTCAGTGACTCCGGCTTGGACAAGACGTCTGGCTAGGTGACGTCCAAGGGTCGCTTCGGAGGAACCGACGGTGGAGGGAGTGGAGTCTTTGATTATTGTGACGGCGTCGTGTGGTGGACTTCCGACGTCGCCGGTGGCCGGTTTACACACGTCGATCGATCCGATTTTGGTGTCCATTGGACAGATTAACAAGAATATGAAACTTTTATTATTATAATTATTTAAAAAATTAATGATGATTAGTGATAAAATACAATGAGAAAAAGGTTAATTAAATAGTGGTGTGGATTAGAGAATCGGAGGGCTTCGCTTTCTGACTTCCGTGTGCTCAAAGCATTGTTTTTAATTCAAATTATTTTCTCTTATTTTACTTGATTTTTTAAAAATTTTGTAAAAAATTTATAATACATTTCTTACTATATATATACGAATAGACATAATGTGTTCTACTAGTTAATACGTATTTAAAGAAACACTAAACTCGTTTAATTCCATAAAATTTTCAACTCATATTTATATAATTAAACAAAAAAAAATGTATGATACATATTTTTGAACTTGTTTGCCAAGAATAACCATTAATGCATCATTAATCTTTTTATTTCTTCTTAGTTGTGATATAACTTACATTAATTATACGTAAAGAATATATTAATTCGTATCATGCAAAAACAAAACTATTTAGGTGAAATAGTAGACTTTTCAGTAGTCAAGTCTTTTTACTTTTTACCGTTGTTTTATTACTGTTTCATTATTACCGAAATTTTATTTACTTTTTTTTTATACATATAACTAGAACAAAGTTATATAAATATTAGCAGAAGAGATCCATTCGAAGTTTGTTTGCACTTTGATAAGCTACTAAAAGCTAATTTGGTCACTCTTCAAAGCAAGGGATTGGAACACAAGATCAACTTTGGTAGTTTCGACTACCTTTTCTTTTGATTTCTCATTGATTATATAGCAAAATACAAAAGTAACGTGCAGAAGAAAAGTGGAGTGATAACTCCTACAAAATAGGAATGGGAAAGTGGAGACTATTATTTCCTACAACCAATGAGATTAAATCTCATTTTAATTATTATCTAACTAAGAAGAGATTAAACCAAGATAATTGGTTAACAAATTACGGATTATGGTTTGTGTTGGCTAAACTCTTGAATTGTAGGCAAGTGGTCTTTAGTTTATTAGCAGACGGCAAATCCACTAAAACATACACACTTGCATTTATATTATGTAAAATTTTTGCTAATAGACGGCCAGTTGTGGCCTAATAGTAGACAAAAAAATAAACTCTTAAATCGTAGATCAATAAAAGTAAAATGCATCACGACTCTATTATGAAAAGGTTATTTATTTGTTTGTTTTTGCTTTATTTATTTTTGTTTTGTTTGTGTGATTTGTTAATATTTAGTACAATTCCAAAACATAATTATGTTATAGACTCCACTTATATATTTTTGTTTTCAAAGTTTCTTTCTTGTTTTATTATAGATGGTTCAATTTGGATTTTTTCGTGATTTATAGATTTTATATTGGGTGTTTTGTGTCATATGTCTTTTCTAAAAAGAAAATTATATCTTATGCTTTTTAAACATTTTTTTTTGTTTTAGAGAAAATTATGTATAATGTCATTTTTAATCTTGAAATTATAATATATGCCACCAATGTAAAAATGAGTGTTTCATTTGGTGGAGATCAATTCAGTAGCTGTAATATGATATAATACGACATCTAAAATGGACAATATTCTGGATGTATTTCAAACATTTATGATAAGAATAATTGATTGTCACAAGCATGATAGAATGTACAAAATATAGAGTAAAAATTAAAATTAAAGAAGAGATATAAAAAATGAATGCAAAAAACGAAATAATAGAACAAATGTATGAAAACACTCGAATGGACAAGAAATAGATAAAATTGTCTTTTCTATGTAACACAAGAGAGCAAATATTTCTTTTATATTTGGATATTTCACCTTATTTTTCTTCAACATCCGTAGACTATTTACCTTTTCACAAATTTTGATTTATTAGAGAACAGGATGAGAAATAATTTTTTAATAGTCTTTTTTTACGATCGCTAATTTTATTAAGATGTTGCCCAATGGCTTCATCCACCGTCAGACCTGATTCACCACCGTAAGTGATGAACGCGAAAAGGCCTAACCTTAAAAAGAACCTTATACATATTCTGCAATTAATGGCGAACAAACAAAACAAAACTTATTGATGCCAAAAAGCTAATCGAACCCAACACAAACCCAATAATAACTCATAAATTTGAAACAAATCAAAAATGTAGCAGCAAAGAGGAAAATATCGATTACATGGAACATAAATAATCGATCAAATCATTCCTCTCGAGGCCAATTCAAGATTTAGGCAACTGGGAAAAAGAGAGATATCGATGATCGATTCACTCGGCAAAAAGTTGCCTTTACATAAATACAATTTGTAGCAACAACAAAAAGCAAATCAAGCTTAAGACTTTGAATAATCACAACACTATAAAACACAGCTTATATCAATGAATAAAAAATTATATTTGCAACTGGGAAATAGAGGAAACCAATTGATTTGATTTATAATCACCTCGGCAAAAAGTTGCTCATAATACTAACGAAAAAACTAGAAAAGAAAACAATTGATTTCCCATCAGAGTAACTATGACAATATAGCATCATATGGATCTGATGATCAGATCCATAGCTTTAGATATGTAATCCTCATTAGGAAATATTGAATAATAACATTCAACAGAGAAAACCAAAAGGACTTTACAAAGAACAATCGAGAGAGTTACAACTTGAATAATTTACAAGAAAGAAGCGTCTATAAAAAGGAGAGGCTGCTGCTATGTTGATTGAAGAAGATGGCGGCGAATAACTAGGGTTTTGTGTGCGTTATATAAAGGAATTGACAACTGCGGCTGAAAGATGTGAGCCTTTATGTTCCAAACGTGGCCCATTTTATTAAGACCCCCAACCCAAACGTGGCCCATTATAAAATGACCCCCAGCTCATCGTGGCCTCTTATAACATAAACCCTTGCCAAAATGCGGCCCATTATAAATAGCGCAATTTTGGGATATATAAAGTCAGTGAAATCCTTCCAAAAACACCAGATTTTGATTAAATTTTGAGCGATTCGCTTTATTTTTCGTTATCAAATCCCAATAGTTACCAAAAAAATATCAGAAAAAAATAAACGAGGAAGAAACACTGATTGAAAAAGAGTCTCTCTATAAAGGAGCATTCCGGAGATAACGCATCTCATAAAGACCAGTGACTTGATCAGCAACGGCCCACATAATAGCTTGTCCTGGAGGAATCCTCATTAGCCTCGGCAATAATCCTCTCCACAATGCTACTAATCCTTCCTCTGCATGAATCGTTCTTATGGCATGAACCATCCCTTTATATTTCACATTACCTTCACTGTCTCGGCTTTGAGCCATCAATCTCGTTTTGACCACATCAAATGGTCCTGTACAGAATGGACCTGCGGTTCCAGCTAAGAACCCTGAGATCATTGACTGCCATGGATGTAAGACTTTACCATCGCCTTCATTTTTGTTCCACAACAGTACGTCAAAGGTGTTTTTTGCTGTGAACATTACGGCTTGGTTGGTACCGTTTCGCATAACTGTTGGTGCTGCACCTGACCATAACCCAAGTATGCTTTCTTCTTTCACGATGGTGCGAGCACAATGTATGGGTCCTTTGTACTTAAAGAGCTCTGGACTTAATCCTTTCTGTTGCTGAAGTCTAATTTTCACCACCTGGAAATTAAAAAACAAGCAAGAACAGAGAACTCATCATTGTTTTTCTTGATTAAAAGGAATCCTTATTTGCAATGCAATAACTCTTGAATCCATGGCATCAAAATATTGAAAAGAATCAAACTCTATTCATAACCACACAAGAACAAGACTTATATTTTACTCATACAGGATTCATAGAGAACAGGATCTATATATAGTATGATTTAACGTGAAGTTGTATTCTGCTTGAACTAGAACTACATAATTCTTTTCCATGAAACCAGTCAAAACACACAAAATGCTGCTTCTATCTATTTGTTCTTCGGATTCAAGAAAAAATGAGCATGAACAACGGGAGCAGAAGCACAATTGCCATCAAGCAGATCTGAACCAACAATTTCTATGACTTGAATATATATTAATTAATAGATGAACAGAAGTTTCTGGGTGGAAGAATCACACCTGTATAATCGAGAATATCAATATACAAATCCCACGAGTCCACCTAACTAATAATTATTACTAAATTAATGTTTAATTCGATTCCGAATCGAATTAAATATTAGGGAAGACATGTGAATTCGTCAGAGTTCTGCGCCGCAAAGCAAGGGAAAAGGAAGCTAACCTCAAATGGTGTAACAATAGCGAGAGCTTCGAGAACGCCGGCGCCGAAGCCGGAAAGAAAACGGCCACGATTACTGACCTTTCCAGTCTCAGAATCCTTGAATGCGGTTTGGAGCATGGCGTTGGATCCCATCCGAAGCGTGTACTTGAGCGTAAGGTGAGTAGCGAACGGCGTTAAACCTTTCCAGAGAGCACGAACTCCTTCGGTCTTAACCACAGTGGAACCACAGTGCACGATTCCTTTGTAGGCACCGACGCGATCTAGCTGGAGACGCGTCTTGATGACATCAATTGGTTGGAGACAGCAAGCTTCGACGACTCCGCCTAGTGAACCTGAGACTGCTTTCATGTACGGCGGAATCTGCTTCTTAGTCTCCGTCTTCGCCGCCATCTCCGGATTCTCGGCTGAGCGAATCAAAAACCGAGAAGAAGCAGAGAGAGGGAGATACGCCTTCCTTCTTCTCTAAACAGACTTCTATCTATTGTATAATACAAAATTAGCAGTACGGAGTATTTGTTAATTTTTTGTTTAAATTGATTCGCAATAACTGTTTGCTTCGAAAGAGAAAACAAAAACGAAACTTTATATTCCCAATAACTGCTCTTTTTCTACAGGTAAACAATCTTAGCTTATATTCCCATAATGGTGGCTTTATTTTAATGAAAAAAATAGAATTATATTTCTATTCAATCAGTAAGAAGTAAGAACTCGATTTAACCACACGGCACTTCTTGCGTAACGTATCTTCGTCCACTCTGTTCAAAGATCCCATGACCTGAAATAACTACAGACGTGATTCAGGCCTCTTATTTAAGGGATCATGTCTAATGTCCTATTCAGCGCTCGTAAATGCCTTAATTAAATGTCTATATGCTCACTCCTTATGTTTGGTAAAGGCCAATTACGTATTTCCATTTTTGTTTGCACTTTTTCTTCTTTGCTCTGTTCTGCTGTTACACGTTTCTTTGTTTTATAGTTTATTGGGCCGGTTTAGCTGCAATTTTTAGACATTCACTATAGCTTTCATATACACTTCACAGCTTTCAAATTGAGCCCATATTTACATATTTCATTCAAAGCCAGCCCAAAACATAAAGAATCAATAAATGTGCACTACAGTTAAATAGAAGCGTTTCCTTGACAGAATTTCATTGAAAAGGTATGCAGCTCCAATTGCGTGGGTGGGATTTTATAGAGGATAAATAGTCCCAAAAGATCACTGGTTGTTTTGCCCCACAAGCTTATTACTTTTGAACATTCTTTATACAAAGATAAACAAACCACTCTCTATTTGAGCTTTTGACCATTGTGTTTAACTTCATAGGATTCCTGAACATGAGAATAATCACTGTTTCTTCATGGACTGCAGCAATGTAAAAACAGAACAACGAAGATGTTTAGTTTCAAATGTCACAAATATCATATCTATCTATGAAAGATAGTGTGCAATAACTAACATCAAAGTTCTTGGAAAGTTCCTCCATTTGCTGAGCGACCTTCTCCTTGTTGTCTGCAGCTGGGGATGAAGAAAAGTTCAATTATTCGATAAGATTGTTCGATAGGAGAAAGAAAGCATACAGATTGTTGAGCCAAAGATTAAGACAAACCAAGTTTAGAGATGTTTTCTATTCTCTTTGAAGTTCTCACAGCAAATCTCTGAAAAGCATGGCTGTCAAAACGAAAACGAAACAGTTGGAGATCCATTAGTGTGCTAGAGAATGTTTGATTAAAAGAATAAAATCAAACACACAAATCAAAAGAAGATGCTAAAAGATAAACAAACGAATTAATGACAGCCTCAGTTTCTTAGCTTCAATAGTAACGTCATGTCTCTTATCAGGACAAGCCTACGAAAATCATCACCGGCAGAAAACCAGAAAAAAAAAAAAAAAACCCCATCTAAATATAAGATTTTGAAAGACGGGAAATCATCTAAAGTAGATCCTGAATATCTCAAAACCCATGTAAACAATGAAGCAGAGAACGAGAGTCAAGACAATAAACGAAAACTAACACATAAGAAACCTAAAAGATGACTAATTCGAAAATAAACCTCATAAGATTAAAGAAAACCAAATCATTTTCAGATAGGAAAAACAAATCTCTCAAACTTCCTACGCTGCAGCGTATGGTAAATTACGTAGCAGACCAGCTGTAAGTTGAGGCTATCTCGCTTCAATATGAACGAGCTGATGTGGAACATATTCAATCCAATCAGCCAGAGAAAGAAGCTTATTTGAATTCTATCAAAGGGAAATAAACAAAACAAAAAAAACCCTAAATCGACTATGAAAATCAAAGTACCTGTTTGCCAAACCATTAACTATGAACTCGTTTGCAACATATGAAATAACTCTTCCAATGAAGTTACCTCCTCCCGCCATTATCGTACTTTCCTATCAAAAAAGACCCAACGAAACCCTAACGTCAAAAATTACCCCCAAATCACGAAATTTCTCAACAAATTCACATCCTAAAATCAGAAATTGAATTAAAAATTAAGAGGCGTAAGCACGAAACAATCTCAAATTCGGACCTAAAATTATGATGATAAACGACCTCACAAAACAAGCGAAAATGGATCGAAAAGTTTTCGAGTTCTATCATAGATCCTACGAAACAAATAGAGTAGATTTCGTTGGAATCGGCCTCACCTGATGCAAAAATGCAAACGAAGAGGAAGGTTTTAGGACCCAACAAAATCTCCGAACAGTCTCTATTTCACAATATTCAGATTTGTCAACAATATTTATAGAACTCGGCAACTTCCTCGTGACGGCGAATGAATTGTTGCGTTACTGAGCTTCGGGATCCAATCGGACGGTCAAAATGTTCTGAAACAAAATCCAACGGTATATATTAACCACTAGCAAACATTAACCTAAATAGTCCGGGGTTTGACCTATTATTTCCTTCTTTTCTCCATCAATTTACATAAAGCCCAATACTTTCTTAACAGGCCCAGCCCATCTACGCTTTGTTTTATTTCAAGCCTTACTTATAAAAATGGGCCGATTTCGTATTTTTTTTCTTTTTCTTTGCGAGTCTATTTGATCTTTAGAAGTGGGTCATGCTCACAATCACATTCACATCCACATACATTTAAGAAAGAAAAGAAAAATTCAGACGGTACAAGTACTGAAAGTCTGAAACCAGAGGATTTAGGTTTTTCCCAATTTACCCTCAGTCTCCTAGATTGATTTACAAATGAGCAGATAGGATTCGATTCCATGTATCAGGCAATCCAGGTAAACACCAATGTATACAATCAGCATTCTGCATCGGATCAGCTCTTTGTTCAGGCGTTAGGAGTTGGCCACCTGTCTCTGTGTAAACTGATGTATGAGCATCAATGCGATATTCAGAAAGTTGTGTGATGTTGATGACAGTCACGTGTGTAGTCATGTGCTTAATGATGCTTGACACAACTTTCATTATCTGCTTGTTGGAGCCAGTTCCCCAAAACCTCTTATCTTTTACTGGTTTCGTCTCGTTGAAACACTTCGTGCCGTTTGGTTTTCCCCAGTCTGCACTCCTGAACGTTTTACATTACACTTTAGGTCAATCACGAAGCCAATACACATGAACATAAACCAGATGTTTACCTAGAATGAGTAGGAGACATGGTGGTGAAGAAGACTCTGGTTTTGTTAGGGTCAACGGTAGAGTCAATCCAATTAGCCCATGTCTTGAGGGCTAGTCTGTACGCAACTGGTGTGTCTAGCGCCTCCGCACCACTCGCTCCATTTCCAAACGAACCCCATAGAGCTTTCATTCTGAGACCACTCATCCACCAAACATAAGTATTGAAAACCATTATATCTGCTCCTTCCCAATACTTAGCTCGATCTTCCACTGAATCCACTTTCACTATTCTTTTCTTCAGATCCAAAATCACAGGTTTATCCGTGTTCGATTCGACGATGTAAGGTGCCCAATAGAACTCTATACTCGCATTGTAATCCTACAAATCAAGATTTATCGATTTTTTACTTGTGACACAAGGTACAGTGACATTTGACCTCACAATGTTTGCATTGTAGATCAAGTTACAATCTCTAAACGTACCTTAGCTCTAAAGACGAAGTATTTGTCGCTACGCTCCATTGATTTTCCTTTTTCGGGTATTATTGATTCCACCAAACACACAAACGATTCCCATTGACTTCGTTGCAACGAATCTCCAACAAAAAGCAGTCTTTTCCCTCTGATTTTGTTCATAGCTTGCTTTGGATTAAACCTATTTCAACAAGAATGATTTCAGATTCTGTCTCGAAATCCTATGACCAAACTTAGATTGAGATTATTGTTACCGTGGAATTGTACAGTCATCAGGCTGCCATTCCCACCGAAGATAATCAGTATCTGGCCGCTCGTTTTTCATACAAGAGAATTGACGGTCCACATATGGACATGATTCGTCGGTGTAGAGTGGCGTGATTGATCTATTGTAAACCCATTTTCCAGCTGCAACATTACACTCTTCTGGATCAAATTCGAACCTATCGTCGAGTACTTCCAGAATTTGTGATTTCTTCTCTCGAATTTTCTCCTCTGATAAACAAAGAAGACAGAGGAATTCATGAGATTACTTGACTCACAAGGAAGGGACAAAAAAGAGTGTTGAGAATCGAGTTTCTCATGTGGGCTTACTAGGTTTCGAGCTAATCTCTCTCCTTGGACAAGAATTTAGGTTGAGTAAAGATGAAGAAGACGAAGAAGAAGACATCAAGCTGATTCTTTCAGTGTATAAAAGAACGAAGAACATGAAACCACAGAGAACGAGAACGATGATGGAGATAGGAATCTTGGTTCCTCCATTTGCTCCTCTGTTAAGAATTAAGAAGCTCATAGTGACTAATCTGATATATCAATGCTGAAAACGTGTCGGGTTTTGGGATTAAAGGGAAAAGTTTTAAGAAAGTGTTTGGTTTATATTTGGAAAATTAGGGATTGAGTAGGAGTGAAGCTAAAGGTATGTTTGGATGTGTTGCTTCTATCTTTTCCCCACTAAAATAACGATGTGGTTAGAGAGGTTAAGGTTTGCTATGATTAGAAGAATCTCTAAACGTGAAATGCACATTCTTATTCATTAGGTCTACTGTTTAATTATATTTATTCAATCAAGTAATTTTTATGCACTAATTTTTTTAATAATTTTAAATTAGATACCGAAAAATCTAATAATTAGTGGTGTTTTTTTAACCAACAATTAGATCAATATAGTTTGATATATAGTTTAAATTTGCCCTTAAATTTCAAATAATATGACATGAGGATACCTATAATCGAATTATGATAGGAAAACAATAGAACAAACTTAACCACTTACCGATGTTTATTGATCACAAAATATGTATTACTAGCTATTGGTATCATATATATTCAACTAATGAGTTGTATAAACTCTTTAAATCAAATAGTCATATCACTATATTGTAATCGTTCCATGGTATTACAAATAAATACTGAATTTAAACCACATAATTAATCTATATATGGTTATAAAAATATTCGAGAAGAGCATATATTGACTTACATGAAACTTGAGACACACGGAAGTTAGATATGATACTGTTAATTTGATTACTAGGATGAATCAAATCACTAATAGTTTAGCAATAGTTTTCTTAGGCATCAACATTAGAATAACCGACAAAAATGTAAAAAACAATTTATCAAATGGGACACAAGAAGGAAATAATAGACGCCAACAAATAGTTGGTGTTGCTTGTAAAATCAACAATAGTTTCTGTAGTTATTTTGTTGGGTTTGATATAATTAAAGGCAAAACGCAAATCATTAGGCTTCTACTTTCGTATTTAATAATGCCTATTGTCTAATATATAGTGGGAATGTTGCAAGATACATTCCGTCATTAAACTCATATTTTTAAAAATGGAGATGCGGGGTATCGATCCCCGTACCTCTCGCATGCTAAGCGAGCGCTCTACCATCTGAGCTACATCCCCATTGTTGTTCATTCCTTTACCTTATATTATTTATTGTGATGTTCTAAGTCGTTTCTCTTCTTATCTGGACGAATGGGCTTTTCGAATTTTCGTACTAGCCCATTATGGAGAGTTGGAAGAAAATAAATGAAACTATTGGAAAAACACATGTGAAAAATTGGTGGAGAGTTAATAAGGAAGTTGGCAAATAAGTTCGGGGCAATAGTTTCCACGCGCGTCAGAGTTTTATAATTGAGATGTTTTATGTCTCTTCTCTGCTTACGTTACCTCTTTTTCCGGTGTCAACCAAAGCGACCGAAACTACTTTCTTCTTCTTCTTTGAAAATGACAAAACTTGTTTCCTGTTTTATTTTTTTGAAAATAAAGGTAAAGTAAAAAAAAGAAGAATCTGTTTATATTTTATGGGAACTATTTTCTTCTTTTTCTTTTTACTACGAATTTGAATTTGGAATCTTTGGTATTGAGGATCATGCCTTATATTTAGATGCTAACGTTATAGGTTTTTTCTGTTTACTATAAAGTTGTATTATTCCACATTTATGGAAAACATAACTATAGCATTATATACTAAGAAATTAGAAGAATACTAAATTTGTATTATACCAAATGGCCAAAGATAAACAGATCAAACAATGATATATATATATACATTTGTTATTTGATTTGGTATAATGTTAAATATGTGTTATCTACATATAATAAAGCGAAGCAGATAGGTTTCAAAGAGACCTTTTGCAACATTATAATATTCATCTTCCGAAGATTCTAACTACTATTCGAAACCTTGATCCCGCCAATCTTATATATAAACACTTTGTCTTAATAAAATAATATAAAAATCGTATCAAATTCAAAATTCACAGTTCGAGTTTAATAAAAGTTAGTAACGTCCAACATAAGCTAAAATTGTATTTTATTTTAGAGTTAACTAGTGACTTTATACTGTTACTTCAAAACTCAAGTTTCAACGTGAAATTTAATATGTATGCAAAGTAAATCATAGAGAATACAGTAACAATTTGATAAAAGCTTTAAAGCAATAGGACCAAAGGTTAAACATAAAAGTTACGTGAAGGAAAACAATCTCGAAGTTGTTAAATGAACTTTATTTTGAAATACTTGATGAGGCCATGATTTTTTCAAAAGTATCAAAGTTTTTTCTTTCAAATCTTCTCGTGTCTATCACTTTGGATTAGGAGCTCTTCTTTATTGATCCTTGATACTTTTACTTTCTGTATAATCATGCCAAACAAAGAAAGTTAATTATAATGGTGAAATCATTATTTTACAACATTATTAAACAATACAATAACAAATTTCGTTTGTTTTTTAATTTGTGAAATTTCCGCATCAACCACCGCAACGTTTATCGAACCACACTTTATTTTAAAATATCACAAATTTAAGATTTTTTTTTATCAACATTGGATCATAATTGGCCGGCCCAATAACCAAATTTTTAACTACATCTCAATTCCTAAATGTATAAGTGTGCATGCATTAGTTGATTTAGCCAGTGTCAAGACCAAAAAAAAAAACTTAGTTTGTGGTCCTCACAAATAATGAGGAATTGTCTATACTTCTTGTCCTTATAAATAATATCTAAAACGTCCACACATTTCAACACAACCTCCCACTAAAACACTATCATCATCAGCTCAACAGCAACCATCACCATGAGCCAACGAGCCAACCCTAAAACTGGCTGTCTCACGGCAGTTGTTCGCCGTCTTTTATGCTCCGGCAGCCAACAAACTCATCCTTCTGACACCATCCTTGACTCCGATGAAACACTCCAATTACTTCTCCCTTATGAAGATATCCAAGAGCCAAAGAAAGAGATCAAAACCGAACCTCAAACCCAAAACGACGACGTTTCTGTTTCTCTTCACCCTCCTCCTCCAAACGTCGTAGCCAAACTCATGGGACTAGATGATCCTGCACCAGGATCAAAACGATTCCGTTACTTTGATGATTTTGGTTCAGCTGTTGCACGAAGCAAATCTGTCAACTTCATGGACTACATACTAAAAGTTAATGAAGAAGAAGAAAAGGACGAAGAAGAAGACAAAGAAAGTCAACGTAAGTTCCGGAGAGTCAAAGCTTCTGTTTCTTTCCGTGAGATAGTCCCAACTTCATCTAGATGGAGCTCAAACAACAACCAACAGAAGAAACACGATTTCTTACTCTTGTATCTCGACAAACTCGATGAGAAGAGAGAACTTGTCGGTTCATCTTCTTCTAGAAGGTTGGAGAAGGTTGTTGAAGATTCTAAGAAGCCACCATTGCCAGTTCCAGCGAAGAAGAAGGAGAATGAGAAAGTGGCTAAGAAGTTTAAAGATGAACCAAGGAAAGTTGCGAAGAAGAAGAAAAGTGAGAATCGAAGTGACGTTAATGGAGCTAAGAAAGTTCGTTGGTTTCTTTCTCCATCTAAGAGTAAGTCGTTGGAGAAAACGGCGCTTCTAGAAGATTCAAAGAATATTCCGGCGGATGAGTTTATCAGAAAAGAGAGTGAGTCACCGGAGAATAAGTCAAACGCGAGTCCAGTTTCGGTTCTAGATCGTGATCTATATGATTATCTAATCCTTGATGATGACTACTACTTCTCAGGTGAGTCTATAAAACTACACTTTTAATATTTTTAAAAAATACTAATCAAATTTATTTGAAAGTAGCTAATTTTTTTGCTTTTTGAATTTTTTTTGTATCTCGTAATTTCTGACTTTAACTGGAGTTGGTAAAAAATTGATGATTATTTATCAAAAATAAAAGAGATGATTAGTCAACATTTTTACCTATTTAGTGCACATTATTTGAAATATTCTGTAGTATCATTCCGAATTTGACCAATATGAGAATTCTCCTTCAACGTTTTAAACTATTTAATTTATATATTGAACATTTTTCTTGGTTTTACTGTAAAAAGCTGTAAAAACGAGACTTTGTCAACATTTTAAAGAATTTTTTTTTGTTATCCCAGACATATTTAAAATTTTACTTTAATTTGAAAAAAAAACAGGAGAATCAGAAAGTGCATCGGAGTTGTCAAAGCAAGTAGAGACGGCAACAAAATCTTCTTCACGTTCTTCGTCACCAGCAAAAACAAGTACCATAAAAGAAAACAATAACAACAGTGATTCTGAAGAGACAAAGTTTATCACAAAACTAATGAACATGCTCTCAGATCTGTCTGGAGAAGACCTGAAGTCTTCCTCTTGGGTTTCTACTTCGTCAACTAAACCCGTTGACTTTACTCAAGTCGAAGATTTTTGTGCTGAATTTGGTCAAGAGATTATGGACCTTGTTATTGACCAGTTTGTTGATGAACTCTGTATCTAATTTTAATTTATTATCAAAAATATGTTGTTTTCTGATCTTATAATCCAATAGTTAACCAAAAGACCACAGCAATCGTAATTGTTACCACTCCGTATTTCTACAATTTTTTTGCCAATATTAGTAACATTTTCATCATATCGATAAAATTTAATTTATATAGTCAAATTTTCTAATGGTATTGTTAAACCGACACAATTTTTTGGAATTAAATTCGAAGAGAGAAAATAGCATAAATAACACCATTTGATCACATTGAATATCTAGTGTTGTATTTAAATAAAACTTTTAATTAAATGTTATTGAGCAAATGAAAAAAATCAAAGGTTATGCAGTAACATATGGATGAAATTAAATTCAAAATTGATATGATGGAATGTTAATGCATTCACTATAAATAGAATAAAGAAATATATTGATAGAGTGGTCCAAAAGAGTCAAATCGGTTTATATACTGAGAATTGCAGAGAGGCCCGTAACTTGGAAATACGAACACTGTCTCCTTTATGTCTATTTCACATGCAAATTGTGGTCTCTTTGTAACGTTACTTCTTTGACGTTTTTTTGTATTTTTCTGTTTTTTAAGTTTGGGTTTCACATGTAAATTTCTTAAAACATTTTCACACTCTAATTTATTTAAATTTCTAATTGTAGAAATGTTATTTTAAGTATATATTAAGTGAACACATCATAACACGGTTTCATGTTTTTGTGGTATTTTTACTTGTTTGCAAATCTGTTGGTAGCTGTCTTGCAAGAGAAGAAATGAAAAATAAAAAACTTTATAATATAAATAGCTACTTGTGAAAAATAGGTTTTATGTATTATATATGTGATAACAAATAAATAACGCGGTGAAGTAATGTGGGACAAATGTGAAATCAAATTTTGGAATAAAGACTTTTTCTTTTGTCTAATCTCTGTTTATCCAGTGATTAATGATTATGAAACACTGTTATTAACAGAATAAAGTATTAAACTAATTTGCTTTTGGCCACATATAACTTACTATCAAAACTATAATCAAATTAGCATCTATTTATCTATCTATTGGATTATGCTTAAATAAAGCTCTACCCTAAAATTAGATTATATATATATAAGAGGACATACAAAATTAATCATGTTTTGATTGTAATTAATTATGTTAATTTCATAGCGTAATCAGAATTTGATAATCTACATTTTTTTTTGTTATATCGAAAATGTCTATTTTATAACCCAAGTTCATCATTAAAACTTTAAATAATATCACTTAGTGATAACAAAATTATGTAGAATCGAATTTTGGTGGAAAAAATAATAAAAATAGATTTAACTAGAGCAAAGATAAATTTCTGATCGTATTCTATTTCATTTTGGAAATTTGTAACCGTTTATATAAATGAAACAAGGTTGATTTATATAAGATCTAAAGAAGCCTAATTAACAAAATTAACTCATACTTAATTAAATTAATTAAAAAATCATCAGAAACCTTGATGATGATCATTATTAAGCTTAGTAAGCAAAGCATCAATAAGAGTATCTCTCTTCTGAGCCCTAGCTTCTTCTCTCAACCGTCTCTCTTCTTCTCTCTCAATCCATCTCCTCTCCGTCGCTGCTCTCTCCTCCTCTAACTCCGCCATTCTCCTCCGCCACTCAATCTCTCTCTTCTCCCTCTCTCTCTCCTTCATCTCCCAAGCTTCCCTCCATTCTTTCTCCATCTTCACTGTTTGCTTCATAAACTCCTCCAATAACTCTTTTATTGAACTACCTGTTGCAGCTTGATCAGCTTTTGTAACATTTCCTTTACCTTTCTTCACACGTTTACGTGGATTAGTAGAAGTAGTAGTAGTTGGATTAATCATCACTTCTGTCTCTTTCTTATGAGTCTCTAGTAAAGACAATAGTTCATCGTTAATGTCTTGATTTGGCTCTTCAGTTTCTTCCTCTTCTTCTTCATCGTCTTCAGATGAAAGTTGATTATGTTTTCTCTTCTTTGAAGTGCTTGGTTCTGTAGCTTCTGACCATAACATTCTTTGCATTCTTTCTGCGAAAATCGATTGAATCTCATTGTAAAATGGAAACTGTTGCCTAATAGCTTCTGGTTCAGTCGTCTCACACGCCTGTCCCATAAATATTCAATTTGTTATATTATATCAAAGTACCTACACAAACATATATGTATGCATTCATGTAAGCATATAACAGTAATACTAATACATAGCCTAAACACTTAGCTAAGTAACAACGAACTATCTCAACATGATCATCTACCATATATATACTAAAGCAAACATATGTGTTAGTCTAAAGATGTCATGTTCATATATTAGATTAGACGTTTTCAACTATCATGTGATATATCAGTAACGGTTCTGCATGGAAACAAAGGTTATAAAAGCCGTTATATAACGATAAATCAATTACTCTAGTGGCATTTTGTGAACACGAGATGATGTTACTTAGTGACCATGTGATTAATAAACACAGAAAAAGAGAGAAATATTAATTGTATAACGGATCAAAATGTGAACATAAGCCTCTATCATCATGAATGTTCACCACTAATTAATTTAAACGCGTTAATTAACTTTTTTCATCTCTAGCTCGTTACTATTAATGGCAGTATATTGTATCTAAAACATAACCTAATTAAGAGATCAATAGGGTAGACTCATTAATTGACATGTTTGTACAAATATACACACGCCATAGATTAGGTTTACATTTCAATTTGCATACTTGTAATCTTACCACACACTATTAATGACATAATACTCATTATTATAACTATGAACATGATATAAGATGCTTCTAATCTTAATGTATAGAATGATGCATTAGAATAGATTCGATAAAGTTGAAGGTAACCAACCTTGTATCTGGTGACGAGGTTTTTCCATTTGCTTTTACATTGTTCTGAGCTTCGAGAAAAGCCCTTATCAGCCATTTTGGCAGCCACAACTTCCCAAAGAAGCTTATTACGTTTAGTCTCCATGAAAGTCTGATCAAGCTCTTCTCTTATACCTAAAAGCTCCTTTGTTTCTTCTATACTCCATTGTGGAACTCTCTCACCTCCTCCTCCTCCACCGGGATCTATTGCCGTCGGTGTACTCTGCGGTGGCGGCGGAGGAGGAAGTTGTTGTTGTTGTTGGATCAAGTGATGATGAAGCTGATGATGGTGGTGGTGATGTTGAAAAGGGTTACGTCGGTCCATGGTTGAGAGATTGAACAGTCTTTGTGACGTAAAGAGATTAAGATTGAGAGATTTTTGTTTATTTATATTTGGGTTGCTTATAAATGAAGAGAGGTCTCTTTGACGACAGAGAGGAAGGAGAGAATAAGAGAGATTTTAATTAATATATAAGGTGGTGTGAATACAAAGTGTGAAATCAATACAAGAATTGTTTTTGTCTTTTTTCTCTAATTTATAATTATCAGGAGTTTCGTTTTTTATATAAATTAATTGAATATACTAGAAGTTGTTGAATTATTTTAGTTGAATAAAATACGAACACGAATATCTCTTCTTCTTTTTTTGTGAAAAAGGCACATTCCTTTGATTACATTCAAATATGAAAAAGGTTTTATAATTAGTTGCGATGATAAAGTCTAGAATTAAAGCAGCTTATTAAATAAATCATACTTTTCTTCGTCTTATAGAGTTTCTAGTTGCTGAAAATAGTAATCTCAAACAATTATAGGTGTTACTTGCAAGTTAATTAACATCAATTACAATATAAAAAATATCGAATTAATTATTTAAAAAAATCGAAGCTGACTTTTTTTTTGTTTACGAATTGTCTATTTATAATTTATGCATCATTCTTAAATAAAATCCTTAACAAAAATAAAAATGGAAGATTTCTTCTTTTTATTTTATAATGAGAAGATTTTAAAATAATGACGTGGGCGCTTAACTCAACGGTCTTAAAATTTCTTTCATTTGTACAGTGAATAAATATGTGACAATATAATACTGCGTGAATATTTCGTCATGCTTACGAATTAGGAGTCAGGATATCAGATAGAAACAAAAAAAATTCAATGAACATTTGTATTTACATGGTCGACGCAAAACAAAAAAAATGTATTGTGTATTGATATGTAAAGATACAACTGTCAGATTCCGAAAATATGAAGACGCGTAATTTCAAATAATGCAGTGATATAAGTAGAGTTATATGATACTAGAAAACTATAATGTATTTTGTTTGTAAGTAAAAGAAATGATACAATATCAGTCAGGTGAACAATACATATGAATTCTGATGAACCGTGTTGATAAATTCTTACTATTCAATAAGAGCCTACGAATCTGTGTTGGTTATTAACTTAAACGACATTCGTAGTTTTGCAATATTCAACATCATCAGCACATGAGCACGTGAGGGTTGAAAAGAATTTTAATGAAGAAACTGAATTTACAAACGAGAGATAGAAGGTCAAATATTGAAGGTGAGGAAAACGGGAACATTGAATTCTTTACCAACACAAAGTTTATTCCGATTTCTCTACTAACTATGATTACTTATTTTGACTTTTCACTTTGACAATATCACAACCCAAATTTCAAAATTTACTTCTTAACCTTTACCAAAATGCAACAAATAAATAGAAACCCATAACCAAGTTTCTCTTCTTTAAAGAGATTCCAAAAAAGAAAAATCTAGCAGATTAAAAAAGAAAACTGAAATGAAAAGATTGGCTTTTGGGCATTCAAGATGAAAACATCCGCTTGATCCCTGATTTCTGCTCACTGGTTAGCTTTGAAGGGAACTTGATACTGAATTTGATTCTCAAGTTACCTTTTCTTGAAGGATCTTTAGGGATAGGCATGCCTTCGCCTTTCACAACCTCTTCGTACGATGGACTTATTACATTGTTTATCGGTACTGTTAGATTTCTTCCGTCAAGAGTGGTGACCTGTACTGTGTAACCAGTCAGAGCTTCCACTAGAGAGATCTTTTGCATTACCACAAGATCATTCCCGTCTCGTCTGAAAACTGAATGCGGCTTCTCGTCTACTATGAAAACAAGATCAGATGGTATAATCCCTCGCTGCTCGTTTCCTTTTTCCTGGAAGGTTATCTTTGTTCCTTTTTTCCAACCAGGTTTGATATCTATAGTCAAGATCTCCTCAACCGGTGTTGGCCTCCTGCATTGACCCACAAACAGAGGGATGTTTTACTCAGTACAAGATACATATCCCAAATTATAACTAATCAGCAATGTCCTGAATTACCAAATGTGCGAATGAATTTACACTTGGACTCACTAGGTCAGTAGATAGATATTCAAGAGTGCTTACGCAGACTTTCTAATAAAGATTAGAATTGAATCAAAGAACATAACAACCTTCAAAGCTAGCGAGTCTAAGATAATTTCAGTTTAAAGAAAATGAAACTAGTTTAACTAGGCCAAGGAAAGTTCACTATCACTCTATTGTGTCGACAGAGAGAGGTAACAACTTCGACAGACACAGTATACAAAACCCAGTTCATTGATATATTTGCTGTTGATGATTCAACCAAGCTCCATTAGAAAGTTGAAACTTTCACTAAACCGAAGTTGCCAAGAGCAGTAGAAATGCATATTTACTAACAAAAGGTAGATGCTTGATTTCAAAGCCACTAGATTCATGGGGGTATGTACGAAGCTGAAATCAGAGATAGAAGATAGAAAAGAAACCCGCTGGAGTCAAGAACATCACGAGAGATCTTCATCTTCTTAGTGATGCCTTTATACATATCTTCCAAAGTACAAGGCAATTGATTTTCAATAGGAGCAGCTTTTCTCGCAGGGATGGAAGTTTCTGCTCCACCTCCGGCAGCTGCAGCCCTGAAGGAAGCGAAGATATCATCGCCATACTTAAACCCAGAAGGCCCTGCGCGTGAGTCGCTTCCCATACCAAAAGGCCTTGTGAAACCAAAGAACTCTGAGAATATATCATCAGCGCTTCTAGGATTGAACCGAAAAGATGTTCCGGCGGAGTCTGATCCTCCAGGGTAACCACCGGAGCCGGGAGGAGGGGCTTGGTTCTTTAATCCTTCTTCGCCGTATTGATCGTATATTGCTCGCTTCTGAGGATCGCTCAAAACCTTTGGAGCAACATAATCGATATGATTAGAAAAATAATACGAGAAACTGCATATGATTGATCAAAAGAAGGATTTTTCCTGAAACCTAAACAGAAATCGAGAGAAATAGGGATAATATAGTACATCGTAAGCTTCAGAGATTTGCTTGAATTTCGTTTCGGCATCTTTTTTATTGTTAGGGTTCTTATCAGGATGCCACTTCATGGCGAGTTTACGATAAGCTTTCTTTAATTCGTCGTCATTAGCACTACGATCAACCTGAAGAACCTTGTAATAATCAACACCCATATTCTTCGATCGATCTCTCTGTCAATGAGTACTTCTTCACTGAATTTTCCTGCTCCGATTTAGGGACTCTAATATATATTTTCCCCGACTTGTTTTGTTTGTTCCGGTAGCAAGAGACATTTTAGCCGAGCTAAACCGATCCAAAACTGAATTTTGAACTAATACCATTAATGACTAAACCAGTAAACCGTCCGTGATTTTTAATTTTTATAGCCTTAAGTTAAGGCCCTTAACTATTGGGCCGCCTGAATATTGGGCTTTAAGAGCTTAACTATAGGTTTGAAAATCATAAGACATTTGGTCTCGACCTTTGACTCACCTGTAAACAGAAACAATCTTAGCAGAAATTTGTATCAAGAAATTGGAAACTTTTATTAAAGTCTTAATTCAAAGATAAAAAGTATATACGAGACAACAATTCAATGGCTAATGACACATCTATAATCAAATCTACAAAATTTATTTGGAAAAATGCTACAATACATTGAACGAAGATTTCCTGCCCTTGCACTTCAATCACTCTTCTCCGACATAGAAGGTAGAAGCAGACTGAATTTCAAAGAATCTGATTTTCTCATTCAAGTCAGAATTATTCCAATTAAGATCTGCTTCAGAAAAGTTACATTCACTCTTCTTCTACAGAAGAACTCTTTTCTTTCTCTAATTCATTCGTTGTCTCGTTTTCCGAAGTTGCTGTGTCGTCTATCTTCTCATCACCAGGCTGCATCTGGCTTGATGTTGGAGAATCCGACGTCCGCGTATGGCTAGTTGGAGCCGGACGAGAATCAGAACTCATTTCAGACTGGCCCGCACCAATGGGGCTGTTTTGAGACTGACTCATTTCAGACTGGCCCGCACCAATAGGGCTGTTTTGAGACTGACTCATTTCAGACCGGCCCGCACCAATAGGACTGTTTTGAGACTGACTCATTTCAGACTGGCCCGTACCAATGGGACTGTTTTCAGACCGACTCATTTCAGAACGTCCTATACCTGTGGGGCTGTTTTGAGACTGACTCATTTCAAACAAGCCCATACCTATGGGACTGCTTTGAGACTCACTCAATTCGGACTGGCTCCTACCTATGGGGCTGCTTTGAGACTGACTCATTTCTGACCGGCCCTGACCTATGGGACTGCTTTGAGACAGACTCATTTCAGACCGGCCCGTACCTATGGGACTGCTTTGAGACTGACTGGCAACTACCTGACTGGTTTCCTGGAGATCTGTTTCAGACTGACTTAATGGTACAGAAACTTGCTGAGACTGGCGTATTTGTTGTGGCTCGTTTGCATGCTGCTGCCCCTGAATAGTTTGTGTCTCACTCGCTTGAACTTGACTCGTTTGTGTCTCACTCGCTTGCATTTGACTCGTTTGTGTTCCTTGAGAATCAGGTACAAGTCCCAGAACAGCCAATGTGGACCTACCAACAAAAACGTTTAATATATCAGTGCTCAGCAAATGAAAGTAGTTTGTTTTACATTTGAATTCATGGAAACTCGTAAGTGGAAAGGTCACCTTGGAAGTGAAGACCGGATCTCTGGCTGGCTGGCATGTGCGGTCAGAGGAGCTCTCAAGGCCGAGATTTTAGTCAACGCATTTCCCAATTGAGGTGGAGGAAGCTGGACAAAATGAACTTCAATGATAAGATAACCCCACACTTGTATAAGAAACGATTAAACAAGGATCATAGTCCGTCTTCATCACTGCTTTTTGATGTATAAATAACGGTACTTTAACAATTGTTGAAGAGATTTATAATGGCACCTGTAGTAAGACCTTGTATGATTGAGGCTGTGTTGTCTGAGCGCATTTTAAAAATCCAACCCACAGTTTCGGGTATTTCCATATCTGGGGCATATATATAGAGTCACACACAGTCAATCATCAGAGTGTACAATAGAAAGAGCATACAATTCCAAGAACATTACTGACCTGTTTGCTGACGAGACGAGAAAGGATCTCGAGGATAAAGTCCAACTATGAGAATATCAAGTTGAAGAGATTATTCAGTGAAAATTAAATCGTGATAGAAGAAAAATGAGATGCGATAAATATATATTACCAGAGCAGGAAAAGCACCGATAGCTTGTAAAACTGTACGCATAAATAACATTGGCAGTGGAATTTGCTGGACCTGCAGCCAAAAACTCGCCAATGAGACCCGGAAGATGTGAAGAAATCCAAAGCTGAATGTGAGCATTTAAAAAAGAAAAAACTTGGAAGATGGAAAGACCGATAGACTGTTATTATACCAGTTGATTTAGAACGCTGGCCAAAACCTGTTGAGTGAATGTCTGCCTCTGTGCAAAACAGGTATTGCATGCATCTGTGACCTGATAAGAACATTAGTTAAGACATAAAATATAGGGAAGCAACCTCGGTGCTGATGGTAAAACAGGTTGTATAGATCTCCTAATAATTCATCAAATCTCTATTTTTTGCTTCCTGTATTTTATTAAGGAAATGGTCAAGTTATACCTGTTTAAGTGGTATTCCCTCTTTCACTGGATCAATGCTGTGGATAGCAATTAAAACTTCGGATGGAGAAAGCACTGGGACGGACAGAGATGATCCCTGAGAACCAAATTCCGGAGTGAGAAGATCAAAACATATCTCAGAGGCTAGGCGTAAGCAATGAACAGAAATTAGATACCTGCAGCACACGAGAAAGTGCAACATGGAATTTCTCCATAGGAAGATTCACCATATGGGGGAAAATGCGTAGAACCTGATAGAGAGACAATTTTACGAGTATAGGGAAATAATGTTACTATAACTCATTGCGTCAATAGGAGGCCGAAAAGGTAGGAAAAAAAACTTACATCGTCTCTTGGCAGGTATGGCAAAATAGGGAAAATAATTTCTACATCCTGCAGTACCATCAATAGTTTAAGACCCAAGAAACATGTAGAAGATATAGCTCATAATCTTGTTATTTAAGGAGTTTTAAATGAACATTCCATCGTCTTCACCTTTATTCTTGTATCAAACAACTTTCTTATAGTATGTATCAATTCTGAAGAAGGTGTTGCCTCCTCGGTAAGAGTTTGAAGAACCTGTCATCAAGAAGGAAATATATGGTTGAACTACCCACCAGTATTTGAAGTTTTATCATCTATTTATAGTACAGAAGAAAAAGTTAAGAATGATGAGAACCTGCATTAGAAGGTTCTCACTCCCACTCGGTGGATCTGCTATAATTTGAAGAAGTTCAGAGGATGAGCCCATAGTACGAACTAGTATTGGGATTTGGCGATGAATAGCCTACACAAGAAAAATAGGGAGAATAAACACCAAAGAAGAAAATTTAGTGATATTATAAAACTTTCTTAAATTATGCAACCCCGGACTCCAGTCTTACCTCCTTAACAGGATCTGATGCTTTCTTGTAAATGCTGAACACATGAACAAAAAGGGAGTGCTTCTGCAAAGAAAATACAAATAGAACTCGCAACTTTTAGCAGCAAACTTTAAGGCTAGATTCGTCATTTAGTCTAAGAATGGTAAAACTTCACAAGACCTTTGTACAGAGAGCAAAATAAAGTGACAAGCAGCGCTGAGCTTCAGTAACTGAAGTTGATGATGTTGATTCGGAGAGTGTATCCATACTAATAACCGGCTGGGGTTGATTTGGTGGATTTTCCAGATCTCGGTCCTTCTAACAAACAATTGAAAAATATTACGGTCACATATATATGCAGTACTCATAGAGAGTAATCAAAAAGCAAACATAAATGCATATACAGCTCCAAAAAATAAATTGATTTGGTGAGCACCTGTTTACATTCATCAATCAGTGTTTCAGCATTTCCTCTCTCTGAAGGAATGCAACTTACGGCAGAAAATAGCCTGTCCTTAGCAAATTCTTCAATCTGTTGTGTAATGAATGGTAAAGAATAGAGCTTGTTTGCCACCTGTAAATGACCCAAGATTATTGAGATGGTAACACATAAGCAGCAGGATACATTAAATTGTAGGTCTGCAGAAACATACCAGGCGGATTGCTTTCATGCGAATCTCTTCCAAGTGATGAACAGCACTCTTCCACAAGAGAGAGAGAGAGAGAAAGAGAGAGAGAGAGAATTAAGTAAAGTGAGAGCCCCAAAAACAAAAAAGCAGTATATTGCACCCTTGAAAATTTAAAATTGTCAAATGCGGAAAGGAGAAATTGAAAAAAAAAAGTCAGGAAAGGAAGGAAAAACAACCTCAAGCACAATGCCGTGGTAAAAAAATGTAAAAAAATTTGGCTGCACAATAGAAAAAGGAATCAGCAAAGGGGTGAGGTAGAAGGAACCTGTAAAGCAATCTTCAGGCAGTCGATTCGGATTCCAGGTCTCATTAGAATCAGGCTCCAAACAGTGCTGAGACCTTGAGTAACACGGTCTCCACTTTGTAAATCCTTTTCACCTTTATCACCACTTCCAGGACAGCAAAACGATTCCAACAACGTCAGAACTGATTTCGGCAGAAGTGGAGAATCTCCAAGCAATTTACTTAAAGATTTGTCAGATGGTGGAAAAGAATCTCTAAGTGCTTCAGCCTAGAAGGAAAACAATGTTCTCTGTGAAATTTTCTAGTTAAAAGTTGACTAAGATGCAACCAAAATTAAATGCTTACCACAGTCAGCAAAAAACTTTCATATGCAGACGCAGCAGTAGTTGACGAGAAGAAATCTTGTTCTGCTTCTGCCTCCCCGTATAGCCTATAAAGAATCCTGACAGTCAACTCATGCCCCTGAAAATATAAGTGATCAGACAATCGTTTCTGAGTCAATAAGGATGTCATCCAACATATTCAAGACTAAAATATTCTAGAGTCAAACCAGGTTGAGAGCCAATCAAAAATCGAAGATATCCCAGGATACAGTTTTGAAAGTCAGAATCCAAAATCACAAGTCACAACTGTATCTAACAAAAAGGATTTCACCACCAAAATTGGACGTTTTGATGCTAAACACAATTAGCAGAATTCACAGGATTCACCATTTTGATTGTTTAACTTTCAGCTCACGAAAACAAATTCTCACCTCATGCTTCATATAATCCGAGAGAACGTGCTCCTGTAATATTTTCCAAGGGTCTAACTCTGACGAAGACTGCAGAAAAAGAGCATATGAGACAGAATGCAATCATACGTCAAAATATCATCTTGCCAACATATTAGTAGTGGCTAGGCTGCATTTGATAGGTATAAAACAGAAAAGCATGTATAGTCATTATAAAAAGAACATAACAATTGCCGAGCACCAGGAATATTCACTTTCTTCCACAAACCAGCTCTTAAGAGTGCTGGCAAGTGTGACAAGAATCATGCAGAGGCCATTGTGTTCAAATTTATGGGATTATACAAAAGAAAAATTCTTGGAGTGTAATAAATCATAAGTTGAACTAAGAGAGAGCTATAAGAGGCTCGATTCCTTGGAAGGTTAAAACATTTAAAGAAGTTTCAGAAATTGACCTCAACTCCCAAATGAGCA
Source organism: Lepidium didymum (assembly GCA_963920545.1). Taxonomy (NCBI): domain Eukaryota; kingdom Viridiplantae; phylum Streptophyta; class Magnoliopsida; order Brassicales; family Brassicaceae; genus Lepidium; species Lepidium didymum. The sequence goes on from OY986981.1 coordinate 20,141,469, forward strand.
AGAAGAGAAAAGCGGAGTTGTGAGCCACCAGACATTGATATTTGTTTATATGCCTCAACAATGCGCAAAAGCACCAGCTTCTGCAAATTGTCTTTTTCTTCATCAGAAAGGTTGACAACAGGTGCGGATATCTTAGGCAAGACAAACTGAGGCGCCAAAGCAACTGAAGTTGCCATTGACAAAACTAAGCTGTTAGAACCTGGTCCAGCAGCCTTTGGACTAAGTTCCTCAGACTTATCCACAGACACTGAGGGAATTATATCGACAAGAACTTTTCCACTGAAACTCGCGTTGTGATTCTTGCTTGCAGGCACCACATTTGTAGAACCCAATACAGAAGTAATAAGATCTTCTGATAACACATCATTTTGAGCAGATGAGACCAGTCCAGGTATTCCAACTCCTATATTCTCTATGCAAGGCACATCTGGTGGAAACACAATATTGCGCTCTACATTTTCTGAAAAAGAAGCATCAGAAGAAGCTGATAAGCCCGTTGCAAGAACTGCATCTTCAGTTGGAAACATACGCTGGTCCATATGATCAGCATCGAGTTCTTCACCTTCCTGTAACTGGTGAGATTTTAATGTACGAATTAATCTTACAGACTAAAAATGAAAACAAAGAATGTAGTAAAAAGATGCAATAAATATAACAGATATATACTCTTAGTACAGCAAAGAGCACCCATACATTTTCTGTTTTTGGTATGTGAGGACTTATTAGGGCAGCAATTGGTGGGAATGTAGTTGACAGCGAAAGGACACCTGCTACAAATGACGGTGGAAATTTAATTTGTGCATCACTGCCAACTATACACAAGTTCATCACCAACTCATCAGGGCCATCAGCATATGAAGAACCATTTCGTGGAATATTATGCATGTTAGCCATCACAACATCAGCAAGCAAATCCGCAGAAATACTTGAAATAAGAATCTCTAAAGATCCAATTGCCTTTTCACCCTGAGCAACCAAGGCCCCGAACATAGCAACCAATTGCTGAACAGGTCCAGAATCACTCACTCCTCTGTTATTACTTAGTCCTGTTGAGGTAGTAGCAACCTGAGGTAGAAGGCCATCATCATTACCATTTAATCCTTCAGTAGATTCTTCTGAGACAGAAGATGTCATTCTTGCACGTTTTCCACTCAAGGCATCTAGATCACTATCGTTATCTGATCCAGATCTTTTCCTACCAAAGTTACTTTCCGCAACAACAGAACTTGCACAGAGAGGACTCTCTTCCCCTGATACCTGGAATTAATAGTTCTTGGATTTTAATGTCTGCATCCAATATGTATAAGCCAAAACTAAACAGAGGGACGCATGCACACACAACGATAAACATACAGATGCAACTTGCAATTCATTGGTGTCCTGTATGCTTCCGTTGGTCTTTAGAAAGAGATCTTCAGCTTTGCCTGCCTGAATTCTACCTTCTATATCTTTAAGAGCACCGATTAACCGGTCCTTCCACTGGAGAAAATAGACAACAGACAGATCCAATAAATGGAAGTTAACTAAAAATTTATAAGAATGGATATACCACTATTAGTTGATTAGTAATTATCGGCTAGCATAATACAAATAATACACCCGAGCGCACATAAATTAACAATTTATCGAAGAATTTTGGGATGATTAAATAATCAAATACAAAGCATTGGGCTATCGTAGCATAGTTGCAATGATAATGTATACCGCTCAGAATATGGAAAATAATCAATAATAAAAAGGAAAAACAAAACAATGACGTAAATCCTCAGAGGTTACTAAAACAAAATAATACCGGTGCAGCAGCAGGATGTGTACATTTCAAGCAGGATAGAAATACAGACTTCAGGGCAAGATTTGCTGCTGCAGCATGCACTCCTTTGAGAAAGCTTAGAGGATCCAAGCTCAGTAGAACAGGCAAAATTCGTCCACAATATGCAGGACGTTTCTTTGCAACTGATGAAAGACTGTGTAGAAACAAAATCAAAATGAAGAGGAAATCATGAACCATAAGATAAGGACATGATATCCTGGATCCCCATACACATAATTTCATGATGAAAAATACCAAAAACAGTTTCCATTAAATACAGCAACAGTGTGAGACGACCAAAGCATATCTTTACAATTACACCATTCTAATCAAAGGAATTTCGTGGTCACTACAGTCGAAAGTCAAATCTAAGTTTCTAATTCACGTTCAGATTACATAGATTTTCGAGACAAAAATGAACCAAAAAGCAAGCTGTAGAAGGAAACACATACAGCCATATTTTCATGAATCCTACAGGTGCTCTTGTCAAACTCCAAACTAAACTGCTCATATAATTATGACTAACAAACAACTCACCTATTGATTAGAACGATAATCGTTGAACTATTTAGAGATCTTGCTGAAGGATGCCTAAGCTGATCAAGCAGTAAACCCAATTTCTGGCTGGCCTCAATCGACAAGTCTCCGATATTCAAAACAGGATGCCCCACACGAAGGATAGATATATTAAACTCTGCTTGAATCCCTTCAGGATAGATAACTAGATTGTATAAGCAACTGGTTTGTACTAAGATACTAACAGAACAACAATCTTCTGGTTTCCAGTTTTACCTTCATGAGGTGTATACAAAAGAATAAGCGCTTCCACAAATTTCATAGCGCCTAATTTTACACCACTGTTTCCTTGCTAATATACAAGTCACAAGAAAAAAATCAATCAGATAAGATAGACAATCCATCGAGAAACTAGAGAAGGCATTCATTCCCACCTTGAAAGCCATTGAGCATATTTCATCCTTGAATTTAATCATCCATGTCCAAGAAGATTCAAGAAGCTCGTCCAACTCACTACAATGCAAACCCTGAAACAGAAGAAAAAAAAAAAAAAAAAAAGACAGTCAAGTGGCAATAAGCATGTTAAATAAGGTGGGATTTACGAACAAACTTGCAGGACAACCTAAAAAGCCAAAAAAAAACACAGAAAGACAACCTGAACTGCTACTCTTTCGAGAGTGAAATGAAATAAATCAGCTCCACAAGCAATGGCCTGCCGCGACACAGCTGGTGTCTCATCGTTGAGAGACTTTATTAAAAGGGGAACTATTTCAGGTAATAATTCCACATACTTTAAGCCAATGTCACCAAGTATCCTGCATTTAAATTAGCTTTAGAGATTCATTGAGAGGACATCTCCTTCATTCTAGTAGCCGCAATAGAACCATTCCGAGAGAGTAAGACAGACAGTAAACACAATACTTATAAACAGGAATTTGCATCGACCAAGAATCCACAATCTCACTATCCGATATAATGGATTTTCATCTATGTATGTGTAATCACAAAAAAAAAAAATCTTGTAGAAACACCCGCATTGATTTAACAATGAATCGAAAAAGGGATACAGATTACAAAAGCGGAGCTTACTCGGCAACAAACTTGCGGACAACACCGAATTGATCGGAGAGAAGATCGAAAAGGTGAGGAAGAAGCTCGGTGGGAAAACGAGAGTCGTCTCTTTGCAAATCCCGGCGCAAATTGCGTAAGCGGTGCAGCTTCGGAGGCAATTCGGTGGCTGATTTGGCGGAACTCGCTAGACCTTCGAGCTTTTTTGTTGAATAAGAAGCCATGATCCCAACCATCACAGATTTCAAACAATTGATAATACGTACTAGTGCCCAAAGCTTCTATGGTAGCCTAATGAATCGATACGCATATCTCTTCTTCTTCTATGGCGTAGGGTTTAGAGAAAGAGACGATGGAGATTCGTTTTGTTTATGATATATGAACAAATTGAACTGATTCTCATTTTTGAGGCCTTTTTCAGAAGAGACAGAGATACAGTGACACGACGTCGTTTCAATGTAAAAAAACAGTTGATAGCTGAAGCAATCAGAAAATGAAGATGGGCCAATGCTCTATTCAGTAAATGGGGCTCATTCAGATATCTAAATGTGCTCATTCAAATATCTATATAGGCTCATTCAGATATCTAAATGAGGGATTTTTATCCGGGTTTGTAGTCCTCCTTCAAGCCTTTTCAGACATATTTTTCTTCTTCTCATGGTGTTGTGTTGTGTTATGTTCAGGAACTTAGCTACATGGATTACAAATTTACAATGACTGTATCTAGCTATTGCGTGTGAGATCTGAAATTCCATAGCTAGAATCGTCTGCAAAGAAACCATAATTGACAAAACTCAAATCATGAAAATGATAAATCTCTCTTCTTACTCTAACAAAGAAAATAATCGCATTATGACAGTTCGAAACCAGATTCAATAATGAAACAGTTGCAGAGCTCAGTATCAATGGACGATTAAAATTTCCTTACCAAATCAAACAAGTTTCATCCTTTTTGTTATAAAACAGGGACAAATAGACTGTCTGAATCTATTACACCATCTTACACATAATTTAACAAGAAGCTCAGTAGCATTTTCCAAAATCAACAGATCAAGAGAGTACATTATTATAATTGACAAACTTGTTCTTGCAAATGGATTTTGAGATTACAACAATAACAAAACACTATCAAAGATATAAGAAAACACAAAGGATACAAACTAACAACAATATCATTTTTCTTCTTCATCATCTTGTTTTTCCTGATATTACTGCAAATGGATTGAGAAGCTCTCTGAAACCATTTCGTCTGAAATTTTGCCTTCTTTTTTTTTTTTTCTTACTCGGAGCGATTAGCGAACCTCTCAACCTTCTCATCGTTTAGATTGATACCAACCATGGCTTCTCCAAGCCCACAGCTAACCTCCACAAGCATTTCAGGGTCACTGTAATGAGTCACAGCCTGAACAATGGCACGTGCACGACGAGCTGGGTCACCACTCTTGAAGATACCAGAACCAACAAAGACACCGTCGCATCCAAGCTGCATCATGAGAGCTGCATCTGCCGGAGTAGCAACTCCACCGGCCGCGAATTGAACAACGGGAAGACGACCAAGCTGTTTGGTCTGCATCACGAGATCGTAAGGAGCGGCTAATTTCTTCGCGAATGTGAAAACCTCATCGTCATCCATATTGCGCAAAACCCTAATGTCACCCATAACAGACCTCACATGCCTCACAGCTTCAACAATGTTCCCTGTTCCAGCTTCACCTTTGGTCCTAATCATCGCCGCACCTTCACGGATCCTCCTCAAAGCTTCACCGAGATTCCGGCAACCACAAACGAAAGGGATCCGGAAATTATGCTTGTTGATGTGGTTATCTTCATCAGCAAGAGTCAAAACTTCGCTCTCATCGATGTAATCGATTCCAATGGATTCAAGGATTTGAGCTTCAACGAAATGACCAATCCTAGCCTTAGCCATCACCGGAATCGTAACGGCTTGTTTGATTTCTTTAATCATCTGAGGATCGCTCATCCGAGCAACACCTCCTTGAGCACGAATATCAGCCGGAACACGTTCCAAAGCCATAACAGCACAAGCACCAGCTTCCTCAGCGATACGAGCTTGCTCGGCGTTAACGACATCCATGATAACTCCACCACGAAGCATCTGAGCCAAACCAACCTTAACGGAGAACGGAGATTTCTTAGACTCCGTTATCGCACCATTACCGTACACCGCAACGACGCCGGTTCCTTCCATAATCGGAATGAGAAAGAGATTGAAACAGAGAAAATTTCTGTGGAGAAAAATGGAAGGAAGAAAGATTGATTGGTGAAGCGATTTCTGGCCGGTCCTCGTCTATCTTGGATCGGCTTTATAGTGAGAGTTTTGTGGCGGTGTGTAATAAAAGCAAATTTTTATTTGTTTTAATAAATTAATTATATTATTTCATTTTTCATTGGGAAAAGTGTGTTTCGTTATGATCCAACGGTGTAGATTAAAAACTCAGCATTTCGATTTTCGGGTTAACACACATGTTTAGTGGAGGATTGCATTTAATTTTTTTAGCTAATTATATTAGAGACTTGGAGAACGACAAATAATATTATCAATGTGGTAATTACTTTGTCGATCATACACATGTTAAAGTAATTAGGTTTTCCGACATAAATTGCATGAAAAAACACACGTTCTTTTGTTATGTTTTAATGTTAAGTATTTATACCACTTCAAAATGTTTTAAAAATAGTTAGGTCTTTCAATTTTGGATTAGTCCCAAAATTTAATTTTATTAGTTTGAAACTTTGAATACATAATGTTATGATGGCAAAGACAAATCTAAAAATCTTCGAGCCACCAAGAAATGTAACTGGACCTCGTAGAATCCACGACTGTCACTCTAGTCCGCATTAATTGTTGCATAAAAAGACAAAGAAATAAAAGTTCGCAGAAAATGAATTGCATTCTTTTGAAATTGATTATGAAAAGCATCTTTTAATTTCTTTTATTAAATCATCGATAGCCAATCGTTTTGAAGTGGGATTGTGATACATTGGGGAGTTCGTTTTATAACATTTTCTAAGTTTTATTATAAAATTTTCGTAGTAAAATAGTTGAAAAAGGACAAAAATCCTATATGAAATATAAAAAAATAGCTATTTTACGATGATAAAGTTTTAAAATAAATAAAATAAAGAGGCGGCTGTGGTTGAAAGGGAAGGCCCGCCTCTCGTTTGTAATCGATAGATTTTTCCACTGACTGGCCCCGGCGGCCCAACATTTCCAACTTGTTCTTTTGACTACTTGACTGGTAATTATATATGGTCCAATATATATATATATATATATATATTTTAACAACAAAATTCAAATCTATTGTCTGTACCACAACCATATGATATAGTTTATGAGTAAAGAGTGTAAAGACATCATACTCTCTGTATGTAATAATAATGGCTGCAGCACTTAAAAGTTAAATAATGAATGAGTAGGATCAAATTTGGTATAATATGTACAGAGAAAATTGGTGTTAGGAGCAGCAATCAACGCACACAACCAATCCATTCTCGTTACATATCAAACATTGAATCCTTGTTCCATCACTAGAGATTATCCGGCGACTACCTCTGCATCCATCACACAGCAAGAATCTAAAACCATCGCATCGCTGGCACCATTTATCTCCGGCAATTGGAATGCCGTCAAACAGAATTTTAAACTTTCCTTGCTCATGTAGACTCAATACTCGTTGAGCTCCGCCGATGTACCTCCCTTTTATGAACAGAACTGGAGGTAAAACCTCTGTTTTCGCTGCTGAAATTCGTCGGAGCTCTTCTCTGTAGTCTCTGTGCATCGACAGATCCCTCTCGTAGTACTTAACCTTGAAACTATCTAGTAGAAATCGGATCATATTGCAGTCGTCGAACGTTTTTCTGATTCCTCGGAGACTCGTCGTGTAGAAAACAACGGAATTCTCTCCTCCTGGAGGACAACGTTCCTCAAATTCTAACAACGGATCGAGAAGAGTATTTACGTCTTCTCCGGTGTCGTCTTCTTTTGCGAAAACTTTTACTATTTGAAGCGCATTCCCCTCCTCTTTTCGTTTGTCCTCTTCTTGTTCTTCGACGCCTTTGACTGGAGGAAGGATATTCTCTTCGTTTTCGATGTTCTCTTCCTCGATATTGCGTACATCGGCGGGAAAGATGATATCGTCGTTTTCGGAGAAATCATTTATCCTCCTAAAAATTTCTGTAGCTAATTCGAATGCTTCTAGCAGCTCAGGATCGAACAGTGTACTCGAATTTAAATCAGGTCTATTGAATCCAGATCCGAAACTCTTTCTGCCAATACCTGAATCAGATCCGCAATAAACTGCCGATTTACTATCTTTCCGATCACAAGGAACTTTCGGAATCTGATTCACCGGAGGCCGGACGTTCTCCTTGTCGCCGACGACACTTTCAGAAGCTTCTTCACTTTCTTCATCGTTTTCCACAAGTTCCGTTACATTTGCATTTTGATTTTTAAGCTTTTGAGGGACTCTCCAGATAGAACCGGCTGATATCTGAGGAATAGGATTAGATATCTTTGGGAGAAATTCAGAGATCCCATCTGCAGTTGAAAACACTTGGAGAATCCGATCTTGGTTCAGATATTCACCGGCTCTAATCGATTTTAGCTTCTTTGCGAACTTCATTCTCGATGACTTCATCTCCCTCCAGTGTTTTACTTCACCAGAGATCTGTGGTAAATGGTAATCAGATCAAAATCGGGAAAAGTTCGTTGGGGATAGGACGACAAATTAGGTTAAACGAAAAACAAGGCGATAATGATTGAATTCCCCCAACGGCTAGAAAAAGAGTAAAAGACGATGGTTTTCTTCTTTTTTTTCGGGGGAAAACAAACAAGAGAGTGATATAATACGCTTGGGTGCACTGATGGATTTGAATAGTAACCATTATCAAATGCTACGTCAGTAGACTTTTTGACAAAGCATAATATTAGCGCAACGGTCCCAAAAACTCGTAAGTCGCAACTTCTAATATCAGTTTCGAAGACATCGACCCAATCACATTAGAATTACACATTAAACCGGAATCGTAAATTTTGGTTTAATATGTATGCAAAATTAGCGACGACGTATCGGTTAGTTTCAGATTAGGCCAAAAATTTGTCCAAGTTAAAAAAGAAAAATCTTAAACCAAACGTTTACGAAGCCATCAATTTCTCTTACGTACACAAGACACATAGCTTCAAATCGTACGTTCTTCTCCACGCTATTTTCTTTCTCCTTTGCTTTTAGTTTTCTACAGGATTTGACTAACATACCAACTTCTTCTCCCAAAGCCTTTGATCGCCAATTCAACAACATCTAGCTCAGTGTATTGTCTCTCTCTACTCCGGATGTAAAACTAGACCGGTACACGCTTGCCTCTGTACTTGTCAAAGAACTACACATCGCATAAACGCAAAACTAGTCAATCAATCTCAGTAGACAACAATTGGCAGAATATGCACAAAGTCAATGTTGAAATTGAGGCAAACCGAGAAAACACTAGGCCTAGAAACTCAAGATCATCAGAAACAAAGAGAAAATTATGCATTGTAAAATTGGAAAGACCAAACTATGGGTCATGAATTTTTCATGGGTTGAATTGAGGTCTAAGAGTATCATGTGGAGTTTGAGATGATGGTTGATGAGTTTTCTTTTGCTTTGAATTTTGAATTGGATACATACCGATCTAATATATGGTTGTTGAATGATCCAACCGAGTACTGGTATCTTCTGAGCAAAAACTGCCAAAGTCGGCCAGAAGCCACTGAAATAGAAAAGGGTTTTAGTAACTGTCTACATGTCCACAAGCAATAACAGCAAGGGAGAAGAAAAGGCAAAGAGACCTGAAGAGTACGAAAAAGCCATAGGTCTCCAACATCATTCCAATGATAGGCCACCCGATGACAACGAAGAAGAAACCAATGCCAAATGATATGGTCCCCTGAGTGGGGAATGCATATAAAGCCGAATTAACACACGTATAGATAATATCAAGGAGAAATATGAAAATTCCTGCAGAGATTGAACAAAGAACATTGACGAGGTAGGGAGAAAGATGGGAAGCAAACAAACCTTAAAGTTTTGACGTTTCATGAAAAACTGCATGGTAGACTTGAGACCAATGGTTAGACTAACCCCCGAGATGAAAAGAATCTGAAGAAAATATGAGAAGAAACAAGCGCTCACTCTGGTTCTGAACATATGCTAGTAAAGATGTCAAAACATAGGCAGCAGAAAATCATGAGGTACTTACATTTCCCATGGCAAGTAATCCCTTATCAAAGACAAAGATTATTCCCAAAAAGGAGAAAAAAACGCCAAATCCTGTCAGCCCTAATCCAATTTCTGTTTCAAATCACATAACAAACGGTTATCTATATCCAAGTTGAATAGGAAAAACTTTAGTACTCTGATAATAAGATATATTGAAAATATTTTGGTTCCAACAATAAGAACATGACATCAATGATCCACTCACTCAAGAACGCAATTAGCAAAAGCTGAACCTATGAAATTAAGTAAAGCTGACTAACCAGGTACATCTCCCAGTAGCAAATATTATGTATATAACTCACAAAGTAGACTTACTTTTCCGGTCATTCATTTCAAAGGACATCATGATTCCAGGAGTCTACCTTTCGCTGTCATAGGTAAGAATAAGATGAAAATCAGGAAACGAACATTAAAAGAACAACGTAAATGCTTACAAACGTGCGCCGTGACTCTGATATACATAAATACATAGCCCATAGAGATTCAAGACTCTTGCGTCAGTTTTGTCAACAATCAATATTTGGAAACATTCTATGGATTTGACGTCGACTAGAGAACTGTTTACAGGATTAAACTCATAACCCTAACATTGCGAGATAATATAATTCCTGAATCCAAAAGAGTGCATACCCAAACAACAGACTGCACACAAGATTCAACGGTAATAAAACCGATCAAATCAGACGAATTGTAGAAATTAAAGAGAGGCAAGTGAAACGAGGGTCATCAGAAATGAAATCAAACCGAACCGCAATGATGCAGAGAAACTTACAGATCTAGGATTAGGGAAGGAAGAACGCGGAGAAAATCTAGCAAGCAGGCTCTTAGAAGACGATCTAGAAAACATCATAAATACACCAGGCGAAATTTAAAGTCGGAATCAATAGATCAACGAAACAAACATTAGCAGAAATTCGTGATGATGAACGCAAGTATAGAGAGAGTAGAGAGAAACTCTAACCTGCTCGCAGAAGAGCTAGAGACAAATTGGCTACAGAGAGAAAGCAGAGAAGCAGAGAAGCAGAGAAGCAGAGAAGCAGAAAGAAGCGATGAACGGGGAAGAAGAGAGGTCGTGGTCGTAATTTGTTGCCAAAAATCAGAATTCAGTGCCCCTAACGGAAAGATTGATATAGTGCAATTAGGAACATTGTATTATGTGTCCTTACCATTCATCACGTGACACATGTCAAGCCGATCTGGGTCCAGATCTAGAACCGCTTTTATTTACCGTTGTATATGTAGAGCTTTTGTAGTCATGAAAATAAGGTTATTTCAGTAATTGCAGCATTACACATATACAAACAAATTTGTTAACCAATAAATTACGCTTCTGCTTCAAACCAAATCCGTAGATTTGTATAATCGAACCGGAAAGACAAATTTCGGATAAAACGGAGTGGATGGCATACGATTAACGTAGAACCAAACCAAACTCCAGAGTCAATAAGCATTTCATATACAGCAGCATACACAGTTACACAGGAGCAAAAACCTCCAAACCTTTTCTCCATCTCCATGCCCACATTTCTGTCTTTGCATCTATACATATATACGGTAATGCGAGAAACATAAACAGTGCACTCTCTTTTGTTGATTCTCTTTGTTAGACATTGAAGATCTTCTTTACCTTCCTGATCTTCCTACGACATACTGGGCAAAACCCCGAAGTTTCAGCTATCCTGCATATTGTAAATTCATTTTGTGATGTCCACATCAGTTTTCATTCTTGCATCAAAAGCCAGATAAACCTAACCAATTTGATTTAAGACTGAACGAAAGAACACCAATCTATTTTACTAGAGTTGCAATGAATTCACCTGATTTTAATCCCAAGAACCGGAAAAAATTGACTTAAAGTAGGTTGAGTTGTATCCTCGTAACCAAAACTGAAAACCCGAGAAAACCCAAACAGCAACCCAACTCGGACTAAAGACCCCTAATCACAAAATGACAACTAGAAGAATGAAAAGATTGATTGTGAATTATTTATTACCGTGTCCCACACTGAAAGCAAGCAACACAGTGTCCACAAGAGAGGAAGAAACAGTCTCTAGGCGCATCATAGCAAATCGCACAGAGATATCTTGTACTACTGTGGCCTTCACCATGTGCTCCTTCCAATTCCTCAGTACTTGTCACGATAGAGCTGTAGGATGAGCACCAACTCGAGTTATCATCATCTTTGCCCGGTATCAGAGGAGCTACATCATCATTTTCATCAGCGATTTCCTCTTCAGGGACTGGTTGTCGTTTGTTGAAGAGACTCAAAACAATTAACAAGAATGCTGTCACTACACCTGTAATAATTACCCCAGGGAAAAAGAAAAAGTTTATGATAAAGTTAAAGGAAAAATGTGTTTTATATGACATGTATTAAAAACAATCATTACCCATGCAAGCTATGTACGCAATCCACCTTGGTTTATATGAGAGTTTTGCGCAGAACTCATTTTTAGAATTGTTCTGAACAACAGGAAAAAGAAGTTAGATGCAGCTGGTCAGAAACATTTATTCTGGAATGTGTACCAATGAAAACTATCTTGCATTGCTCTATAAATCCTTTGTTAAACAGAGGGATATAGCAAGACAGAAAATGGGTTACATACCACCTTTGGACCTGGTGAGGTTAGTACCGCAGCATTAGTTCCAAATAACGGAATACTTAGTGTGCACTTGTCGTTAGGGAAAGTGCAACTGTAATAGGCATTTTTAGTATCATACAATACCGCCTCAACTTGAATGTCGATTGTAGCCTGAACATAGATGTGATGTGAGAATGGTGTATAATCAGACAAAATGAGACAACATGGGATTAATAAGGGACAATAAACTGCAGTGAACTACTAGTAGCCAAGATTTTATTTTCAAAAAGTTACCCTAGAAATTTAAGCTTAAGAGCATATCATCATTAGTTGCTTCAAGTTTTACCTTCACTTCATTCAGATATACGTTGCCTACCGCAACATAATAAGTCGACGACTTAGTGATGTCATGCTCAATGTAACCACTATCTGTCAAAAATATTATAGGTAAAGTGTAAGTGAACTCATGACTATTCAGGACTAAAACCTATGATGTCAAAAACCTTGGTCACTTGCCAGAGATTATATGCCATGATAATGTAGTGTCTGGACGCGTAGGGTCTTGTACCCACTCAGAGAGCCCTTCCACACCTTCAATGATAAATGCATAAAAAGCTGAATTACTAAACAACTATTCTTTCTCAACAACCCATAAATACCAGAATATACACCACAAAATCACAACATCAAATCAGGTTAAGGAACAAATTACAGTAGCAATGCCCCACAGGTAGGGCTAAGAATGATATAAGTCTGGTAGCCTTATTGGAAGTAGAAACTACACTAATAGATGGCAAATACAATCATAATGCCGTGTGTTAAATCCATTTTTGATTAGGAAATTCCTTCTGCAATACACACTCCACATCATATGGCTATTAAAGAGGCACACATCAATCAACGTGAGCATTCCACCACTATTTGTCTCAGAGGACCCAAAACATCACCAAATTCGGAGATTTCACCATAAGCTCTTGTGATGGCAAATTAAGTGACCACCGTAAAGAATTTAAAGAGCATCTATCTAACTTACTGAACTAATCATCATTAAAAAAGGATTCTTCTCTAGCATACCTTGGGCTAATACAAGATATAGGGAAGAACCCACAGATTCAACATTGTACATGACCTTTATGCGTGATCCCTTGTTCAAATACTGTATCCAATACTGTGAGAAATAGCAAAAGAAAAAAGCGTCAGTCCCTGTCATATAGCCATGTTTAGATAACAGAGTTAAAGAACAAGGAGAGAGAGCTTAACCTTGTAGGAATCATTTGGCACAGCTAGATAATGGACGTCAGACCAGTTGGCCAGAACATCGAGCTGTGGGGCTTGGTTCAATCCGTACAGCATCAAACCGGAACCCTTATTCCCTAATTCTTCCACCTTGAGAAAATCGACAAAGGTAGAAACAATATATCAGGAAGTTCAACACTGGTGGAACCTAATGCATGAGAGGACAGAACATACAATCACATTTTGGACAAACACTGAAGTCGGCTTGATGAGGAACGAAGAGTTTGGTCCCAACCATACGTTCGTTGTTCCGTAAAGCCCCAGAATCAAAGTCATCGACACTGTATTAGCCAAGAAAATATAAACAATAAAACAAACATTCACACAACGGAAACGCAGCATAATATTGGAAATTCGATATTACCGAAGATGCAGAAGGTAGCGACGACGACAACGCAAGACCAAGGGTCTTCTGAAGTCGAATTGTTCCCATGGTTGCCCGATGCGACAATGCTCCCATGGCGGTAATCGTAGTCAGAACGATTCCATTGTGGTCGATCATGATGATCAAAAGCGTTATCGTGTCCGTGTTCAAAACGAACATATCCGGTTTCTTCGCGGGTCACAGGCGGAGAAGAAGAAGACGAGGGGAAAGAATCCGGTAGAGACATCTCAATTGATTAGAAGAATGAAGAAATCGAATAGAAGAAGATAAAACCCTAACTACAGGTTTGGGGTTAATCTTCAGGAATGACCGATAACAGAGATTTGAACGACGGGTCGACTTGTTCTCTTTCTTCATCGTCACGTTGAATGGTGGATTGACAAAATTTGGAGAGAGAAGTGAAACTAGCTATTTTTTTATATTATTTAAAATAGTAATGATATACAAAATAAAATAAAAATCGTAATATGCATATAATTCCTTTATTTCGAGAATTACTAATCTAATCGAAATTATTATGGTCTAATCATCTTTTGCTTCGGAGTTTAGGACAGGCTGGTCTCGTCTCCTCCTTAAAAAGACGGTAACACCCTGTGCCACTGTCATCAACGGTAGTATTCTCGTAAATACGACATATAAGTGAGGGCTTATAAGTAAAATACCTTGTAAATACCTTCGTTTTCTTTTCCGGCCTGGTTTTTGAGAGAGGAAGAAGAAAAAAACTAGATCTACAAAAATCCCCAACTTCAAATTTCAAGTCCGAAGAAACCCTAAATTTCTCAATCGAGTTGCTTCTTCTCTTAATCTAGCCGGGGTTCGGAACCTCGTATATTGCACGTGATGGGAGACTTCAATCTCGCTCTCGTGATTGTAGCGATTGTAGTTTGCGTCATTGTCTTCATCTCAAGTATCTACCTCCTCGTCAACTATCAGCATCCAGATGATGCAAATCAGGCTTATTTCCCCAAATTCGTTGTTGTTTTTGGCTTATCTATTGCCATGATCTCCATTCTCATGTTGCCGGCGGATGTGGCAAACCGGCATGCTTGTCGGCATTCAGTTTACAACGGCGCCTGCAATCTCACCTTACCCATGAAAGAACTTTGGCTTGCCGTATACATTGTTGATGCGGTGCTTGTGTTCTTCATTATTCCCTTCGCTATGTTTTTCTATGAAGGCGACCAGGACAAGTTTGTTTCTCCACGAACTTTATTTGCGAGTTATTAGTGTGTTTGTAGTTTAAAATCGAATGTTGTTGATGTTTTTGTTTGTGGGTTTTCCTTTTTACTGCAGGAGTCTTGGAAAGAGGATAAAAAGTGCTTTGATTTGGGTGGTTACTACAGCTGTTGTTTGTGCTCTGGTGCTTGGAATATTATACGGTTAGTTGTTACTGTTCTTTGGTTTCGTTTGTAGATTTGAGCTTCATATTGACCAATAGTGGGATTGTGAAAAGGTTGATGTCTGATGTTCTTCTTATTTGCACAGTGTTTTAAGATCCTTGTCTGCAGTATTTTTGTTATCTGAGCTGATGTTTGTCTTGCCCAGCTCTTTTTGTCCCAATGTATGTGCTTGGGTCACATACCTGGGCATAGGGTAGCTATACTTGTAGTTAGCAGATTCTTCCTTAGTTCCTTTATACAAAGATTACTCTACTTGTTTGATCTTCTTATATGGCGCTTTCAAATGTGCCTTTGGATCCATTATGTCTTAGTTTCTGTGCATAATGCGCTTTCTACAATGTATTAGGAGTCATTGGGAAGGTGGACTTCTCTGTCAGGCACTTGTCTTCTGCCACGACGAGTTTCCCTACCTCATGGCAGTTTTCAAATAATCAACCTTGCATTGGTAACACTGCTCATCAGGTATTCTTGAATCTTTATTGCATTCTTAGGAAAGTTTATCTATCTGTAATACATTTTGGTATGTATCATATTTTCTGGTCTCCTTTGTTAAATTATTTGCAGTGCTCAGCATATACAGCCAATGCTGCATCTGAAAAGACATGGACCATGCGTACTACGTTTCCAGAATATATTGTTGCTCTTGCTACCATTGTTGGGTCAGTACTCTTCACGGTATGTATCTCCTTCTGTTAGGTGCTTTGTGTTAAAAGTTGCACCTCATTGTCTTGGAAAGCATATAATAATTCTTATATTATAGCTTTGTTGTGTTCTCTTTTAGTTAGAAGACTTTTGATGGCCGTCTTTTTTGGGTCTCCTATAAAAATTCTGAGAAACTCTTTTATCTTAAATGTTTTTAGATATTTGGTGGTGTTGGTATTGCTTGTCTACCCTTGGGACTTATCACTGCATTCATAAGGCGACCAAAGGCTGTTATCACTCGGTCACAGTATATAAAGGTTCATTGTGCTGGTTATTGTTTTCTGCACGTTAAGTTTTTCGGGTCATTGGCACTCTAAGTGGCTTGACAATTTATCTAAATGTCTTTCAGGAAGCAACTGAACTAGGTAAAAAAGCTAGAGAACTAAAGAAAGCAGCCGATGCACTTCACCAGGAAGAAAGAAGTGGTGCTAAGGGTAGGAAGTGGAGGAAAAATGTGAAATCTGTTGAAAAGGTAAACCATCATATCTAAAGGATTTAGACCGTATTCCAAATCTGTTCTATGTTTACAGACGTGGTTGAAGGCTCTGGTGATATTGGTTTTAATGTGTAGAGGGGTTTTGGCCATAGGTGCAGTTATTTAGGTTATTATTCCCAGTAAAAACTACCTATAAAGTAGAAACCAGTTCAGCTATAGTCCTGCTAATATTGGCAGATTAATGCATAACTGAATGTGGATTTGAAGCCTTAGCTGCTCTTAATTGGATTTCACTGTTTTTGTGTAACCTGCAGGAGTTGCTCCAATTGGAAGAAGATGTGAACCTCTTAGAAGAGATGTATCCGCAAGGAGAGAAGGTAGAGATGACTATATGTCAGTAATCTATCTATCTAAAGAATTTTGTAATCCAACAATTTCCTTGCCTTGTCCTTTTTTTCAGGCAGAAACTGCTTGGGCCTTCACTGTCCTGGGATACTTGGCGAAGTTTATTCTTGGAATCTTAGGGTTTGTATTTTATATAATCTTTTCTGTACTTTAACGCTCTCATTCTATATGTCCTTGGTTAAGCTCTTATTAATGACTTTTCTTTTTCCTTGTTGAAGATTGATTGTTTCCGTTGCTTGGATTGCTCACATCATCATATATCTACTTGTTGACCCTCCCCTCTCCCCTTTTCTTAATGAGGTTTTCATCAAATTGGATGACGTTTGGGGTAAGTTCATTTTCTGATCTTGTTAATGCTACTGTATACTATGTTCCCTTGCTTGATCTGACTCTGTTGATACATGTGGCATCTTCTTCTTCTCTAGGTCTTCTTGGCACTGCTGCGTTTGCTTTCTTTTGTTTCTACCTACTACTTTGTGTTATTGCTGGGGCAATGATGCTTGGTTTGAAGCTCCTTTTCATTACCATTCATCCAATGAAGTAATCCATTTTATGATTTTGAAATGCATCCTCTATTTCAGAGGTCTTTCTGTTTGTCTTTTGGTTTCTCATAAGCCTAATGTACTTGTTTCCAGATGGGGAGCCACTTTAATGAACTCTTTCCTCTTTAATGTTGGTCTCATTCTTCTCTGTTCTATCAGGTAGGCTTCTTTATTCTCATACTCCATTAACTGATACAGTATGAAAAGTAGGGAGTAACTTTAATTCTTACGATTGATTATTTTGGTTCATAAAACTTCCAGTGTGATTCAATTCTGTGCTACTGCATTTGGATATTATGCTCAAGCTACCGCGGCTCAAGAGATCTTTGGCCACACATTGCAGTCCCTTCGTGGAATTAAATACCTCTACAAGTAAGTATATTGGGTATTTACAAATAAAGGGTTCATTCTTTTACATAAGAATGACTATATCCGTCCCTCTGTTGTCGATTTATTTCAGGTACAATGTGTTCCAAATCGGGTTTGTTGTCCTTGCTGGACTGACATTTTTATATTACATCGCCTTTGTAAGCATATTATGTTCCTAAATGATTTGTGTCATATGTCATAAATCTTCATAAACTCAAGTTCTTGGTGGGTAATTTTTGGCAGGGATGGAGAAGGAAAAAACCAAGCGGTAGATTCCAGCTCTCTACGTAATGTAAATCTCTTCTTTATATTATATCCTTTATGTTTCCTCGACTTTGGGATCGGTCGCGTGCCTCTTGAGGATTGGTCTGTCCACAATTATACTGAGATTGGTCTCATGTTTTGTAAAAGTGGTCCTATATCATAAGAACAAGCACCTGCCCAAAAAGCTTCTCTTTCTTCTGCTTCTCTTTGCTACTGAGGTTTGTTTTTCATTTCACTTGAATGTAATTTTTTTCTTCTTTTCCTCTTCTCCTCTTCTGTATCTATTGTTTTTTTTTGTTTTTTTTTGAGATTAATACGAGAAAGATCCCTGTTTCGCAGTCTTCTCATGGTCTATTTGTACTATTTGGAATATTCTCGTTACCATTGCTTGGTTGGCTGTTTAGACTGTCCTAACAAATTCATGTCACGGTGTTATCCGTATGTATAGTTTGGTACATTTTTATTATTTTCTGGAAGACAAAATCCTCTCCTTATCTTAAGATTCGGCAAATTTGTATTTTTTTCACCAGATTATTTGATTTTAAATGATCTCTATATTTTTCTTGAATAAAGTAAATTAAAGTTCAATAAGCTTGATTTGGCACGGTTTGGTTTGTCTTTGGTTTTTTTATTGGTGATTCGGTTTGGAGGGTATTTCAGAATTTCGCCAAAGTAAGAAAAAGGAAAATTTCGAGACACTCTGGGAGAAACAGAAACAGAGGGTCACTTAGATGGGTATACGTTATAACTCATGAGCCGTCTTGCAAGCTAAAAACTCTAACGAATGACATGGACATAGCTCTCTTCTCGCCCTCGTCCCTCTTTGCCGCCGACGATGACTCCTCCGGTCGGTGATATTTCTCCTCCTCTAATTTCTCCTTCGTTCGAAGAGATAATTATAAACATAGTGAAGTAACTGTAATTTTCTTTTAGATGGAGAGACGACGGAGGAGACGAGCCAGAGTTTCGTTGAAAGGAATCACCAGTTTCCTGGAATTGTAATCTCGTTGCTCCTGATTTTCTCTGCTTTTGTCTCCTAGTAGTTCGATTACCGATTTAGTTCATGTTCCTCTTGAAGAGTGAAACCTGAGATTCTCGTTTCTGAGATTTTGATGTGATATAGTTGTTGTTTAGATCTTAGGTTTCTTTGGGGTTTGAGTATAGAATCATGTCTTTAGAAATATGGTTTAGTAAATTTTCTTACTGAGGTTCAACTTTAGTGGTAGTATCACAATACAGACAATTTTGGTAAACATGTGAGTACAAACAATTCTTTCTGTGATTGTGAGTGTTGTTGTTTGAATCTTATACAGGAATTGCATATCCGGGAATTTGGCTTCCACCAGGTTAATGCAAACTTGTTGTGGCCAGGTACATTTGCCTTTGCAGATTGGATAGTGCAGCATCGACACTTGATCGAAAATCGGCGTTGTCTCGAAGTAGGAAGGTACTTCCTTCTCTGTCTATCATGTGTTTGGTTTAATGGTTACCTTCCAAAGATAATTGATTTGTGTCTTAGTTAACAATTGCTTTAATGATCAAATTGACAGTGGCACAGGGGCTTTAGCGATTTTTCTTAAGAAAGAGTTTAATCTCGACATAACTACTTCAGATTACAATGATCAAGAGATTGAAGATAATATTGCTCATAATTGTATAGCAAACCAGATCATCCCTACTCTGCCGCATATCAAGCGTGAGTTTCCTTATCACTCACTATAAACCACTTTCTTATCTATGTAACTAGCATAGTTGATGATTATTGTTGCCTTATTTTTACATTCTTGTCTATTATCAACAGATACATGGGGAGATGAATTTCCAATCTCGGAAGCAGATTGGGATTTGATCATAGCCAGTGATATCCTTTTATGTAAGTACACCTTCTCATTCGGTTTATCGGAAAACTATACAGATACATTTTCATGCTTTTATTTAATTTGTCTTCCCCTCCTTTTTTTTACTTCTTTCGGTTTACCCCAGATGTGAAGCAGTACCCAAACTTGATAAAGTCTCTCACTTTTCTTCTCAAATTCTACAAACCAATCAATACTGTTACTCCATCAGAATGCAAGCTAAATGGTCAGTATTCATTTCTTCTTTGTTCATCACAACTCACACTAAAAGAAGTATTAATTAACATCACCCTTTAACCAGTAGGAGCAGACACAGGACTGCCTCGGCCAGTGTTCTTAATGAGCTGGAGAAGAAGGATTGGGAAAGACGATGAATCTCTATTTTTCACTGGTTGTGAAGAAGCTGGTCTCGAGGTGAACCATCTTGGAAACAGAGTTTATTGCATCAAGCTTAAAGAAAACAACCTCTGAAGGATTGGTCGATTATGAATCTCCCACATATCATTCGAGGAAGACAAAACGAGGTGGCTTCGCAACTCTTTAAAACTATTTGTTGGTTCAAAGAAATTTAAAGGTTTGATTAAAGAAATAAAAGGAAATTGATTCTCATAAAATTTATCTCAATTTTTGTTGGAGCAGCCAATTTCTATTTTCGGTTAACTACAACAAATCGCAGCTTTCGTGCAATCTAGGTGATTAACAGAAATGTGTGGAAACAAAGATTGTAGTTGTACCATCAGCCAAGTCAACGCTCTACTCTTTATATTTATTTTCAAATATTTGACAGTCACTTGTCGATGTGTGATTTGTTGGTCTATATATGAGAACGTAAATCAATCTCCTACACTTTTCCTTTCATTACATCAGAAATTTACAAAAGTATTTACTCTTTTGAAGATAAAATCAACATTCCTAATTATATATCGAGCTCTTCTATAATGTATTGTATTTATTTAAATAGTCATAAACATTAGACACTAAAACGTCAAAAAACAACAGCGAAATAAAAAAATGACCAAGAAACGTTTCTTGGAATGCGTTCCATCTCTATAAATATTCTAAAAGGTCAAAAGGAAGAAGAAGAGGATTTGTATGACGATGACGTGAGTGACAAGGAAGAAGAAGAAAACACAGTAATTGGAATGTGGAGTGCGACTCTTTGGCTTATAATAATGACACTACTCGTTGCATTGCTCTCAGAATACCTTGTATCGACAATACAGGACGCAGCAGACTCGTGGGGATTATCAGTAGGATTCATTGGAATCATATTATTACCAATTGTTGGTAATGCAGCTGAACATGCTGGTGCTGTCATCTTCGTCTTCCGTAACATGTTAGAATGTGATTGATATTCCATATCGAAAATAATCATTAATCTAGTATAATATATATGATATAAGAGTCAGTACACTCGTAGTATTAGCATAACATTTGCATCAATCTATCTATTCTGATTCTGAAAATGTTACATACAGGATATAACTCTTGGAATTGCTCTGGGCTCTGCAACACAAATTGCTTTGTTTGTGGTACCAGTGACAGTGTTAGTGGCATGGAAAATGGGAATAGAAATGGACCTTAACTTCAACATCCTTGAGACTGCTTCTCTTGCATTGTCCATCCTCGTTACTTCCTTAATATTGCAGGATGGGACTTCACACTTTATGAAAGGATTGGTTCTTCTCTTATTTTATGTTGTTATTGCTGTCTGCTTCTTCCTCTCATCATGTAAGCTTTATCTTCCTTTGTCAATCAATCTCTTCCATTTTCATTAAACTATGATACTCATTTTTGTACATTCTCAATTTCAGTCGAAACCAATGCAACTGATCATACACTAACCACAGGGTAAATTGATCGATCATACCAAATTACTTTTACCACATTTCAATGATGATACAATTTCACTTATATATTCGTTATATATATATGCTTAGGGATCAAAGGCCAAGAGTAGTACCAATAAATATCACAATTCACAGCAGTAAACAATATATATAACATTAATAAAATGTATACTAAGAAATGTTAGTTATAATTGTCAAATGGAAATAATCGAAGAAAAATCAACTCATAAAATATTAAATCATTATTATATTCTCAAACTAAATTATTTGGTATACGGTTCATGTTCTTGCAGGTAAATGGACTATATGTTTTCTCCTTTTTTTTGTTACTGTATTTTTTTTATGTTACATATATTTAGTTTTTGATTTGTGGTGTATAGAATATCACTATTTTTTTTAACAAATCAGTATCTTATTAAGGTTTCCTTTTTACAAGATTTTTTTCATTAAGGATTCCTTGACTAAACAAAGCAGGATACACGTATATTAAAACTTCTTTTAATGGAACCTGATATATATATATATATATATATATATATCCTCATTTAATTAAAACATATAAATATTTTCATGTATCTTAAGCACTAATAGGAAGAGAAAATAGGAAAACGTTCCACAAAGTTATACCTTTTCCCTGAAAAGGATTAGATTAAAATATCTGAAATCAAAGTCCAACAAGAGAAAATACAACTAATTGATACTATGTAAATTAACATTTATTAATCTCGAGGTTTACCTAGTAGAAGGCCCAACTAAGCCCACTAATTTGACTATAGTTCCGTTGTGGGACCCATTGGGTACTGACTATTAATTACATGGATGCCATCATCGAGACAATTTATAAATCGGACCCGTTTTTCTTGCAATAAGTATCTCCAAATGTTCTCAGGCGAGATTCGGGAAGCAAAAACAATCCTAAATTCGAATAATCTCGGAAGTTATCTGTCATGGGTGAAGAGAATTCCCTGCTTCAATTCCGTAGTATTCCTTCACTCAAGACCTCTGATTTCGCACTCACCGAAGAACCTTCATGGAGGCTGGAGAACAACGAGTCGTCGAATCGACGGAGAGGGAACAAAAGAAGCGGTGGTATTTTCACCAATTTCGCCTCCTTATCTGTAGCAATTAAGAACGATCAAAGAAAATCAGCATTTAAAGGTAGCAATGGCAGTGGAGGCGGAGCTTTTGCGTCGGTTTCGGTGGTGATTTCGAAGGAGGAGGATGAATTCGCGCCTACTTCGGCTCAGCTATTGAAAAATCCAATTGCTCTATTGTCATTAGTACCGAAAGACGCCGCACTGTTCTTCGCAGGAGCGTTCGCCGGAGCCGCCGCTAAGTCGGTGACGGCACCGCTTGACCGTATAAAGCTCCTTATGCAGGTAAAAGCTCTCTCCTTTCATTCTCAACAACTTCAAGGTTTTATGCACGTGTTTCCCTTTTTTCGCTAAGTTCTTTTTTACATGTGGTGACTGGTAAGCATTATAATGCGCCGCCGTTTTAGACTAGTTGTGGGACACTCACCTAAAAATCAATAATGAATAAATTAATAAGTTAAAAAGTCAGAATCTTTAACTACATGAAGAATTCTTTCCATGTGATTTGTAACTTTTGCATTGAGATTCTTCCCTTGAATGATTTTGATCATCTTTTCAATCTCATTATATAAACTCAAAAAGATATATACTTTAAAGGAAATATGGGGTTTAGGTAATTGTGTTCTTGCTACAGACTTACACTAATGTTCATTAATTCTTAACATCCAACTGATGTCTTATTATTTCATAGACACACGGTGTTCGAGCTGGACAACAAAGTGCTAAGAAGGCTATTGGTTTCATAGAGGTACATATATCTACTCAGATCATGTAATGTTAAGAGGATGGGTATCAGTTCTGTCTCACCTTACTGTAAAATCTTGTTGATTTGATTTTGTTTGAAATTACTACAGGCTATTACTCTTATCGGAAAAGAAGAAGGTATTAAAGGTTACTGGAAAGGGAATCTACCACAGGTACTCACAATTTCTTGCATCCATTTGAAAGAGGTGTGTAATTTAGTAGAGTTTGATTTCACATAATCTTACTCTGAATGTTCTAGGTGATAAGGATTGTACCTTATAGCGCAGTACAGTTGTTTGCGTATGAAACATACAAGGTATATTACCTTTTCTATCTGATTTTGATTGCATCTCAGAAGTTTTAGAAACCGTTTAAATTCACTGGTTGTTGATTTTCTGCACGTTTTGGCCTTTTATGTTTCTCAGAAACTCTTTAGAGGAGAAGATGGTCAGCTATCTGTCCTCGGAAGACTTGGTGCTGGTGCTTGTGCTGGCATGACGTCTACTTTGGTAAGTAACGTTGTTTATAGGCCTGAGTTCATTTGTCTCTCTTATAAGGCCTTAAAATCTTATCTTCCTTGTGCAGATTACATACCCGTTAGATGTTCTGAGATTGAGGTTAGCTGTTGAACCAGGTGTTCGAACCATGTCACAGGTATGTTCATCGAATTATACACCAACATCATGTTCCATCAACTCATCACGTTTAAAATCTGACATGTCACATCTAGGTTGCCTTGAACATGCTGCGGGAGGAAGGAGTTGCATCATTCTATAACGGTCTCGGTCCTTCGCTTTTAAGTATAGCTCCTTATATCGCCATCAACTTCTGTGTCTTTGATCTGTAAGTCTAGTAACATTTAAACGACTTTACACCTGAAAATACTTTACTCAACTGTTCACACTTTTCAATATTATATATCTGCAGTGTGAAGAAGTCTTTGCCAGAGAAGTATCAACAAAAGACGCAATCATCTTTGTTAACAGCAGTAGTCGCTGCTGCTATTGCGACTGGTACTTGCTATCCATTGGATACCATTAGAAGACAGATGCAATTGAAGGGTACTCCATATAAATCCGTATTTGATGCTTTCCAAGGTAAGAATAAAAACGCCATTATCTGCTATTATGCTTCCTGTTCCAAATGATAGTTTTCCATTGGCTAATCTGTTTATCCTTAAACCCTTTTGAAGGTATCGTAGCGCGTGAAGGTGTAATTGGGTTGTACCGTGGCTTTGTACCCAATGCACTTAAAAGCATGCCAAACAGCAGGTAGTTATAGTTTTGATAAAACCAGCTTTTTGTTTTCTCCTTGTCTCAGTAACAACATTTGTGAAATCCTCTTCTTTTTGTTTCAGTATTAAGCTTACAACATTCGACATCGTCAAGAAACTCATTGCAGCGAGTGAGAAGGAGTTCCAAAGAATTGCAGATGATAACCGCAAGAAAGCAAGTCCTACCACAACTGATGAACATAACTGAAAGACGAGATTTTTGGATTTTCCAGGTGGTCATTTTTTCTCGTCATCTTATGACCTTTGTTTTTTGTTCTTGTTTGTGTGTGTGTTTTGTATCTTTGAATATAATAAGATGTATTTTTCCATAATCTGGCGGTCAAAAATGTCCTCCAAATGAATCCTGTAGTCCAGCAAAAATGTATGTCAGTTTTATGCCCTTTTATAAATAAGTGCAAATGCATGTTTCTGTCTGGCTTTACGGTTAGTACACGCCGGTTTTGTTTACCGTATAAACCAATTTTAAACCGGTTTGATTTGATGATGACGTGGATTGATCGTTTGCTACTCTGTAAAACGACGCCGTCTCTGAAAGAGACACAGATCATCTATTTGGAATGGCGGTAGTCGCAAACGAGAGATGAGGAAAGAATAGCGTTTCAGAGAGGAAGCTGTCGACGACGTATCCACCTGATACTAAAACCAAACTCCAAAATCGCATTCTAACTTCATGAACTGTACTACTACCACGCGTTTCCCTTTGCCTCTTCACTTTCCTCGAACTCAGACATTGGCGTCCTGTAAACTGAAACGACGGCGTGTTGAGAACTTGCGCTGCTGTGCTCAGCCTAGTCTTCGTGAAGATGACGAAGATGAAGGAGAAATAAAGTCCGATGATAGGAGGAGGTGATAGTTTTTCTTTTATTTAGCATCTTTCTGTTTTCAGTTCTTCAGAAAAAATAAAACTACAAGGAATTTAGCGGAAGGGGGGTTTCTTTTGGAATGTACGGATGATAATTTGGTTCTTTGTGTTGGATTTGAAAGATTAGCTTTAATCGTGGTGGAGAGATACGGAAATGGCTCTTCAAAAAGGTCGGCCTCTGGTTTCTGATCTTATCTTATTGACCGAAAGATTCATCTGAGCTTTTTATCTATTCAAACACATTATTATTTCTTGTTCTTGTGCAGATATTTGCTAGATGATGATGACTCTCCTTTACAAGGCTTACTCCAACAGCGTGAACCTAAGCCTGTTAGCAAATCTCAGGCCTCAAATTCCTCAGAAACTAATACACTTTGGCTTCCAGATGTTGTCAAGGATTTTGTATTTCCAAGCGGTTTTCCTGGTACTTCCTAGCTTAAAATTTCATGTATCTTTCTGTCTCTTCCTTATTTGCAATCTCAGAATCCTAAGCTTGCAGAGTACAAAGGTTTTGTAGATCCTATTTTGGCTCACTGAGTTAATCTCGTAAATCACAAATTGTGCAGGGTCTGTTTCAGACGATTACTTAGACTACATGCTGTGGCAGTTCCCTACCAATGTTACCGGTTGGATGTGTAATGTATTAGTCACATCAAGTCTTCTCAAGGCATGTCCTGGAATCCTCTAATTTATTGCGTTATCTTATCCTTGTTACAAACTGCTAAGGCCTTATTATGAATGAAATTGTTCTAGAGATGGGTGTTGAGAATGTTGCAAAAAATTTCTAATTCCTTACGCAACAATGCAGGCGGTTGGAGTAGGCTCTTTCTCTGGAACTTCTACTGCCGCTACTGCTGCGGCTTCTGCTGCAGCCATCAGGTTTACGTTTATTCGAATGCAAACTTAGTTTGTTTGCTGCTGCAAAGTTTTTGTGCTTATAGTTTCTTTCAAACAACGTGTGATCTCTTCAGATGGGTGTCTAAGGATGGAATTGGAGCTCTTGGCCGTCTTCTTATTGGTAGGGAAACCATGGGGAGATTAATAAGTGTTCATAGAGTTATCTAAGAACCTCTTCAGTAAGAAGCATTTGTTTTCTAGGTGGACGTTTTGGTACTCTTTTTGACGATGATCCTAAGCAATGGCGCATGTATGCAGATTTTATTGGCAGTGCTGGAAGGTTTGTAGTAGAGGTTTTCAATTCTTGGTGAGCCATATTTGGTTTAAACTATGTAAAGTATCAAACGACATTTTTTCTTTTTCTTTGCAGCTTCTTTGATCTGGCGACACAATTATATCCATCCCAGTTCCTATTGTTGGCATCCGCGGGAAATCTTACCAAGGTACTCCTTATTGGAGTTTCCCAGTTTCCTACCAGCTGCAAGTCCTAGATTCATAGACTTTATCAAGAATTCACCTTTTGCTAAGCTTTAAATGACAGAGTGCAGATACTAAAAATTCAATCTGAAATAGGCTGTGGCTAGAGGATTGAGAGACCCTTCGTTCAGGGTGATACAGAATCATTTTGCCATCTCAGGAAATCTTGGAGAGGTAGCAGCCAAGGTATGCTAGTCATGTATGTGTAATCAACACCCAAAAACAAGCAATATGTACAATTAATTAGCAGAGTCTTTAAATATGTTCAATGTTCCAGGAAGAAGTGTGGGAAGTTGCTGCTCAGCTAATTGGTCTTGGTCTTGGCATTCTGATCATTGTATTTTACTTACTTTTTTGGTCATTTCCTCGTATCTTTTAATAAGAAATCCCCGTTGGATCTCTGCTAAATCCTTTTCGTGGTTTCATGTTGAGCATTTGTATACTAAAACTTTGGTGCAGGATACACCGGGACTTGTAAAGTCATTTCCCTATGTGTCACTTACTTGGACGAGCATAAGAATTGTCCATCTTTGGTTACGATACCAGTCGCTTGCAGTCCTACAATTTAATACGGTAAGAGTTTTGAAATGGATTTCTTTACAACCCTAACATGAGTAAACTCAACTAACTAAAAATACTCTGATTTTTAAATATTTTCAGGTTAATCTCAAGCGTGCTCGTATCTTAGTAGAGTCCCATGTTTTGCACTCCGTTGTACCAGGTAAGAATGTTTTCTCCCTTTATCCAGCTCATTGTTTAACAAGTAAGACCTATTTTGCTCTCTTTACAGGATGTGTTGACTGCAACAAGCGAGAAAACATTTTGTTGTGGCAGAAATTCATGAAACCTCGAATCATATTTGGTGTGTCTCTTGAGGAAATATGTGGTCTGGAGAAATCCGTTTCTAAGGTAATCCTTCTTCTTCCAAATTTCACTGCATCCATATCTAATTCTGAGACAGTCTTCTATTTGTAAGTTCAAGTTCTTAAAAGCTTGATCTTTTCAGGTCAAGGCACTCCTTAAGATGTATACAAAGGAGAGATATATTCTTACGTTTAATAAATCGAACAAGGATACTGAGTTTGCTGTATCGTTTAAGGTATGTTACCTTTACTTCTAATTCTATAATTTCTCGTCTGAAACTACGTTACTTTACATCACTTCTGGGTTTCTTTCTGTTCTTTCTCCATAAAGTATATAGTGAATCTGTGGTTTAAAACCGTTTTACGCATTCTTCTTTGTTGCCGTTATGTCATGAATGTTACTAAAACTAATGATGCAGGTGAATGCCACGAGCAGAGACGTGTTGCGATGTCTTTGGCAAATATATTGGTTAGAGGAGAAGATGGAAGAAAGCTTAAAAGACAAGGATAGTGAGTTTTACTGGCTGAAGCAAAGCTTGTCGGAAATGGATAACAAGTTTGATGATTTCTTGTTCAAGTTGGATACTTCTGGATGGAATTTACGTGAATCTAACTTGAAGATCCCCAACAGTATCCTCCTCGTCCACGAATCTATTCCTCTCTGACATTCCATTGACTGATTTCTTCAGACACATCACGCAATCTCCTGAACAAGAATGGAAACAATACTGCGGCAAATAATACCAAACCCTGCCAATTTGAATATGGAGTAATTAATCTAGTAATATCTTAGGCATATAGGTGATTAATATAAATTATCATTGTTTAGTACAACTAATATAGTTAGGAAATATCAGGCTCTTTGTATGGAAAGTTGTGTTGTATGGACCTGATCCATATCAAATTTAAGAGACAATTATTTTATAAATCAAGTGTGGATAATGAGACATATGGTAGAAGTTTTTTTAGGCTAGTGATAGTGATTATGCCTCTTTCGTTTGTATTTGAATCGTCACCATTATTCTTCTGCTTACGCTTATTTTAGAATAAAGAAGCGGCCTTGCGGATTGCAAAGCAAAAACACAACGACGAATTTACAATTTGTTTTGTATATTAAAAATATAATAGAACCAAAATATGCTTCTCTCAGCTATTTATATACATATGTATCAAATTGTGGCCTAATTTCTTTATACTGTATTGTTGAATTACTATTTTTTAAAAACTTTTAGAATCAACGGACTCAATTTGCAGTCTACAATTAGTGATTCAGCAATCTAAAAGTGAAATAGCTATAATTGTAAAAAGAGAAAAGTTATAGTGGCTTTATGTTTATATCTTCATTACCATGGTTGATGTGTCATTATCGCCTATTAATTAACTTTCGGTATAATGATAAGCAATCATATCTGTATGTATATCACAAACTACTTTTATTTTATTCTTTAGCCTTCACTTATCCACATATTAATTCATTGTACAAATCACACGTAGGTCACATACGTATCCTAAAACTAAAATTTATGAGCAGATTTGTAATTACATGGCGTTTGGAGATCAAAGCATGCAAAATCTTAAATTCCATAATAATTAATTTAATACAAAAGGAGTCAGTAATAGAATGGGGTCCAATGTTAGCGTATGGAAATGAAGACACGTCAAAGCAAGTGTTTGGACCTACAAAAACGCTAACGAAGAGAGCCACGTGTCCTGCGTTCGAGTGAATTCGAACACACGTCGGCCATAAATTTCACTGAGCCTGGATCTCACCACGACCTTGCTCTTAGTAGGCTCACACCGCCGCCTATAGCAGTGACACACGTCCTCTCACAAAATAATTCAATTATTTTCATTATTATTAAATAAATAAATATTTTGTTTAGTGGAGCCATAAGGGAGGGCTTTATGGTAATTTTGATAACTCACACACGAAGTAGGAGTACTGTTGGCGTTCCTTCTTGAACGAAAAAGAGCTTTAGACGCTCCCTTTCTATATTGATATTACGTGTGCTCCACGCGAATCTAGCAATATTTCTCTCTCTTTCTTCTTCCTCTCGCTACCTCTGATTCAGTGAGTAAAAATCCTCCATGGAAATGGGAGAGAGAAGTATTTCGAGTTGTTAGGGTTTGCGATTTTCCAGGCTTGTCGGTGAAAAAAAGGATTAGGGTTTTAGGGATAGGTTTTGTGTTCTCTCTCACTCACAAGGAAGCTTTGGTTTATTGTTGTTGAATCGTTGGTTCTCTGGAAATGCGAAAATCGTTCAAGGATTCGCTTAAGGCTCTTGAAGCTGATATTCAGTTCGCCAATACCCTGTATTTCTCTTTCTCTGGTTAATGAATATATGCATGTTTTGATGTTTCTGTGGAATCTGATCGTGTTCTTAGCCGAGAGTGGTTAATCGCTTCGGAGTTTTGTTTGATGTTTATAATTCAAACGATTTATAGAGCTGCTATTTCGGTTTGCACGTTGCTTGAGTCGCTGATTTTTGTCTCTTCCGTTTCAATAGATCAGACTATTTACAGAATTTGTGAGTTCTATCCTAAATTTCCAGACAATTTTCAGTAATGATACCTTT
Source organism: Lepidium didymum (assembly GCA_963920545.1). Lineage (NCBI taxonomy): Eukaryota > Viridiplantae > Streptophyta > Magnoliopsida > Brassicales > Brassicaceae > Lepidium > Lepidium didymum. The sequence goes on from OY986981.1 coordinate 20,172,035, forward strand.
GAATCTGAATCTCTGTTGTTTGATGGGTTTCTTTGCTGATGTCAGAATAAATTGAGACTTTGTGTTTACGCGAGCTCAGATATTCCATTTAAATACCTTTGCAAGTCTTAGACGCTACCACTTTTTGGTCAGGTTGCACAAATCTGTAGTGATGGTCAATTCTTCTTCATATGTTCTGATTTTATCCTAAGTTGACTTGGTATGCTGGAGTATGCTGCGAAGCAACATGTTAAGAATCTCCCCAATCATTAAATCAAACATTCATAAGGAATAAAAAATGATTGATACTAAAGAAAATATAATTTTGAATCTTTGCTTGAAGAGCATCTGAATATCCAGAGGAGTATGATGGTGGCTGCGTTCAGATGAGATTATCTTATAGCCCTGCGGCTCATGTCTTTCTGTTCCTTCTTCAGTGGACAGATTGTCATTTCGCAGGCGCTTTGGGATTGCTTAGAATCCTTATATTTAAGGTGGATTTTACTTAACTTGATCTTGCCTCTGAATATTTATTGATGGGTCATGGTCCTCTGTTCTTATCTGCATGATATGTGATTGTCTCTTCTTTTGATAGGCATATGTTGATGGGAAGACCACAATGTCGCTACATGAACGCAAAGCTAGTATCAAAGAATTCTATGGTAATGTATCGACTTGAGTAGGGATTGATTTAAGTAGATTAATTGTCAATCACTTGGTGTCACTTAATCTAATCATTTTAGGTATGACTAGATGATATGCTCTTCTGACTAGCAACGGCTGTTGTTGGTGCAGATGTGTTGTTTCCATCGCTATTGCAACTTCATGGAGGGATTACCGATGTAGAAGAAAGGAAACAGAAAGAGATATGCGACAAAAGATACCGGAAAAGGGACATAGCAGATAAAGGAAAGATGTCAGAGATCGATTTGGAGCGGGAAGAAGAGTGTGGAATTTGCGTGGAGATTCGAAGTAAAGTTGTTCTACCTACTTGCAATCATTCAATGTGCATAGACTGCTACAGAAACTGGTATTAAACCTTACCAATTCTGGTCACTTTCAATGTCTTCACCACTTATCAGTTCTTTTCTAAAGTTGTAGAATTTGTTGTTTGAAACAGGCGTACACGGTCACAGTCGTGCCCGTTTTGTCGTGGCAGCTTGAAAAGAGTGAATTCTGGTGATCTATGGATTTACACTTCGAGCAATGAGATTGCAGGTTTACCAGCCATTTGCAAGGAGAATCTGAAGAGGTTGTTGATTTACATTGACAAGTTGCCTCTCGTTGCTTCTGACCCAACGCTTGTCCCTTATGCTTCACTTTCTAGGTGAACATTCTCTTAAGCTGTGTTTCTTTCTCTTTCTATTCCTTTGTTACGCACATAGCAATTTCCATCAACATTCATGTCTTCGTACCCACCCACTTTGTATATTTATATTTACATGTTTGCTTTTATGTCTTTAGTTGGAATTTTTTATTCTGAATGATTTGGATTTGTATTTATATATTATAGGACCCAAAATTTGATTATCCCAAATCTGCTGATTAAAGGGTGTGTACTTAATCACATTGTTATGGGTTTTTGGCACAATAATTTGATTTATCATTTGAGGCAATCTAAATAAACATAAGATCATATCATTATTCACACGTGGCTTCGTTTAATTCGATAAGGACTTATATCCCCCAATAAGGTTATAGCTCATCTAGATTCTTGCCACTAGAGAAACACACCAGATTACGGATAAGGTTAATAGTGTTTGTCCACCGTTAGATGGATTTGTCAATCGATCTAATGGTTGATATCGTCTTACGACGATCGCCCAGCTCATAAAGACAAGTCATTTTCTCTGCAACTATCTATAATCGTGGATCAAGTAACTGGAGTTGGGACTGTCTTCTGAAATCACAAAACGTAATCCTTGTGTGTTAACAAATCGTCTCCGGAGATGGCCGCCACTTCCACCGCTGCTGCAGCTGCTTCTTCCATCATCGGTACTCGGGTAGCTCCCGGTATCGATTCCGGTTCGGGTAGGTTCACGGCCCGGTTTAGTTTCGGAAAGAAGAAGGCAGCTCCCAAAAAGAGTGCACCCAAGACGGTGACCACTGACCGGCCTCTTTGGTACCCAGGCGCCAAATCTCCAGAGTGGCTTGATGGTTCGTTGGTTGGAGATTACGGATTTGATCCCTTTGGTTTAGGTAAACCAGCCGAGTACCTCCAATTCGATATTGATTCACTGGACCAGAACCTGGCTAAGAACTTAGCCGGAGACGTTATCGGCACCCGTACAGAAGCGGCGGATCCCAAATCGACACCGTTTCAGCCGTATAGTGAGGTGTTCGGTATCCAAAGATTCAGGGAATGTGAGCTTATTCACGGACGGTGGGCTATGCTCGCCACTCTCGGTGCTCTCACCGTCGAATGGCTCACTGGCGTCACTTGGCAAGACGCCGGAAAGGTAAGCCCAAATTCTCAGCCGCCGTAAATTAGGGACTTGAATGTGTTATCGAATACAAATAGAACAGAAATGGTTTGAAAAAAATCCAACTTTAGTATCTAATCAGTGATATTCAAAAGTAGATTTAAAATGTGAATTGTAATTGAATCAGGTGGAGCTTGTAGATGGATCGTCCTACTTGGGACAGCCATTACCATTTTCGATCTCAACATTGATATGGATTGAGGTATTAGTGGTCGGCTACATCGAATTCCAGCGCAACGCTGAGCTCGACTCTGAGAAGCGTTTGTACCCGGGAGGCAAATTCTTCGACCCGTTAGGCTTAGCAGCTGACCCAGAGAAGAAGGCTCAACTTCAATTAGCTGAGATCAAGCACGCACGTCTTGCGATGGTCGCGTTCTTAGGATTCGCTGTTCAAGCGGCTGCAACCGGTAAAGGTCCACTTAACAACTGGGCTACTCACCTTAGTGATCCACTACACACCACCATCATCGATACCTTCTCCTCTTGAAATCGTATATTCTCCATTACCATCTGTATCTTCTATTTGTAAGCTCCGTTTGATGAACAGATATATATGAGACTGGATCTGAGTTTGGGCTATCGTTTGTTTGGTCTATTTACTTATTTAGCCCATGATATTGTATTGGCCCAAAACGTATACACAGAGACCCAAAACCAAAAGCAGATGCTTTTTTTCTTCTTTTCTTTCTTTTTATGAAGAATACGACCGTAAGTTGTCAACCGCGTGAGGTTTGGATGAACATGTAGACTTGGCTTGAAGTCTCCTTATCCCTGTCACTGTTACGTAATTTGGTAGGACGTTGAATTATTATTATTATTCATTTTTTGTTTTCAATTAGGACACATCCATCAAGCAGGTTCAAATTATTAAGTCGTCTGGACCGAAGAAAAAAAAAATACAATAAAATGTCTTCACATTTTTCTACGTGGAGACTCAATAAATTGATTATAAAAAATAATAAGTATATATATATATATATATCAAATACAATGAATAAAGAAATGGCTAGGGGACCATATGGAAAACATGAAGTAATATTAATTTTTGTTAATAGCTAATGTATGAAGTCAAAAGATAGTATGTATGTATGTACATATGTATAGTTTTTACTTCACTGTCACATTCATTTTTAAAAGTTAGCTATAGACATTCTAACAAATCTATTTTATTTGTTAACAAAAAAAAAAGTGATCTGGTATTGTCCAACATCTATATTAGTCATTTGAAGCTAGACGATTGACCAATTCAAAGCTAAATTGAATGCCATAAAAGAAGAGGTTATTATGAAAATGAAAGTCGAACAAATATACATACAATATTCAAACATGAAGAATATTTTTGAGCGCAATAATTACCGTTAGACATGCCGTTATAAATGATATATACCAAATATACCCTCCGTTACAAGTAAATTCCGAACAACAAAAAAACTGTGAGTGAATTTGGACTACCTAGCACTGACAACAGAACTCGAAGAATTCTTCGAGATTGAGAAAGATGCGACTGAGCTCGAAGCCGTATCAGATGAAATACAACATTCAAACTTGGATCCCAAATCGCTTCTTGATGAATCTGAGTATCCCCAATGCTCATCTATTTCAGGTACCTCTTCGTCTCTGTTCAAATACCTAAGTACCATTTTCATCGACGGCCGACACGTTGGTTTTTGATGGCAGCAATGCAATCCTACGGTGAGAGCAAGCTTTGCCTCTCCACCGTTGTAACCAGATCCGAGTCTCGGATCCACCGCAAGGAGACTCTCACCACTCGCGTGCAATTCATTGACCCAATCTGCCAAGAAGAATGTCCCGGAGTCCGTCGGTCTTCTCCCGGAGACAATCTCTAATAGCAAAACTCCATACGCGAAAACATCAGACGCAGATGATGATTTACCGTTGCGAGCTAGCTCCGGCGCCAAATACCCAATCGTACCGACAATTACGGTGGTATTCGATTGTGATCCGCGTTCGTAAAGCCTCGCGAGCCCGAAATCTCCCAATCTAGGGTTCATGTTATCGTCAATCAAAACGTTGCTAGGTTTTACATCTCTGTGAATCACAATTTTCTCCCATTCTTCGTGGAGATACAACAAACCAGACGCGATTCCTTTCGCGATCTGAAAACGCGTGTTCCAAGCCAAAATTGCGCCGCTTCGTCGTGGTACACTGTAGAGCAGCGAGTCCAAGCTTCCATTGGGGATATAATCGTAAATCAACAAGAGATCGTTTTTGTGTTTGCACCAACCTTGCAAATTCACCAGATTCTTATGTCTTAGACGTCCCAAGCTTTCTATCTCTGCGATAAATTCTCGAACACCTTGCATGCTATTTGGAGTTATTTTCTTCACTGCAATTTCTTCAGAGGTAGATGATAAGACGTTTCCTCTGTAAACGGTTCCGAATCCTCCGGTTCCAATAATCCTATTCTCCTTAAATCCATCAGTAGCAGCGTAAAGTTCGTTGTATCGGAATCTGTGAGGATGGTCAATCTCCCAATCTTCGAGAATCTCTCCTTGTTGCAATCGCTTCTTATACATGTGAAAGAAGCAGAGTAACGCAAGCAAGATCACTGTTACGCCCGATAGAGCTAAGATCAGAGCAAGGACCTGCGGATCGTAACCGTTCTTCTTCGCCGTATTCGGAGGCGCGGGAGGAAGATCCGAGAGGTTGAGCGTATCTGCTATCGGACGATCGCCGCCGCTGGAAAAACTCCAACCCATTATATAATGAGCACTCGACTCACTCCCCGTCGCTGCTGTGAATCCGACATACATTTCTTCTTGCACGATCTCCAACAACTTCGGAACCTTTTCCGAAATCAAAGGCCTTACGGGTTGAGACTTCAAACTCGCCGGATAAACTGTGAAATTCAGAGTTTTTGTGGGTCCATCGTAGTTCAAGAGTGCTTGGATCGGATCGCCGCTTTGAAGCTGGAAATCCTCTTGTCTGTCACCACCTTCGCTATCGTAATACCCGACTGTTCTTTGAATTTTCGATTTGAGACTATTGAAATTCAGACCGATGTGATTACCTATACTGTTATCACCGTCTTTCAAACCTTGTAGGTCTTTGAGTCCTTGTACAGTGTCGAATTCCACTGCAAAAACGTGATCGCTCTGGTTATCGTTGCTTGTTTCGTTGAGAAGCCCCAAGTATTGTCCGGCTTGTGCATTTCTTCGGTGTGGGGTCGGAGATATCGTGAAGGTGAAACCAAAACCTCCGTTGCTTGAGCTTGAAGGGATTATCACAAATACGAAAGAAGTGCTAAAGGAACGAACCGTTGCATTTCTGGAACTTGTATTAGTCACCAGCAACTTCACCGGTTTCCGGTAAAAAGCTGTACCCATAACGTCTGGATTTCGGTTAGTGAGCCTCAACAGTCCGTCAGGTTGGACCGTCGCATCTTCAGTTATCCGTATATCTGTTTTGTTTTGGGTAAAACCTCGGAAAGTAAACTTTGTCGTCGTTGGAGTCTGCGTTGTTGTCTGCGCTCGAGCCGGGATGGTCAAGAGCAAGAAGAAGAGCAAGAAGAAGAGCATGAGTTTGATTAGCAGTCTTGTAGTACCCATAAATAAACGGTGTTTGGGACACAGAGAATAGAGCAAAGACATAAGAAAGAAGAACAAGAAAAAGATAAGAAGAGATGCTTCTCCGAGGTTTAGGGACTAGAGATGTTCTTATAAGACTATAACAATGGTTTCTAGATTCAACATCCTTTTTTATCTATTTTAACATTATACATCATCTTCTCTTTCTTCCACCTAATCATTCAACAATCTTAATTTTTTCTACTTACAATAGTTTTATTTAATTAAATTCAACACCTTACCCTACTATTTTATAATTATATATTATTAATAATTAAGTTAAATGATCTATACAAATAAGATTTTATGGAATGATTATTGTTTGGATCCATATTACAAAAATATATTTAAAAATAAGATTTTATAGAATGATAGTAAAAAAAGATTATAGGAAAATACGATATTTGTTTATATTTTAACAACTCTTATAAAATAAAAATATGATTGATTTTGGTATAATTTTATTAAAAAATAAAATTATTAAATTGAAAGCAATTTAATTGAAAACTTTTTCATCAAACAAAAAATTCTTAAGAATTGAATACCAAATAAAAAATGAAGACATGGCCAATCTTACTGCTCTCCTCTATACATTATATGTCGAGACCCCACTCTTATTATTTTATATTTTATTCAACCCTGTTGAATTTATTTAACAACCTAAAAAACCACATCAATTTTTTTAGTTTTCAACAGTCTCATTGCAGTAAGTATTCAAACAGGCCATTGCAGTGAGTAGTTAAACAGTTGAATAAAGTATTCAAACAGGCCATTGTAAATAAGCAAAAAGTATTTCCAAGTTGAATTTACGTATTTTCTTCCTCTTCGCTAATCGGTTCACATTATCGAGTATTGGAACTTCATCAATGGTCTGTAACTCTTGTAAATTTCATATTGACGAAAGGCTTTCATTGTCAAAAGAAATATTTTTTTATTCAACTAAGAAATTTTCAATATTTTGAAGTTGTGGCTAAGGACAAAACTCGACTATTTATCTTTTCCTTTAGTTAGAAGAACACAATATTTTTGATATTTATGTTGATTTAAGATCTATTTATTTATAAACTTGTGTTGTTAATTTTTTTTGTCACTATCGACAAGAACAACAACACACTAACCACTCTCCCATACATTAAACTACTAACAATATTACTTGAAACAAACTCGGATAAAAAGGATAATATACGTAACACTCAACTACTTGATCAAATACATTTTTTTAAGATATTAGATAAATTATTTTATATTTGTTGGGTTGAAAATGCAAAAGTTTAAACATTTTTTCCATGAAAATACATATTAAGATATTTGTAAATTTCAAAGCATAGAAACAAATTATCAAAATTTAAAGTTTTCTTTAATGTTGGAAATAAAACTATGTGTTCATAAAAGTCCTACGCATAGATGTCTTTGACAAATTCCACATCTTAATGATTAAATATTAATCCAGGTGATTAGATGAGTTGCGAACTTATAAGACTGCATTAAGTTTTCTTCCCTTCATACAACATTCTTACAATGATTAGAATTTAGTAATATCTAATGATTTACTTATCTTTTTACCTAAACTTTTACAGTCCACGCTTCCTCGTGATTACATGATTACCACATAATATATAACCATTAATTTATCACAAGATCCTATCTTATGTATGCAAATGTCAACCTTGGTTCCATTGGTCAAATAGATCCTTGTCCGTTTGACTTTGTAAATGTTGTCCTACTTTCAATATTTCCCTTTTGCGTTTTGATTAACTCGTGACCCTTTTATAATGCACTATTGAATTATAGAAGATCATGTCATGCAGTCGCGTGAGATTGAGCGAAACCATCTTTTTTAGGTCTTCTTAATTAAGGAAAGTCTTCAAGTGAATGATCTCCTAAGCAATCCAGTCCAACCACAAGACATAATGAGTCTGGTTCCTTTGGAGTCTTCAAAGGTCGTCCTCAATCATCAAAAGAAGTGGAGAGCAAGTTGTAGCCAAACTTGCTCTTTTGGGCTAAAAATGGCCAAGGGTCTTCTTGGGCTTGAATTGGCCATTATCCTTGATTCCTCTAGCAGCTTTGACCTTAATAAGCATCTTGGATTGATTGGTATTTCCTGGGTCGTGGTCTAAACCGGTTTGGCCTTGGGTGGTTGCCAAAGTCGGTTTATCAGCTAAACCGGGTCCAAATTGGAAGGATTGGAACTCGGTGATCTTCAGGTCTTTTAGGCGGGTTTTCAGGTGGTCTAGAGTCTCCTGGAAGTCTTCTTGATGATCCAAATGGTTGGCTTGGTCGTCCTCTTCAGTTTGGTGAAGTTTGAGCTCTTGGTCGCCGATGAGCTCCATTTGAGAGGGTCTTGGGGCCAAGTCTCTTATGACTGAATCTTGGGCTTTCTCCACGTGCTCCAGCTCCTCCAGTAGCTTTCCCACGTACATGTGGTTGACTTGGTGTTGAGTGGCCTTGGTTGACCTTGTGATTGGCGGGTCTGGCCGCTCACCTCCCTTGATGGTTCTCCTAGCGATTAGATGTCCTCATCACTAGTGTTCTTGTATTTTCCAGAAAATGTTCTCTACTACTATGCAACTTTAGACTCCCACGAAGTCGGAAATACCAGATCTTTCAATTTCTGGCATTGATCTATCAAGGTATTGAGAGTACAAGTAGCCATTAATACATTTAAAATAGAAAATATATGTAATCATGCAACCTTAATAATTTTTTTATAAGACTTGAACAATATAACGCTCAAACAATAGATTAGTCAAAGAACCGGAAGGACATGCTTTATAATCGTTTGCACATTATAGTATAGGAAATGGCAACGCAAATTTTTTTAAAAAAATTTAAAAATGTGAATTAAGTTTATAAAATTAAATAAAACAGATTTAATATTTTGACATTTAACGGAAAAGGTAAAAATTCAGCGAATATGATAAAAGATTTAAAGACGCAGAAAAAACAAAAATTGAATGTTATATTCGCAATATAAGTTTATGCAGAACAAAACGAAATAAATATCATATGTACAATATTAACATATAATCTAAAAATGAGACATAAACTCGCATTTTTGTTGAAAAACGATCACCTAATATAAAGAAATTCAAAAAGAAAATCAGTTGACCAAAATCATAAAAATATATGGATGTAACACAAACCAAAAACATCAAAAAATATGAAATTATGTGATCGTTTAATGTTTGCTTGATAAATTTGATGGTTGAACATTGTTTTGATATAGTGTAAATAATTTTAATTGAAGATATAATCTAAATTTATGTGATTGAAAATTTGTGTATTTATCATGAAAATTTGTTTTATCCAATTTTTTTGGAAAAATTTAAAAATTTCCAAAATTTTGAATGAATTTTGCACGGATAAATTGAATAAATAAATTTTATAGTATATTTTCTTATATCTACTTGTTTTTTGCTATATAGATATCTATGAAGTCTTATGAAAATGACGACTATAATAAAGACCCTTACACCGACCACCCATGTCGGCAAGACAAATATTTGAGCGTTAGTTTCTATATACTGTGTGTTTTAATTTTATTAGTTATATGTTTATATCATTCTTAGTTTTTTTTATCTATTTTAATATTCATTTGTATGATAGTTGTTTATTCCCGCGATTTTTACTAAACAGCATGTGTAAGTTTTTGTTTCATCCAAAACTTGAATTCTGTATTTAGTAAAATTTCCAAAAAAATTCAAATGATTATGTGATTCCACTATCTCATGTCAGTATTTAACAAATAGATTTTTTTCTAAATTAATTATTTTTAATCAAAGGCAAATTCTTGAGTCATTTTATAACATTTATTTTTTGTTTTGTAGAACTGAATTCTTTGATAAAGTATGTTACTATATACTTTAATTCATTTGAAGATTTGAAGAAAGCATATTCTTTCAACGGCAATTTTTAGGCAAAACCAAAATTTTTAAATGTTAAGTTTTAATTTTTCTGGATTTTATTTAGGAAGAACATTTCTGATTAACACCATTTCTGATTTCTGGTTGTAGATTAAGAGTATTTCAGATTACTGGCTTGAAGATTCTTCCAATTGATCAAAATCATATAGTTGAAAAAAAATTAAACGAGAAGTTTGAACTGCGTAGAGAAGTTATGAAAATATTTCTGCCTAGAGACGAAAAACACAGGTCTTTTAAAAGAGTTAGTGTATTTTTTGGTCAAAAGTTTTTCTTTGTTAATTAATTAATTTTAACTTCTTTTTCTTTTGTTACTAGGTTTGTTTACGTGTATATTAAGTTACCAAAACTAGAAGCCTCATCTACTACAATTGAATTCTAATATGTTATTTTTTCTCAAGTCGAAATTACTCAAACTAACTTAGTGTTAAGCGCAATTCAAGTCCATTTAGTTTTGTAAAACTTTGTTCTCTGTATTCTGTCCTTTGAGCCAATTTTAATAAAATTGGTTTGCAGACAAAAAAGAAGAAGGAATGTAACATCAACATATCTCATCACGGTTTTGTATTATTGTGTTTATCATCGTGTGTACCATGGTGATGCTTTTGTACCACCTATTCGTTGGTCAAGTTTGAGATGCTAGGTTTAACATGAAGAAAAAAGAATCACTTACGAGCTTGTATTGGACACTAAATAATAAGAAAACTTCTACTTATTTAAAGAGAAATCATAGCAAATCACTAATAGACATTTTTTTCTTTTCCATAATCCTACCAAGTCACCTGCTATTTTCGAAATCCACCTCGAAATCACCTAAAATCAATTAAATCCATTATCTTTCAGATAAAAAACAAACAACAATCCTATTAAAGAATTTCAACAAAGCCAATGAACCTATTCAAAGTTCATTAATAAGATTTACAACAGACCATTTCTTATCATCTACGTTTTTTCAATACCGCAATAAAGTAGTTCACAAAAGTAGACATAATCTGATTTAAGCATAATAATAATAGGACGAGTCGTTTTACTAGTTTTCTTATAACACATAAAACATTAATAATAAGACAATAAAAATAAGATGGCTAGGGACTTCCATCATAGGAAGAGTCTTCGATTTGCAGAGATACACTGCAAATATTCATGAATTAGTGAAAAAGTTATCAAGAAACAAGAATCAATACGCAAGTGGAAGTTTATGTATGTTAGGGGATTACCCGTACTGACCATCAAAGCCTCCATCAAGTGGAAGTTTATTACAACAACGTTCACAACCATGAAAGTTGGTGTAGCCATAGTATTCTCCTCTTTTTGAAGCCATCGTCACCAGAAGCTGCCTTCCTTCCAAGGAACGTCCATTGAATTCCAACGCCTTCTCAACGATTTCTTTCTGCCTTCTCAATGGCGTCTTCCCCAGTTTCAAATTCAAAATTAATGAAAGCAAATCTGTTGTTAAAAATAGATAAAAAGGGTCAGTCGATATTCAAGTTTTACATTTATGGTCACAAACCCTAAGGGAAGACGGGTTTTACACTCTATCGGAACGAATACCCTTGCGATCTTTCCACATTTACCGAAAACACTACTCAACATTTTCTTGATTTCACTCCTATGACGCAAATTTTCAAATCCCTTAACGAAAATGGTGTAATCATTATTTCCCTCCGCTTCTTCACAATCAAAACCGCAAGTAACCATATCTTCATCTTCTTTCTCTTGGGTATCATCGTTCTCCTCCTATGGACAAAAGCACGAGATTTCTTTAGAATTATTAAACAGCTATAACTAAAGTGTAATGTATCGAAACTATCATCCTACAAATCAAATACCACAGCTACAAACAAAACACTAATACAATATATATTACCTTTAATGAAACCACCTCAAGTAGATCGGGTTTGGTTTGTAGAGTTTCTTGTAGTTTTTTTATAGTTGTGGTTAGTTCTTTGTTGGAATAAGTTTAACATTAGTTACTTGCTGAGAAAGTTAGATGATTAAATTAGATAAACTTGAGATATTTTAGGAGTTATCTAAAATATAGTTTTCCTAAAAGAATAGAAAATTATCTAATCTATATAAGGAGATGTCAAAGTTGTGGCATAACTTGTGAGATTAAAGAGATTAAGAATTTAAGTTTTGAAAGATTTTCCTAAGCTAAATAAAGAAAGTTATTTCTTTATAATCTTTGATTTCATTAAATTACTTTCTTAAGTCCAACAATTGGTATCAGAACATAATTGTTGGAGTTAAGAAAAGGGATTTGGCATTCTCGAAATTTTGTTCTTACGAAAGGAACAAAAGGAGTTCGACAATAGAAGTTGAACATGTTCCCGGTGAAAGTCAAAAGGCCGATATACTAACAAAGGCGTTAGGAAGATTGAAGTTCAAAGAAATGAGAGATTTCATTGGAGTTCAAAATGTGTTAAAAGAAGAGTTCAAGTTTAAGGAGGAGAATGTTGAGATAAACTTGAAAACCAAAGCTTGAGGAGCAAGCTAAGAGATATACATAAGATTAAAGAGGCTATGGTTTATGAGTTATCTAAACTAAGTATTTTCTTTTTGTGATTAAGATTAATTTTATCTATATAAGGATATATCAAAGTTGTGGCATAATGAGTTTAGATTTTGAGAGATTTTCTTAAGTTAAATAAAAAAGAGTTATTTCTTTATAATCTTTGATTTCATCAAATTACTTTCTTAATTCCAACATTCTTTGATAGCTTTAGTAAATTCTTTGGTTTCCTGCCATTGGAATCAAAGTAATAATGATTAAGAAAACCAGCAATTAGTTGAGAACACGAGGCATCTAGATACTTGAGAAAATCAAAGAAAAAAATATGTTTTTTTAATGTAAAACAATGAAACATCATAAGAGTTAAAGATAAATTCAATGCCATTTATTACACAACTTCCCCATAATCTAACCTCAGATTTTATCTCCTTGTGTTTCTCTTGCTCCTTCAGCTTCTTTCTGTTAGCATCATCCTGAATTCAATGGTAACAACAAATAAGAAGAGGATCAAGACTGATAAAAGAACAACACTAAAAAGAAGCATAAAAAAGAAAAAGATTACAACATCTCTTGCAGAGGAGGATTTCTTGTTCTTCTTGCCCATCGATGGCTAGGTTTACGAGACAAGTGGTGTGGCAAAAATCCTCTTTTATATATTTTGGTTTGGGCTGAGCTTTACTGGGCCATGACTCTTTTATCTTGCTTTACCGAAAGATTTGGACCATCAAATTAGAACTGTCAAATGGGCAAAAATGGACATCGATTAAACCAAAAAAAAAAGGTTATACGAACTGTCCATATTAAAAAAATAATTAGGTTTTCTAAAATCGATCTGGGAACACATATACTCGTTCTTACTTTCTGTCTTCTTCGTTCTGGGTTCGAAAATCGATTTGGGTACACAAAGACTCGTCTTCGTCAAGCTTATACAATATTGATATAGTTTTTAAATATATGTTCTCTTTAGACTATAGCAATTGCTCTTATACAAAATTTGATATAATGACATTGTGTTTTTGTGCTCAAATAAACCAAAAAGAAACTTATTTTGAAAATTCTCTATACATGTGATTTAAAAATTGTGAAATATTGTCCCTTTAGAACAATTTTAGAATGATTGAACCATCTTAAAGACATAAAGATATTGGGTTCATATGTTTGTGTTAGAATAGCAAACTTGGGGACTATTACTTAGCTTCTCCACTGACTATTGAACCTGCTTAGTGTCTCCATTGATTGGTTGAGAATCTTGTATGCTTCTGGCAACTGGTTGCTTCCATAAGCATTGCATACATACATGACAAAATTCTGGTAGTTCTGTTCAACAAAAACCCAAATATCAAATTTTTGGTTTCTCTTTTGATTTTTGAACGTTATCAGTTTAATGTATATGACTAACCTCTTCAAGTGGTTGGTTATTCACAACCACCCATGCCACAAATCTACGTGCTGGATAAAGTTCTGACGTTTCTTCAGCATACCTTTGTTCAAGCTGCACATAATTGTCATTTTTAATTGCTCATTTGTTTACATTTTCTGTTTTGGCTTTATAAGTTAACTCTTGTAGTTTCTTTTGAGCAGGCTTTACCTTGTTTCCGTATCCATTAATGTAACAATCGAGTGCAGCTCTGCTTAATCCAACCATTTCAAAACAATCTGCCCATTTTTCAAGCTTGTTCTCCAATACTAGCTGTTCTGTACAATATATGTATCCAAAATGTTTCAACTGCAAGAGTAATATCATCAGTCAAGCCTTTATATGGAGATCTACCAAGTATTACTTTTTTATTACTGCATATATCCTGAGAAGCTTTCATAGTTTTTACCTGTTTAGAGACTTACCACATCAGGGTATGCATTAATTGCACAAACATGTATTGTGTTGAGTGCACACTCAATTTCACCATGCTGAAGGCAAAGCAACACAAAGCCTTGGTCAAATTCTATGTTCTAATCTGTATGTACAATGAAAGTTGGGACAAGACAAGAAGAGTCTAAGACCTGGCAGAGAGTCGTGCCATCTGGTCTGATAACTGCATTGCCCCATGGAACGAGCTGGAGATTAATGGCTGAGATTAAGCCGGTTTGTTAGAGTTGTCTTAAATTCAGTCAAGATTAGCTGTCGGTAATTTCAGTTTTATTTATTTGTATTTGTTAAGTTTGTTTCATGTTAAAGTAGTGGAGTAAGTTGAATAGAGTAGTATAAGAAGTCAGTATTGTATTTTACGTTTTAGTTGAGTCATTTTCTTAAGTTAATGCAATTCAGTTCATACACCGTTTTAAAGATCTTAGGCAAGTGGTTAACGATAAAATCCGCACAGTAAGGACAGAGAGCTTCATAGTATAGACTAAGTGTGACTTTCTGGCTTGAAGACAGAGATAAGAAGCAGAGGAAGCTTATTATGATGCAGAACTTGAGTAGCCTCTGATTTGATGCCATTGATGGAAAGAAGAAAATGGAGATTTCAGATAATTGCTTTGACTCTCGCTTTATTCTCCAGTCTCATTAAACAAGCAAAGCAAGACCGTAAAACATAAAAGCTGTTTCAAAGACTAGTTGATGCCTTTATTATCTTTCAAGGCATCTTTGACGTTGTGACTTTAAAACGATCGTTGCGGCGTTGTTTTTATTGAATGTAAACGGTATGTAGTTCTTTTCCCGCATTTTTAAACGGCGTGATGTTTATCAATTGCTGGTTTGGGTTGGTCAGTCACTCTTCGTCTTCAACATGTAATCCACCTGAACTTACCGATATTTCCTTCTATCTCAGTCTCATCCTCTCAGAACATCAGCGTATAAATCTGAACCCTAAATTTGCTTGACTGGAGAACGACTTTGTTCTACAATGTCGTCGATGAACTTCAATCCATTCCAAAATTGGTTCGAGAAACCCCCAAACCCAGTCCCTTCCATCAATTTCGTTTCGCTCGCTGATTCCTTCTTTCCCAAGTCGCAGTCTCCGAAGTTTGCCTCGATTGGAGTATCTAAATTCTCCAAGAAGTCTACAAAACCCGAAACAGAGACCGACGAACCTGGGCCATACAAGCAAATGGCTGAGCAGTTTTTATGGGAGTGCGAGAACATACCGGATTACAGGCACGCTCCGGAAGTCGAAAAAATTCTTAAGGAAGATCCAGTTTTCGAGAAGAAGGAGAATCCGAGCACAGAAGAGATTGAAGCTGAAGAGAAATGGTGGGAAAGATTTCGAGCGAGTCCTGTGGTTCAGTTTATGACTCGCGCCGAGGAGATTGCGGATGATTTGAACAAGATGGAGCTCGAAGATAACGACACGCCTTATCGTAAAGAAGACAAGGATTTCTGGCAAGCCGTGCCTCGTGTGCCAGGCCTTGACGGGAGGCCAATGCCAAGGAAGGCGATAAAATCAAAGGAAGAGAGTGATGATAAGTTTTGGGATTTCATGAAACAGTTCCTCTTCGGGCTCTGGGGTTTCCGACAACGCCCTTACCCGCCGGGTCGACCCATAGACGTGGCGCAGGCTATTGGTTACAAACGGCTCGAAAAGCGTTATTATGACTGTGAGTGCTTTCATCCATATTCTCTGTCTATGAGTTAGGTCCGCAGGTGTTAATCCATGAGCCAACGGATTGCTCTCTAATTCTAAGCTCGTTTTTCATAATGTTGTTGAATTGTATACTCATAGTTTCTTGTGTTGGCACGAGTTCATATAGTTCAGCATTTTACATTGCATATATTTCGGCTCAAAGATCTGAGCTTGCGCCTGTTGTAGTGTTGAACTTAACAGAAATATGATGAATTCAGTATGCTTTTTGTTGTTGTTTCCTTTGTGTTTAATCAGTAACCTTTTGTTTGCTCTCTGCGCTTCGAGATTGTAGTCATCATGAAAACCGGTGGTTGGTGGTATAAAGACCGACTAGGCCGTTCCAGAGGTCCTTGTGAGCTTATAACCCTTAAGACGGCTTATGGAGCTGGAATAATTGACAGAGATACTTTCATTTGGGGTGAGGACATCGATGAATGGGCGCCTATTCACATGATTTACGGTTTGGAACCTGCAATTTCTACTTGGGAAGGTCTGTATATGGGAGAATTTGAGATCCTAAAGAATTTGCCTCAGCTTCGCAGGATTTTAGTTGTTAGTTCTGTTAACCCTGGTGTTTCTTTTCAGTGAGGCTTGGAGCAGCGGCAACTGCTTTCCTACACAAACTCCAGAAGGGAATACCGCCATGGGTTCCTCTAAAGGGACGAGAGCCAAAAACATACAAGCAGCTCCAAAAGGAAGCCATTGAGAGTAAGAAACGCGACATGGCAGTGCTTGAAGCAAATGATGGTGTTTGGCCTGGAGTCCGAACTCCCAGCCATGCTCTGTTTCTCTGGGCCAGTGGGTCTGAGTTAACAACAGTACTAGAATCTGATCACATGCCGAACAAGTTCATCCCTAAACAATTAAGGTATTAAATTATACATCCTTAACTCCTTTTGACTTGTTAGCCGAAAATACCTTGTATTCTTCTCTGAAAGTATGAATTTTTGATTGTAGACAAGAGTTGGCGAAAGTAATACCCGGGCTAAGGCCATGGGAAGTGATAAGCATAGAGCAAGCTATGGACCAGATCAGCTATGGAGGAGAGTGGTACCGTGAGCCACTTGGTACCTACACTACTGGTCCTCCTTACATCAGAGAATGGAATAGGAGTGTCATGGTAAGTTTCCTCCTGATTATTTCACAGACATGTGGCATTTTGACTCTCATTGTTTCATAGTGATGAATGAATTCATATTTATCATCTGTTTCTTTATTTTCTTTTCGCAGAGACTGTTCCGGATTTTCTACAACCTCAGTGTTCGAGTAGGTCAGAAGCTAGAGAGTACAGTCCCAGGTTTTGACACTATAATGGACAAAGTTCAGAAAGATTATGACTCTCGGATTGCTCGAAGGATGAGGTATAGAGAAGAGCAGCTGAGAGAAGAGGACCAGAAGCATTATTCTGGTAGTAACGATGATGATGACGAGGAGGAGGACGAAGAGGACGATGATTCCAAATGATTTAAGCAAAGCCTGTGATGACTACAAGTAAACATCCTGTTGTTTTTGAATTCTTCGCTAGCAATGCACGTTAGTGTGTGAGGCATTTTGTTCTGGCACTTAAAGCGCACACCATGGCGTTTTCGGGAAATATTTTGTAACATGGTTTGTTTTTACCTGCTTTAACCAAGCGACATGGAGTTCATCAGAAAAAAAAGAACAGAATCCGTTCTTTATCTTAACCTCTTCAAAGAACCAAACTTGACAAACTATTGGGTTGGATGGCCTTGTTGTAGGGCCTTACATGGGCTTATGTCTGTTCCTAATCAAGGCCTCTTAGGAACATTAATTATTTAATTAATGGGCTTCAGTTTCCAGATAACCAGTCGTGGTTAGGCGGGTACCAAAATTATTAAGTGACAAAACTCGATTGGAGCTTTTCGCGACAAAATTGGGATTTGCATTGTCCACTTTCGATTCCCACTCAGTGCCCGGAGCTCAGTGGTTGGCGATCAATTCCTCGACTATCTCTCAGTTACGGTCAGTTTTTCCTTCCGTTTCTTTCATTTTCGTTCACTGTCAGAGTTCAATTCTAAGCACTTATGGTTTCGATTTTCATTTCTGTTCTCCTCTAGGGTTTTTAGTTGAGTCTGGAGGTTTGTTGAGCCGTTTAATTCTCTCAGTTGTTTAGAGAAACTATGTGAAAAATTCTTGCATTATCTAGAAGATATTATGTTATTAGAATGCCTATCTCTCTCGTTGGAAGGATCAACCGTTATGATTATCCCATCCAGGAATATGTTGCTATGGTATTTGATATTACCCTCTCCTTTTCACTAGAGCATAACTATGATAATTTTTATTCTTAGTGTCTGTGATAGAATCGTCTTAGCTTGCTTTTGTTTGAGAAGTTAAGCCATCTTGTAGGGTTAGTTATACTTGAAGGAATTACCTGAAGAAGCTCATATTATTTCATTTCTGTTAGCATCAAAAAACACCCCACAAGGGTAGTCATCACACATTTTTGACACTGAGAGCAGAGATTTCTGTATACTGGGGCATACTAAAACATCATTAAGTGGAATCTTACCTGCAGTGGCTGGAAGAAAGGTGGATCCAACATCAGTTATGGGCAGGTAAGTCCCATCAGCAACCAACACTGTGTCATTCCCATGATATTCTGCAGCAGTCTGAAGATTTTCAGTTGATGAGGTGATGTGAGTCGAAGCTCCTGAGTCAGGACACCACTCTTTCCCTGAAGCTTCAGAAACCCGCAGAGAGGAGAAGGCTTGATTGGTGTGGTCAGTTTGTTCACTATGGTAGTTGTTATCAAACCGATTGAAACATTTGATTGCTGTATGACCAACTCGTCCAGAAATCTGACAGGTTGGCCTCTCCCCATTGTTTTGTGAAGGAGACTGATGTTGAGAGAAACCTCTTCCTCTGAAAGAGTAGCCACCTCTGTTGTTACCTCCACTGGAACCACTTCTGCCTCTACCGCCTCTTTGTCCTGAACCATACTGATAGTCATCAGTCCTTTTGAGTGTTGAACGCCATGTGTGGTGATACTGTGGTCTCACTCTCATAAGTCTGAAGCTTTGCATCATATCCTTGAACTTCAGACACCACATCATTAAAGGTGTGAGGAGCAAATTTTATTAAAGAGCTTTGTATCACCGTGGTGATTGGATCATATTCTCGACTTAGACCATTCAGAAAGCCAAAGATTTAAGGGACTCATCCACAGGTTTCCCAATGGATTTGAGAGCATCACACACACTTTTAAACTCACGGCAGTAAGCAGGAAAAGTCTTGCCTTTGTTGTTGATGAGTTGGAGACTTCTTCTCAGAGAGAACTCTCGAGCAACAGAGCTCTTGTTGAAGTTTTCAGCAAGTGAAATCCAGATTTCACGAGACGTGGAGAGACTGTGAACATGTCCAAGGACTTCCTCAGACAGAGTACCAAAAAGCCAAGATCTGATGAGTTGGTCTGTGCAGAACCATGAATCGTAGAGAGGGTTTGGAACCTGAGTGAGAACACCATTGTTGTCTACCGTGTGAGTAGCTGGTGGAGGAGGAACACTTCCATTAACAAAACCAATGAGCTTCTGACTTGACAAAAAGGACTCAAACTGTGTCTTCCACAAGAGATAGTTGGAATCAGTGAGTTTAAGAGTAATGGCTCTGATACCATGAAGAAGATGAGAAAAGACTGAAACTTTAGTAAACTTTACTCACAATGTTGATTTACAATGAATTAGAGTTACACATTATATAGGAGTATATGGAAAGATCTAGATAGATGGTGAGTCATCACAATTACAAAACAAAATTAGTAGTTGTCCTTCAAGGATGGTAGAGAGTAGCCGTTCTGTATAATTGCAGACTCTGCTTTTGCAGTTTCAGGTCGTACTGTTTCATTGCTTTTTGTTTTATGTTGCAGAGTAATGATGGGCTTCTGTGGGCTTTCTATGCTTTGGACCTGAACATTTGATTGGGCTCTATTCTCTTGTCTCACACAGTCATTATATAAAAAGTAGATAATCACTCTTTACTTAATGCTTTGTGCTTTGTGCTTTGAAGAACCTTGATGAAAATTTAAGTCACTAGGCGAGAATCTCTCCGTGAAAGCTTAGTGGTTTTTTCATATGTCATTAACTTTTCATAGATGCCGTTTATCGTACATGGTGAGCATTATGTAGAGCAGAGAGGTCTTTATTTCGAAATAAAAGACTTTTCAGTGTACAAAATGGAGTCCAAGTTAGAGCCTCTCTTTTGCTTTGATGTGACTGTTGATCTCCTTCCATTTTTCTTTTCAGTGATTCCGTCCTTTTCAGTGGAGAGTGACATCCGCTTCATTGTCTTTTAATGTTCTTCAATTCATAAACAGGTTCGTTATCCTGAACTCTTTCATGTTGGATTATGAATATGTTCCGTTTAATATTTGATAGGTCTTGAGCTTTTACTACTTATTAGTTGGTCTTCGTTTGCTCATATAGCTAGTTGAAATATAGTAAAACGAAAATTTCATTGATTATGCTTAGGAAATTATTACAAAAACCATCTTTAGGACAAAGCTTACTACTACAATAAAATTTTATTAGTCCATAATTTCCAATCTAAAACTATAACAGAATCTTCGGGTTCTTTGTGTAAACCCAAATACTGGTCATCTGAAAGTGAACTTTTGGGGGGTCCAGCTTAATTCAGAAGCATCTGGTCGAAATGCCAAACTCCTGCAACGACAGAAAAATGGAAAGATTTTTAAAAGCTTAATTCAACTTTAAGAATATTATCTCAATATAGGGGCTTTGATTCCGTACCGTGGCCTTTGCCGACCATCCTTAGCTGGGTGATGTAGTCTGAGATCTTCTTGATTGCTTCAATCTAGTAAAAAATACAGTTTTTTTGTTGTCAATCAGAACGTGTTGAATATTTCAATTCACTAGTCCTTATCCGAACCAAAAAAAAACTCACCTGCTCTCCGAGAAATTCACTCTCAACGAAATCAGCTAACTGGGGATCGTTGTTCTCTGATGCCACCTGTTATGTTTGTATACATTAGTTAAGGTTAGGAAAATGACTATTTCTTTAGTTAGTTTGGTCTTTGACGACCAAATGGATAAGTTATGGAATCTTACTCTGTGAACGTTTAGAAGCTTCTCATTAGTGAGTTTCTCCAGAGACAGAGCCAACTCCATTGCTGAAAATAAAATAGGGGAATAGTAAATTATTAAAGTTCGCTCTCTCTATAAAAGTTAGGTTGTGTTTTTTACCATATAGTGCATCTCCTTTTTCACCATGTTCGAACTCAGAGATAGGTGACACGATCGGGTGGAGTTTCACTCTTCCTCCTCTTTTGTTCTGTATACACATAATGAATAAATGTCATTTAATCAATCATAAATCTTTTTAGAACAAAATAGAAAACGGAACAGAAGGATAAGATAGAAAACCTGGTACTCCATAAACTTCTCTGCGTGCTCTCTTTCTTCATCACTGGATTCCTTGAAAAACCTGGTCATGTTATCAAATCAAGTTTAACATGAATACGTTTATGTTTTGTTTATTTCATAGTAAGTGATTAAGATTAATGTTTAGAAGATAACTTACTTGGCGAGTCCCTTAAGAGCAACGTTGTCTCTGTCAAAGTATGCGTACATTGAGTGGTACACATAGGAGACGTTGTACTCCACACTGTAAAAAGAATAAGTTTAGATCTCTAACTTTTTTTAAAAGGGAGAAATGAAGAAATGCATATTTGTTGGAAGCTTACTTGATTTGCTCGTTAATGGCTGCCTCAGCAACGTCGGTATACCCCTGGCGAGCGAGGGAGACATGAGACGTGATTGGAATGGCCAGATCGGCTTTCTTCACTTCCTCAAACGGCTGGAACACGACTCCGGTCATAGGCATATCGTTTGTGTCGACCGGAGCCGCCGCAACCACCAATCCCCTGGCTCCAGTATTCTTGGAGAATCCGAGAGATACAGAACCGCTGTGAGGGACCAGTGGCTTGGGAGAGAAAGTGGGCAGAGTGGTGAAAGAGGAGAGTGCCCTTGATGAGGCCATTGCTGTAGTTCTAAGAGAAGGGAGCAGTTTAGGGTTTGAGCAGGCAGCTGAGATTTGCTAGGTTTGCTGTGTTGTGTGTATGTTGTGATGATGATGAGGAAGAAGAAGGGGTTTAAATAAGAGGGAAATGGCGTGTGGTCACCGTAAGATTAGGATCCACGTGGAGGGTCAAGATGAAGCCAGATGTGGGGGCGTGTGGCGGCCTCGTGCACCATCCAATGGGATAGTGTGAACGGAAAGATATTCGATCCTCGTTACCATCTTTCTATCATATCTCAAAGCACAACATTCTTGGTTTTGTCTCCTCTCTTTCCTTTATTTTTTTAATTTTTTGTTTAAGTCAACACTAACGCACAATTATTCGGTGTATTAACCAAATTTCTATGTAATATAAATAGTATGATTCGATTCCTAAAAATGCAAATACGTATGTTTAGTGGACTTACCACCTGCCAATAAATTAAATGGCATTTGCTCTTTTATTCTTCTTTTTACTTTATATTATTTTATTTTTTTCACTATTTCCGTTTCCTACTCGCCCGTGGCCACTTTTCTTTTTCATATTCCTTCCCTTATCTATTCTTCAAATTTTCTGCCTTTTTCCACAAAATATTATAATATATATAACTTAGGTAAGTTTAATGTCTTGCAAAAAGATATTTTGTTAAAAAGTTTTGTTCTAGATCTGTTTTTCTTCTACCGAAATCAAAATTTTGATTTTGTTTCCCCTTAATTTCTTGTTGCCTACGAGGAACCTAGCAGTTTCATAAAATTAAGCGTAATTTTTGTCTAGTATAAATTTGAGTAATTCAGTCTCACCTTTGATTTTTATTCTAGGAAAAGTAAAATGATTTTTGTTTGATAGTTGTAACTTGTAAATAATGACAAAAACGATTGTTGACTAAGAAAAATAGATGATAACGCTTACAACTTATATCAGACGTGTAAAATTATGTGGCTCATGTTGACCTAGGAAATGGGATAGAAATTATCAGCCTCTATACATTTGTCTTATGTTAATTCATTGTTATTTTCTATAGAAGAAAAAATACCCGAAACTAGTAGAACATAAGATTGAATGGTCCAAATCCTTTGGGCTTCTAGTCGTTTGAGGCCTAATTTTCAGAATTTACAACAAAGAGGAAAAAATCTTAGAATATAAAAAGTCGATAACCTTCGTGTTGGCTCTTTCTTGGAGATCTGATGGAGACTTCAAACGGATGCATAGAGTGAGAGAGTCGCGCGTGTGAGGTTCCAAATAGTTGTTTGTATTTATCTGACACCAGTGGCGGACCCAGAAAATTATTTTACCGGATTCATAATATATATTAAAAAATAATAAATTATATTTTATAAAAAATAAACCAATTATCCCATAAAATAATAAGAAGTAAAATGTGATATAGAAAGTCATTAATAATAAACAAATTTACAAAACCACCATGCAATCTTTCATATCCTTAAATCTTTTCATCACAACCTCATTTGTAATAGACTCGAACAAATCTTTATCGACAAAATAAACTAAACAATTAAAAATTGATCTCTAATCTGATTGCTTCGTTTTGTCTTCACAATCTTTATTGCTGAAAAACATCTCTCTAAAGTTGCAGTAACAACATGTAAAATCAAAATCAACTTCAAATACCTAAATACAATTAGGTTAATTTCAATCGGGTAGATATAATATTGTGTTTCTTGATTAAAAAGAAAAATTTCTAAAAAAATGAATATATGATTCGTTAAAAAATGAAAGAAATTGTGAGTGATGGAGCTTTTTGGATTCTTATTGGACCATAAATTTTCAAACAAGTTAAAAAAGGTATTGGACTTTAATTACACTAATGGGTGTCAAAATAAAATAAAAAAAATCTTAAGGTAAAAAAACACACATATGAATGAATGAAGTTCTATATAAAATTTTGCCGAGTTGCTTTCAGTGTGGTGGTTAGGATAATCCAGCTAAAGACTTGGTAGCAGGGTTCGATTTCTACCCATTACATTATGATAGCTTACAAAAAGGATTATTGGAGTGAATTTTAAGGGTATGGATCGAGTCTTGTCGATTAAAAAAAAAAAAAACTGGATTATAGGGGGTTCAATTGAACCCTCTATGATACACGTGGGTCCGCCTCTGTCTGAGACCATCACACGTCTGAATCCTCTCATCAGTCACGCCTCAATAAGCTTTTGTGCTGGCCGCATCATATATAAATTAAGCTTTATTAAGTTGGAGTTAGGCTTGATTTATATTCTTGGCTTGATATTTTCCTTGATTGATTCTTATTGCTCTGTTATTTAGGAACGCTACGGTCAATTTTTTTAGAAAATCACCGACACAACATTGTTATTACATAGTTGGTTTGGGGCTTAAATATAAAATAAATTCAGAATATATATTTGACTAAAAAAAAGTTAGTGGAGGAAGACATTCATTCATTTATAGAAACAAAAAATAAGATTTAAAGCATAGGTTGTTGACAATCTGAGAAGAGGAGCAGTCCAAAGGAGTGATAGACATGTAGTCTGTATGTACTTTCTTTGTCTGTTTTCTTTTGTTGTAAATGCTTCTGTTACGGCTTATTATGATATGCCACTTGTCTTAAAATAATAGGTTGTTGAGGGAATAGTGCACAAAAAGAGGAATGAAAGAATGTGAATGGTTGGGGTTCCAAAAAGAAAAGCTTTTTTGGTTTCAAAAAATTATTGTCAGGTTATCTCTGCATTCTCCCGGG
Organism: Lepidium didymum; assembly: GCA_963920545.1. Classification (NCBI taxonomy): domain Eukaryota; kingdom Viridiplantae; phylum Streptophyta; class Magnoliopsida; order Brassicales; family Brassicaceae; genus Lepidium; species Lepidium didymum. Next base: position 20,196,829 of record OY986981.1, read on the forward strand.
TTAAAAATTTGTGGGAATGGATCAGATCTTCAACAAGGTTGGATCCTATTGGTTAGGCCATAAGGCTAACAAGCAGTTTGAATCCGTCGGCAACGATCTCAATGTACCTCTTCCTTCTTCCGTTTTCTTTTGTTCATAATGTTGTCTTCTTCATCCTCTACAATCTGTTTCATCTGTTTATATCCTCACTGATTATTTTTTTTTGCTTCTTTTGATTGTGTCATTATTCTTATTTAGTCAATCACCTTTTTTCTCTTGATATGTTTAATCAATCACCTTGAATATTCAATCATTATATATTGTTCTAGTTTTCGGATGAATGTTGAGGTTTATTGTAGGTAAATTACGCCAATGTAATTAGCTGGGGAACAACTTCTTATGAACAAATGATGATATCGGAAAACTTTGGGGTATATTGCAAATGTGTTGAATGATTGAATATTCTTATAATCAAAGTTTGCGTTTTTGTTTTTGGCAGTCGGTGTCAACGAGCATTGAAGGAGGAACAAAATGGTTGGTCAACAAAATCAAAGGTTTGGTTTTGATTCTTAATTTGCTGCATGTTCAACAACCCTTCGACACACATTCCCAATTCATGATTTCTTCTATATATATTGTTGACAGGAACAATGCAGAAGCCTTTGGCTGAGTTACTAAAAGAGTATGATTTGCCAGTGGGTATCTTCCCAGGCGATGCTACAAACTATGAGTTTGATGAACAGACAAAGAAACTAACTGTGATGATTCCATCAATCTGTGAAGTTGGCTACAAGGATTCATCAGTCTTGAAATTCGATACAACAGTAACAGGGTATCTGGAGAAAGGAAAGCTATCAAATGTGGAAGGAATCAAGACGAAAGTGATGATTTGGGTTAAAGTGACAAGCATATCTGCAGATGCTTCAAAGGTCTATTTCAGTGCCGGAATGAAGAAGAGCAGAAACCGAGATGCTTATGAGGTTACAAGAAATGGTCTCCGAGTCGATAAATTCTAAACTATATGTATAACCTCATCGATCATGTCTTATATAATATGGGGGAATACTCATCATCGATTTCTTTGGGCCTGCAAATCTCAATTTTGCTTTTGCATCAAACATTATCATCTTTCTTTGCTTTCTCTTCTTCTGTAAAGAAAAGTTAATATCTTTCACTCATGTGCACTCACTCTCCCAATGATTTCGTCCAAAAGTTTTTCTTTATGGTTCTAACTATGAGATGTCGTTAAGTTGTATGGGTCATTTATGAGCTAATAAGACAGGGATCCAAAAGGGACAATTGTTGAGGACTTACACAACGCGCATAAAGAGCGAGTGTCGTTAATATGTATGGGTCGTTAATGTCCTGAATCTTATTGGGCCGAGCTTAATCAACATTATTGGGCTGACCATCAAAGTCTTAGTATTGAAAAAAACACATGGAAATAAATAATACAAGACAGCTCGATGGATTCGATTGAGAGAGAGAAGGGATGGGATCTAGTGAATTTTAAAATAACTCAAACCAAATTGGAAATATAAAAACAATCTCTCTGCTCTCTCCGTCTCTACTATAGATCGTAGCTCCAACAACTCGTACCTGTCACATCGAAGAAGTAAGAAGAACTAAACATCTTCTTCCTCTGGTGAGCTTTGTGACATTTTCTCTGATGTCGCAGAGATGGAGCAGAAAGAAGAGTCGGCTTCCATTAGCTGGTGTCCTCTTTATGCTCCTAGTCACCATTATGATCCTTTACAACGAGCGTAGTATTCAGCAGATCCACCGCCTCGCCACGAGTCACGGAGTAGAAATCCGTGAAGTTTCCAATATCAATTTCGTCAAGCCTAATGTTCCTGGGAATAATTTCCCACCTCTTGGTACTTTCCTTCTTTGTCTTTTGTTTTTTCTGATTTGATTGTTTTCGATTCCCCAAGAGATTCGAACTAGTTTCTTCCCTTGATTTCAAAACTGCTTTATTTGTAAAAAAAAGTTGGGAGTTTCTGATTAAGCAAATATATTTTTAGAGGTTTTGGATAGATTCAGCCGATGCAACTCGACGAAAGAGTACAGTGGGAAGAAAATCGGATGGGTTGATCCGTATGAAGACCCGGGTCAAGGCATTGGTGCAAAGGAGGAGAATTGCGATGTGTTCTCTGGGAAATGGGTCTTTGATAATTCATCATACCCTTTACACAAGGAATCTAAGTGTCCTTACATGTCCGACCAGTTGGCTTGTCAAAAGCACGGGAGGTCAGATTTGGATTATCAACACTGGAGATGGCAACCTCATGCCTGCAACTTGAAGAGGTGTATTTCTTACTTTACATTTCTTCATTTAGATGAAGTATTTGTGTGTTTTGGATAAAAAGAGTAAGTGATTTGATTGAATGGAGAATTGAGAAAATACAGATGGGTAGCTTATTATGAAGATTTTGTGTGTGTATATATAACTGATAAAACCAAAAATTGATGAATTTGGGCATATCATGGGACCAAAAAGTTGGTAATAGATATCGGAATTGATGATTTATGTGCTGAATGTTTTGTGTTGTACTTATTAGATGGAATGTGAGAGAAATATGGGAGAAGCTGAGAGGAAAGAGATTGATGTTTGTTGGAGACTCATTGAATAGAGGCCAATGGATATCAATGGTTTGTCTGTTACAGTCTGTAATTCCAGCTAAGAAGCAGTCTATGACTCCCAACGCCCCCCTCACCATTTTCAGGGCAGAGGTAATAAAGACATCTTGACACAGTTTATATGACTTGAGAATTCTTTGTTCCCGTTCTGGTGTGATTGAGATTACTCTCGTCTATGTACCCACAGGACTACAATGCGACAGTGGAGTTTCTCTGGGCTCCGTTGCTAGTGGAATCAAATTCTGATGACCCGGTTAACCATAGGTTGGACGACCGTATTATCCGCCCCGATTCAGTTCTTAAACATGCATCAAAGTGGCAACATGCTGATATCTTAATCTTCAACACGTACTTATGGTGGAGACAAGACCCTGTTAAACTCCGGTAAGTATATATATATATACATCATTCTCTTTACCTAGCAAAACCAAAGAAAAAAAGTGGGGTACTCATTTGGTATTCGAACTAAAGATGGAGCAGTGAAGATAATGGGTCATGTGAGGAGGTGAAGGCCGCCGAGGGAATGGAGATGGCTATGAATACTTGGGCTGATTGGATCGCTAACAATGTTGATCCAAACACAAAGCGGGTTTTTTTCGTTACAATGTCTCCTACACATCAACGGTAATAGAATACTTATACCTCTAATTCTCCACCGATTGATTGATACTAGCGTTACTCGAATTTTTCCTCATTTAAAAGACCGAGCTCTTGCAACTGAGCAGGAGTGAAGATTGGAACCCTGGAAGCGAGGGGAACTGCTACGGGGAGAAGAATCCAATAGAGGATAAGAGTTACTGGGGAAGTGGTTCGGACATTCAAATAATGAGGATGGTTAAGAGAGTGATAGATAGATTGGGACCAAAGGTTTCAGTTATAAACATCACTCAATTGTCTGAGTATCGTAAAGATGGTCATCCATCTGTGTACCGGAAATTTTGGGAACCTCTAAACGAAGACCGGTTGAAAAACCCGGCGTCGTATTCTGATTGTATTCATTGGTGCGTACCTGGAGTTCCTGATGTGTGGAATCAATTGCTTTTCCATTTTTTGTGAATGAATTCATCCTTTTTCATTTATATTTGATGTGATTTCGTCAATAAGGGCCTATTTTGTTCATCGATGGGCTTCCCCGAACAAATGTATATTGTCTTCTTTTTCTCGGCAACTGATTAATCATATGTGATTCTGTTCAATCCAATTAACTAATATTGCAAACAATGGCCGTGAAGTTTAATATTGCAAACAATGGCCGTGAAGTTTAATATTGCAAACATCTGTGATTCTGTTTAAAGGCATCATTTTTAAGGGAAATTTTGTTTTATTTTAGGGTGATTAGTTATAATACTTCAAAATAATATATAATTATTCAAATACTCTTATAAAATTTTAAAATGTCATTTTTATCATTTTTAGATGTGTAACCAAAAACGTAATAATGAAAGTCCTATTAATGAAAAGTGTTACGTTAGTGCGTTCCGTGCGACTAAGTCTAATAAACAAAGTGCCACATCAGCGCAAATTACACCAAATTCTATCATGCTATTATCTAACTCTTCCAAGTGTCACGTCAGCGTAAACTCCACCAAACTCTACCAAACTAAGCGCAAGCTCCACCAAACTCTATCATGCTATTATCTAACTCCTCCAAATGTCACGTCAACGCAAGCTCCACCAAACTCTACCAAACTAAGCGCAAGCTCCACCAAACTCTACTAAGCTAAGCGCAAACTCTACCAAACTCTAACTTTGTTTCTTCGGGACAAAGCGTGCCTTCCAACTTACGCGTTTGGGTTGAAGTTTACAGATGGACACGCTTTTCTTCATCTACACGCCTAACTGTAAATTGTTATGTATTAGCTTTCCAACTTACGCGTTTTTCAACTTTGATTTATGTTGCTTCATCTCATCTCATTGATGGATCCATAATATATAACTTGGTTCTAAGTTCTAACCGTATTGAATAAGTTCGGGGCATAAAATCCATAACCGAAATTCAAAACTGAATCCGAACCTATCCAACTAAACCATTTAGACTTTGGATATATTCAAATAATCGAATGGTTTTTGATCATAAATTATTTCGAGTTGGGTTAAAAACCGAACTGAATCGAACTCAAAATATAATCAAAGTCATGATGGTATAAAGTCCATACCCGAACCCAAACCTATCTAACCGAACCATCTATAAACTAAAAACTAGTTATAAATGTGTTTTAGGTAAAATAATTATCTGAAATCGAATCCATTGATATTATACAACTCCAAAATTGAATCGAATTCGAACCAAATCCGAACCTTAATAATAACTGAATAAACATTAAACCTAGAAACTGAAAAATCAAAAATTTAAAACAATCGAGCCGATAACCGATTAGTCCCCCGAATGCACATGTCTAGTATTGAAATAAAAGGCAAAATTTAGTAAATTAATCTAACATATACATTACAAAATAATCAGAAAAATTGAGTGAAAAACAATATTAAAAAACTATACTCCATAGATTTTGATCAAAATAATTTCTAAAAACAGGGTTTTAAGCCAACAAAATTGAAATCTCTAAATTCTCAAAAATAATAACGAAATGTGAGTTTCAGAAGTTTATAACCCATATATATATTCTAAAATCAGGGTTTTAAGCAAAAAAAAAAATTCATTATTAAACTAATCCAAAATGGATCAAAATCTTTTTTTCAGAAGGCTGATATAATATATTAGAAAATAGTTTAAATTTTTTTTAAATATATTTTGATGATGTTATTATTTAATTTAATTTATAGAAATAAGAACAAACAAAGATTAAAAGAAAATAATTAATATAATATAATTTGATCTAAAAATTCTATATTAGATTGGAGTGATTGTTAAAAAATTGATTTTTTGTTGTGTTGTCAATATTAAAAATTTGATTTGCTTCAATGTTTTGGAGGATCCATAGACACATTGGATATTGCTTTAACAATTTTACCCACAAATGAATAAATTTTTTTTTTTAATCCTGAATTTTTTTTTGTCAACACTAATGACATGTACTTTTTACAATGAACTAAAGTTCTAAAAGCCACCCTCTATTTAGTCACCCTTTGTTTTTCTAACATTATTGATACAAATATTTTATATATTTTTGATTACTTAGCCAACGAGCATTTGACCATTACTAAGGTTCCAGTGTGACATGAAGTTTTCTCCAGTCAACTTATACTAAGTAACAATTTTCTACCCGATACCATATAGGCATATAAGATGCGACGCTTAGATTGACATGATATGATCAGATCCTTTATATTAAAGCATTAATCTTGGAAACAAAAAACAAAGATATCTTTATTGAAGAGATAAACTTAAAAATCTTAAGTTTACTCTAATACTAAGCTGCAGCATCATAAAACATATATTTATTTTCTCAATGCAGTTCCATCAAACATTAGATATGGAGTTCATCGATGAGTGTAGATCACAGACGCTAGAATTATACGTTTATCGATTGCAAGACAATCACATTGATATCTCACATGCCACGAAACTAGAGAGTCGCCCCATTCCAACCAAAGAAGGATCCCTGCAAGAAGAACCAAACAAAAAAACAAACATCCATTTTGCTATATCAGGTAGGTTACGGGCATAAACACTCCAGATGAATGACCTATTGAACCTCTTAGAGAATGGGTTTAGACAAGTTGAGGCTGGCAATTAACTCAAAACAAACAATAGTGTGGGTATAAAATTTGATTTAGAGTTCTCGAGATGGTTTCTGCAACTGGGTCTTTCTTATGATGAACTTACACAAAAGATGTTTTTGTTCCCTATTCATGACCTAGTAGTGCTGGTGTAAAGCATGTAAACACTGTGCATATTCTTGACTTTGATGGGCCTAGAGAGACAACGAACAATGAAAATGAGACATGGTCGGGTGTGAAGTCATCATCACATTTGATTATGTTATGTTATGGCATCAAACATGGTTTCAGAGAAGGTGTTGCTTGCCTTGGTGTCATAAAACTTGAGGAAGAATCGAGACTTAGGCACTGATAGCTTAGTCTCAAGAATGGCGGATACTGCAGCGCTAAGCGTCTTGTTCACATCGGGATTTAGGCCACCGATAGATACTAACTCACCATAAGCTGCAGGGTCCTCGGTCCCACCAAATGACATAGGCACTGAGCCTTTCAACACAATCATCACATACTGCAAATTACAATGAACAAGACAGTCAAATAAGGATCAACTAAACGCTGAAGGCAAGAAATCGAAGGGCACTTAACATTAAAACCAAGCAATCTTCTAACCAGACCTGTGTTTTCTTTTAAAGGAAAACCATCTTCAGAAGTGAAGACATACAAGATCAGGATATGGCCTAGAAATCGTAGTCGAACACAAAGAAGCCCATTAAAATGCTTATTACATCTTTCTAAGCCAAAAGAACAAGCAATTCTGTACAAACAACTCAACAGCAGACTCCGGAAATGTAAATCATTCAAATGAAATGGAAAAACGGGAACAGATCACTCGCTCAAAATACTTAGGGTTTTAATATCCCGAGACTGAAGAAATTAATCAAAAATCGAGATCCCTATTTGTTAAAATCGTTAAGAAACGAAGATCACACACAGGAGTCTCAGAGAAAATGGAGAATGAAACCGAAATTCCAACGAGGATCGAACAAAAGAAAATGAGAGATATAGAGATTACGTTCTCGGGCTTGCCGATGATTTTGGCGACAGTGGAGGAAGCTTCCGAAAGAATGGAAGACGTATCGACGCCGTCGAGACTAACGTTGGTGGAGATGTTGAGGCACGGCATTTTTCTCACTTCTCTTCGTCTCTCTTCTCTGGTACTCGATGCCAGATTTTAGTAAAGCGGATAGAGTGTCTGGAATTTCCCCTTTTGTCCTCGAAGCCTTTTGTTATTTCCTCAGGCCGAACTTTTCTACGTTTTTCCTTTGATTGAGCCCATCTCCGACCCAAATTTTCTCCTACGTTTTTGCTTTTGTTGACCCAATCTTTTGAATCCATCTATTTACGTGGCTTCTACGTCTCCTAATTGTTTACCCTTTTTTTTTCCAAAAAACATTCTAAACTCGATCTCTCTCTCTCTGATTATTATTTCGATACGTTTGTGTTTTCCAGCTTTTTGCTAAAGGAGATCCGAAAATTCTGTGCCCAAGGCTTGCAAATTCCTCGTCAAGAAAAGATGTTTATAATATATATAGCAAATCGTTTTTGCCATTTAGCTTCTCATTCACTAAGAAAACAGTTTCTCAAAAAACAATACTGCCTCCTAACCCCTAAATCTAATCCTGAATGGCTCTGTGTCTCTCATGAGTCATGACTTGGCCAAAACGAAAAAGGAAAAAAGGCTTCATGTTTTTTTACTTACACGCTACTTGCGGATAAAAAGCAACGCCTGCCGATCGATGAACAAGGCACATTTTTCCATCCTTCACCTTCCTTGAAGCACTCGACCTGTAAACCACACACAATATCAAAGATTAAAGGGTCAAAATATGTAAATTGTGGAGTTTTCTAAAAAAAATTTTAGTTCAGAACTACTCATACAGTGTCTAAGATGTCTTCTTCTTCCCCTTTGTATCCTCCAATGACATACATAGAGTCTCTAACCACTGCGGCTGCTGAATATCCTTTTATATCCTTCATTGGCTCTCCGGCTATCCATGTCCCTGTTCGTGGATCATATATCTCAACACTCGAAACCATTGTCTCACCATCAAACCCACCAATCGCATATCTGTAAATGAAGACAATCATACAAAAATGCTATGTATTCCAAAAATGTAACCAAAATAGTTTCACATGTAAATGCAAACGCAAACAAACGATATTATTTTAATTAGTTACTTTGAGAACGTTTGTAGTAACCTTATTTATTTGATATATGATATTTCGTTCAAAAATTTATATTACTGTTAATAATCAGTACAACCTATATATTGTTTGATAGATCATCTCAGTTTCCAATTACCCGGTGTGCTCTTTACTGAAGATGTTAAATAATGGGGACAAGAAGCTTACAGTTTCTCGTTCAAAACAACAAGAGAATGGCAGCCTCTTCTGGACTTCATCGATGCAATTGTCATCCACGAGTGCTCTCTAGGATCAAACCTTTCAGCTGTGCTGTTAAAAGGAAGAGAGAGAGTTTCCAATAACTTGTTCTTGTTAGCTTCACATTTCAGTGTAAAGATCAGGGGGAGGGGGGAAGCCAGATAAGAAGGCTTTAACGTTCTTACTTCAGGTACTCTCTACCATCATAACCACCAACAGCATATATCGAACCATTATGCTCCACAGATGCAACTGCAAATCTCTGAGATCAAAGAACAGAGATAAACAAGAGAATAGAGCTGAAGAAAAGGTTAACGTGTGAGTAAAAGTAAATTTACATTTCTAAGGTTATCTTTCAGACCCATTATTTGAAAAGCACAAGTCATCGAAACAGAGAGTAGATTTAAACAGTGAATTCTCCTTGCGAACTTATACTTTATTTCTGAGCTTCGGTCAATTTTTGCCTATGGAGGATCTATTTGACAACATATCAGACTTTTGGCTTTCACCCTATGTCATGCGAGTAGAATAGAACATTTACCTCCTGATTCATTGACCTTGTTCTGATCCACCTCCCTATATCTGGATCAAGCATCTCTACATCTGAAAAAGATATCACTCCATTCCCACCTCCAATTGCAAATAATTTTCCATCCAAAGAGGCTCCACCTAAACTTCCTTTTCGCTCGATTAAAGGGGGACACAAACTCCACTGGCCATCAGTCTGGTTATATGATTCAACTTCATGAGGCAAAATAAAAATCAAAGTTCAGACTTAAGCAATTCTGGATAGAGAGAAAAAGAAGCTAGTGGTAGAAACTAATTTAAAATATGCAGAGCTGAAGTGAACATGACATCAGTACACCTCACTTCACAGTAATCTGCCGAAATATTTTGACCATCTGGTCTAGTACTTCGCTAAAATTTACATCGATATGCTTTCACTACCCATATTCGGTTGTTGTACTTTTGGTTGTTCGTTAAAAAATCAGAAAATGAGAGAAAGATAGGACATACCAACGTTGGACCAGCCATGGCCACCATCATCACCTCCAAAGATATATATTTTACCATCCAATTTTGCCACTGAAGCATTTGAACGGATACAGCTCATTGAACTATGAGCCTTCACAACATTCTTGGAAGGAAAATATAGTTGGACTGATGACAACCATGTATCAGAGTCACCATCAAATCCGCCCAAAAGAAGAATTGCCTCCTTTGGATCTAAGCTTAAATCGTCTGGTGAATAGATCTCCATATCACTACCACCATCTATAGCGGTTAAAGGACCTGAATTAGACTCCAACACGTTGCAACGTTCTCTCAGTCTATGAATTTCTTTGTGTGCTTCATCCTGAAACACCAAAAATAGAGTAGCAAAAGTATCAACCTCTACCGAATTTCAAGCTTACGGGTTCCAAAAGCAAGAGCAAACGGTATCGTGTTGAACACCAGACTGAAAATGACAGAGAATCAATTCTACTTATATGACGACTTCCAACAATTTTAAACCAGATTATAAAGTACCAACTATGATAGTTCAGTAGACATATGTCAGGCTATCGCAAGTGTTCATCCGTTTCTTTCAACTGGAAGATGTTTGTCATAATCCAACATTCACATATGAATTCCAGCAGGAAGTGAGAGAATCTGCAATAATTTGCACTAAACGAAAAACATACCAGCTTCTCTTCCAAGTAACATATCTTGTTAAAAATTTCCAGCCCAAATGCCCCGAGTTCCTTCACCTCATGCATCAACAGCAAAAGAGATTAATCAATGCAGGAAAAGAAGAAAATTTGGAAGAAGAGCTGGCATGGAACACTTTCTGCATAAAGACACATTCAATACTATAGCTGAAACAAACAGTTTTACGCAGTCCTAATTGAGAGCTCAGATGCGTATACGTAGAACGGGGAAACAGACGTGAGGTTGGGATATTGTAGTTGAGAGTGTTAGGGATTCTCTAGAATAAATCCCTAGGTTTCTGGTTTGTTGATGATTCTGTGAAGCCAATACAGTTGAAAATGTTGACACTAACAGATTTATACACATACTTGTATAAGAAGTAACAGTCACGTATTGTAATGGGGACCTAGTGTGAATAAGTACCAACCATATGTAGGTAACAGAGTACCTGGCTTACTGCATGCTGACGAGGTGAGGATACAAGACAACTGCCATCTTTTTTTCCCTCTGAACATGTTTCCTCTTCAGGTTTGTCATTATCTTCCAAGTTCTTGCAGGTAGGAATGTTGGCTTGTTCAACAACTTTCATTACACTATTGTCTCCATGCTCGTGACTCAAGGCGGGATCCTCATCAATTTGTTCCGGGTTCTGTATGTCAGGATGATTCTCAGAGATACCAAGATGAGAAGCTGCCACCGTGGAGTCAGATTCCCTGCCAGTACCGAGTGACACTTTCAAGTTCTTGCAGGTAGGAATGTTGGCTTGTTCAACAATTTTCATTACAGTATTGTCTCCATGCTCGTGACTCAGGGCGGGATCCTTCAGTTTTTCAAGAGAATAATTCTCATCAATTTGTTCGGAGTTTTGTATGTCAGGATGATTCTCAGAGATACCAAGATGAGAAGCTGCCGCTGCGGAGTCAGATTCCCTGCCAGTACCAAGTGACACTTCCAAGTTCTTGCAGGTAGGAATGTTAGCTTGTTCAACAATTTTCACTACACTACTGTCTCCGTGCTCGTGATTCAGGGTGGGATCCTTCAGTTTCTCAAGAACATAATCCTCATCAGTTTGTTTGGGGTTCTGTATGTCAGGATGATTCTCAGAGATACCAAGATGAGAAGCTGCCGCCGCGGGGTCAGATTCCCTGCCAGTACCGAGTGACACTTCCAAGCTACCCACTAGTTCATTCTCAGAAGGCTTAATCTTATCACTGTTCTCTTTCTTTTCACCTGATGGACATAAGTGAAAAATCTGTCTTCTGTTTGATGGATTCATGGATAGTGTAGGTTTCACAGCAAAAGAAGTTAGCAGACACATCAACTTAGTTGTCTGAAAATGATCAAGCTCGAACCAAAAATGGTGAGAACTGTAGTAATTATCTGCAATTGCAGGTTTAAATTTTTGCTCAGAAAGGGGTTCACACTGTAACTTCACATTGATTTGGACCTGTGAAAGCGTAAACAAAATTGCACATTTCATGAAATTTATACTGCTGATGGAAAAGGTTGACAAATGGCATGGCTCCTGAAAACCATATTTATTATGATGTTTTGATAGAAAAACATATTTATGATAGTGATCAAAGCTCCCTCTGGTACCTGTGCAGGATATGAGGTTTTCTCAGAGCCATCAGATGTCCAGCCATAAGGGTCAATATTCAGCTGACCAGAACCAACAGCCTCAAAAATTCCATGAAGTTTACGATCGGAATAGTTGAAAAGAAACAGCGGCAAACCTATATCAATCTTCTGCACGTATGAAATATGGTTGTAGGGTAAACCTGACAAACCAATCAGCGGATTCAAGAAGAATGTAGATAATAGAAAGAAAGACTACGGCAAGTAAACTAACAAGATTGAGGTATGAGGGATTACATCCAGAAACTTGACAATTTTTATCATTAGAGATATAATTTGAGACCGTGCAAACAATAAAACCGAACCATAGATGCAAACGTTACCAAATTACAGTTTAAAACAATAAAGTGCATCAGCATACAAGAGTGAGCAACCAAAGAATCAAAGTAGACAGCAAAAACATTGCCATATTCAACAGATGCAGAAACACCAAGGATATTAATCAGAAGAAAGAGAGTATTAAATACGCTTCCAAGTTTAAGATTTTCAAGAAGGCTCACCAAACAGCTGTCTCGACATACATTCTTTGATAGTATTCTTTGTGCAACCAAATACAACACCACCTAGTTGACTTTTCGTAAGGTTTCTGCATGAAAATTTCCTCCTCCAATCAGCCATCCTGCTATGCACCGAGAGAAAAATTAGAATGGCAATGATACATAGTGTAACAAAAAATCCAGTCCTTTAATTTATTAAAACGGGTCTACATGCGTCAACCTTCTAATTAAGCATGTAATCAAGACAGACACAGTCCGCTTGAGGGGAGAAAACATTCGAACACATGGTGTGCATAATTAATACACAGAACAGGCAGCTTGAGGGAGCTATTGATGTGAAATTACAAAATCACGAAGATGGATCACAGAGAAATTTCCATGGTGATGGTTACACTCAAAACACGAAATGCAAATGTATACAACTTCAGTCGACAAGTTAACAAGCCACAGAACTTAATAAACAAAATCCAACCGGAGATATCAACAGATATGTCTAAAGAAAACACGCAGAGTTCAAATAGGTAAGCAATGCTAAGGAAATTGAAGATAACATTAACACCTCGACAAAAGCAATAACACACTAAGAGCTATTAGCGTGAAAAGGTTCGAAGGAAATCAAAATCCGACGTTTAAATTACCAAAGAATCGGACGTGAAAGAAGACTTCGAAGGAAATCAAAATCCTAAGTTTGAATTACCAAAGAATCGGACGTGCAATGAGACTCAAGCCCAGCTTTCAAAACGTAATCGGACACGACATAAACAGTACCCGGTTCGAAACAGAAACCTAGAAACAAAAACAAAAGAGAAGAGGAAAAAAATCGACAAGTACTGAAACCTAAATGCGATCAAAACTGGAATTGTAGGAGGATCAACGAAGAAGATTTCAGGGTACATCTTACTTGAGTTAAGTCAGGACTGGAGAGCGGAGGGAAGCGAAGAGAGAAGAGGTTTGGGAGAGAGCGCTAAAAATTGAGAGAGGGAAGAGGCATGGGTGAAAGTGAAGGCTATGAAGAGACAATGACAAGCCGTAGCTACCGTAACTCAACCCCTATTTACGATACTCACCACCTTACATACTTATATAGTTTTGAGAATTAAACTCTTTTATTATTATTTATTTAACATACACTCCTTTATTATTTATTCAACTTTTTTTCTTCAGTTTTCTTTTAATTTAAAGATTTTTCTCCATTTCTCAGTTTTCAGCATAATTTCTAAAATTAGTCTGATTGTGTTATAATCTTTGTAATTACTTTTTGCGGAAATTGAGCATCAATGCAGAAGGAAAATAAATCTATTAAATTCTGTTTTGCATATAAATTCGTTTAAAAATCATTTTCCATGATAAATGAGGAGAGTAATTAATCATACCAAAAAATACAATATAATTTTATTTTTTTCTAACATTGTGTTACAATTAGCCGACCTATTAGACAAGTTTCTACATAATGTATGCAGTGAAATTCAATCTCTATATGTGCAAGTGCGTCTGCTTTTAGTAGATTTACCATCTGCCACTAAACTAAAAACCATTATTTTTATCTTACAAAATAGACAATTTGTTGTTCATATTATGGCATGCAAAACTATAATACGATTGTGTTCAGGTTGATATACACATATATTTTTTATATTGTAGCTAACAAAAGATTGTAAAAGTGATAAAAGAAAGAAAGAAAAATGTGAGCCGTGAAAATCATTCTAATTCTATCAACCAAATGAGAAAAGAGATGCATCATGCATGGCCCTATTCTTATAATCTTACCCTTCTTAAATTAAAGTTAAAGTACATTTAGATGTAGACATGCATAAGCAAAACAGTACAAGTGTTACTAAATATACTCAAAATGCCAGAATAAAAAAAGAAGTTGAAGGAAGGGAAGAGAAACAAAGAATAAAATAATCTCTGGTTTTGTACTTTTAAGTATTGGGAATCGGGATAGGTTTCAAGTACCATCTACATAGCCTTTTGCTATAGGCTGTCTTTTCACTATGGAAGATATCAAAATACATTAGGCTTTCACATATAATTAGTTCAAAAATGTGACCGTTGTTTACTTACCCATGATTTAAGAGTTGATCTAGTGAATATAATATGAAATTCACTATCTACCAATAAAGTTTATTTAATTGGATCAATGATATTGATCCATACACGTAGCGTTGTATATTCGGCCTGACTAGGGCTTTTATGTATGTATATAAGAGATGAGATCAAAGAGGTGTGAGGAGGAGAAGACAATTATGGCTCATGCCACGTTTACGGCAGAAGGGCATGTTACGGAGTCGTTTCGACTCTTGAGCGGCCACAAAATCCCAGCCGTTGGATTGGGAACGTGGCGATCTGGGTCTGAGGCCACCCATACCGTTTTCACTGCAATCGTCGAGGTAACAAACCGGGTTTCTTTAAACTCTATACTTTTGGCCATCTTGTATATACAGGTAGTTAATCAGAAAGAAACCAGCTTTACTTATTCAAGTTTAAGTAAATGAATACTGTCTTATGTAGGCTGGTTAGGCATATAGATACAGCTTGGGAGTATGGTAATCAGAAAGAGGTTTCTCTCTCTCTCTTTTATCCTTTTCGGTTCTTGTTTTGTCTCAAAGTTGTAAGTTGAGCTTAGAAGTAGTACTTGTGTTTTATGTTTCGTAAGGTGGGTCAAGGAATAAAGAGGGCGATGCACGCTGGAATTGAAAGGAGGGATCTCTTTGTGACGTCCAAGCTTTGGTATTCATTATTTCCAGTTTTTCAAATAATAGATCAATTTTTTATCCTCAAAATAAGAAAACAGAGAGATCAATTTTTTGTGCCGCCATTGATAACTATTTTGATACCTGTTCAAATAAAGGTGCACAGAGTTATCTCCGGATAGAGTGCGTCCTGCTTTGCAAAATACCCTTCAAGAGCTTCAATTAGAGTACCTTGATCTCTACCTGGTATTCACTCCAGTATGATTAATCAAATTATTTCACTCTTCTCCTTCACTTTACAATTAAATTTTGTGCAGATTCACTGGCCTTTCCGGCTAAAAGAAGGAACTAGTAAGCCACCAAAGGCAGGGGACGTTCTTGACTTTGATATGGAAAGAGTTTGGAAAGAAATGGAGAAGCTTGTTAAGGACAATCTTGTCAGGAATATTGGTGTCTGTAACTTTACCATAACTAAGCTCAATAAGCTGTTAGGATTCGCCGAGTTGAAGCCTTCCGTTTGCCAGGTATATGTTCTTTATATCACATGTTTAAGTTCTTCAGTTTCAATATGTATTGAGATTTTTTTTGGTTAACCTTGGTCCCCAGATGGAAATGCATCCTGGTTGGAGAAACGATCAAATGCTCGAACTCTGCAAAATGAACAAGATACATGTTACAGTAAGTACAAACATGATTCTTACATATAGACAATTTTATTAACTGTTAAGTTGGATGATATATCTGCATGATTGAAATCTGCAAGGCCTATTCGCCACTGGGATCTCAAGAAGGCGGGAGAGTCTGATACACGATCAGACGGTGGATAGGATAGAAAAGAAGCTGAACAAGACGCCCGGACAGGTTCTAGTTAGCAGAGAGGAACAAGTGTCATCCCCAAGTCATTGAATCCAGACAGAATCAAAGAGAACATTAAAGTGTTTGATTGGGTGATCCCTGAACAAGACTTCCAAACTCTTAGCAGCATCACTGATCAGGTCAACTGTTTACCTATTTTACCATTATTTCTTTTAGTGATGAAGAGAAGAGGACCATATAGAGCACTTATTTGGGTGTTCACTTGTTCTGATACTCTGTTTACACTTTTGGTCTGTCTTGGCATTGATGCAGGAACGAGTGATGGATGGTGAGGATATTTTCGTAAACAAGACCGAAGGTCCATTACGTAGCGTGGCTGATCTATGGGACCATGAAGACTAACCAAACCCGAGAATCCAATCGAAGTTATGTAAGGGGCTTGTTGTTAAAAAGTCGATGTATTTTTTTTTTTTTTTGTCAATTAGCAACTTCAATTAATAAAAGTTACACGAGTTCAACTACTACATCGCTGGGAATTAAAAGAGACATAAAACTTGAAAGCGTTGCTTTTGCCAGAGAATCTGCTTCGACATTGAACAATCTAGAGATAGCTTCGAATCCAATAGATTCAAAGAGAGGGAGAAGGTAGGTTACATCCACAAGGATGCCAGAGATCTCCGATAGATTCACTTCATTTTTGATGGTTGTGATGAGAATTAAAGAGTCAGATCGGAACACGATCTGAACAAAGCTGTTGGCCAGCGCGTCGATCATCGCGGATCGAAGAGCCAAAGCCTTAGCTATCAGCAGTGACGCTACATATTCCTATATTTGCGAACTTCTTCGTAGTGGATCCTTACCAAACTTGATGACCCACGCAAATCCCGCTACTCGTCTTTTTTCGTTCCAAGCCGCATCGGAATAACAAATGGCCAATTTGGTATTCAAGTTAGTATTGATTCCTTCTGATTGTGGTTTATGTCTGTTAAGTAAAAACTGACAGACTTCCCAAGTAGATTTCATACAGAAAAGTCAAACTTAGTCAATTGCAAAACTAACCTCAGTAGATTTCATGTGAAGTCTACTATTTGAAATTTGTTATAGACTTCTCGTGTAGACTTCAACTTCGATAGTCAACACATTGATCAATTGCAAAACTAACCATTTTTGACATAGACTTAAAATGAAGTCTACATCAGATTTTTTTTTTCTTCAAATAGAAACATGTATACTTCATTTTAAATCTACAACATATTGGTCAAATGCAAAACTAACTCATCTGTTGACTTGTAGACTTCATTTTAAGTCTACATCTACTCTCTGCAAAAAATAAAAAAATAGTAATGAGTTAGATTGAGCTTGTGTTTACCTTCAATTACTGCCCATAACTTTGAGTCAAGCTAGGACCAAAGAATCTCAATCGTTTTTTATTCAGAAAACTCGAAAACAAGAAGATCTAAGAATTTGAAATTTTTTGAAATGCGAATGAGAGAGTTTTTTGGATGAAATTGGTGAGATAGTAGAAGAATACAAAGTTATGTGGGTCAATTAGAGGTTATTGAGTCCAAAATTGGTAGGTAAATAAACATTTAGAACTCATTTTTGGTTGTTAAAGGTGGTTGAGAATATTGAAGCATATGACATTTTTGTAAATAAGTGGTTCTAACCAAATATTTATGTCCTTTTAAATTTTTTGGTTATTTAAAAAAAACAACAAAAATGGTATGATTGTAAATATAAAGTGCTACAAGGATAAAATGGAAAAAAATTAAAAAAAAGAAAATTGGAGGTTAGTTTTGCACAACAAAAATGGTTATTTTTGAAACAAGCCCAAAAATAAAACTAATATTGTCATTGTTGACACTTTTCAATGTTGTGTATATATATCTTTTATTTTTTTAGATTTATCTCATGAATTTGCTTGGGCTTTATAACATCAACATATATACATATTTTATATATACACACATGCATCGTATAATCCATTATTAATGTCAAGCTACAGTGATTATCTAATGGTGCTTTCAAGATTTTTGGACCTCACATTAGCAAATACATAAACCTTAAAAGTAGGATGACCTCTCGTGAGAATGATGAACAAGAGGATAAACAACATCTATACAATGAAAACCCTAAATATAGATACATGCATAGAGATAACACAAAAACAAAAGAAAAGAATAATAATACTTTCTTCTTCTTGAACTCTTACAATCTCTGTTTCTCTATGGTTTGAATCATTAAGGAAATACCTAGAAGGAGAAAATGGAAAACATCACCAATACTTATAAATATGGAGGAGTGGATTGGCTTTGCGAGCCTTGGTCAGGTGCTGGCTCCATGGGAATTGGAAGGGGTGAACATCCCATTAAGTTTGCTCTTCCTCTTCTTCTCCTTCAAATCTCTGTGGTTTCCTTAGTTTCCTCATTTTTTTAGTTTCTTCTTCGTCCTTTCGGAAAATTTTCATTCCTCACTCAGATCGCGGTATGCATCTTTTAGTTTACCACATTTCTTCAAAACCTATAAATGTGAGTTCATTAATGATTTCTGGTTGCAGGCTGCGATATGCTAGGACCGTCTGAGAGGTTGGCGCTTGCTTCCATGATGGTCCATGATTGCCTCTCCTGGTGTTTTTTCATGCTTAATATCGCCATTAAAATTAACCTCCATTTAGATCAAAATAAAGCTTACATCATCTCCCTCTTACAGGTACCATATACTTGATATATATGTATATATGTTAAGTTGCTATAATGCTATTTATATTAACCTCCAAATCGAAATGCAGATGCTAATGTTAGTGACAATAATATATGTGTTCCGACCAATAATGAAGTGGATGATGAAGTGAACACCAGAAGGACACTCACTAAAGGCCTCGTATCTCACCATTATATTCATTTCACTCTTCGTCTCCTGTGTGTGGACAGAATTTGTAGAGTTACCTTACTTCTTTGGTGCTGTCGTCTTGGGTCTAGCCACCCCGAAACGCTCGCCTCTAGGCCCTGGAGTTTCAGACAAAATGGGATGTTTCGTCTGGTACTTTCTGGTGCCTTGCTACACCATCGGGATGGGCATCAATGTTGATATGTCGCTGATTTCCTGGACAGATGCCATTCAGTATGAGCTACTCTTTAGCATGGTCCGGATTTCCAAAATCTTTGCCATAGCCTTGCCTTCCCTTTACTTTAAAGTGCCTCTTTGGCACGCGATTCTTGTCGGGTTAATCATCAATATCCATGGAATCTACGACGTTCAAATCTATAAACAGAACTACAATTATACGGTACAATGACTCATTTGGTGTATTGGAACACATATATAAATATATGATTCTTGCTAGGACAATCAAAATAATGGCCACTTTCGTTCAAGGGCTGCAGAAATTATCATAGAAATCTTTTGGAGCAATGGTGATATCATCAATGGCCAACTCAACACTTTTCACAGTGGTAGTGAAGAAACTGTATCACACCATGAGCAAACGCAATCCTTACAAGAGACGTACGGTTCAACACTGCCGAGTGGAGGCTCCACTGAGGATCCTCACTTGTTTCCGGCAACGAGAGGTGGTACATCCAGTGCTCGAGCTCATCGAGCTCTCTCGTCCAGTTATCGGGTCTTCTCTCACCGTATTCACCGTGAATCTGGAAGAGCTTAGTAATCATAGTCTTCCTCTCCTTATACATCACACACAAGAGATAAGTCCCTTCGGCGTGCCAAGCGGAAGAGACCAGATCGTTGAGGCCTTTCACAACTTCGAGAGGAAGAATCCGGATACCGTGTTGATAGAGTGCTTCACGGCTGTAGCGCCGCGGAAGGCAATGCATGAAGACGTGTGCGAGATCGCTTTTGACCAAGAGACAGATATTGTGATCTTAACTCTTGATTCCCGGATCGAATCGTGGGAGAGGCTACTCTGTCGGAATCTCCTGCAAAACTGTCCCTGCTCCGTCGCGCTTTTCATAGACCGAGGAAGGCTCCCAGATATTAGGTTTGTTGCAGTGAAAAAGCTTACCATCAATATTTGTGCTATCTTCTTAGGTGGACCAGATGACCGAGAAATGCTTGCCTATGCTACACGCTTAGCCAACCATCCAAGCGTCGTGCTTCATGTCTTCCGGCTCGTGGATCAGAATGGTGTCTCTCCGCTCCGAGACATGGTCGAGAGAGAGCACGACATGCGAGTCATCAACGTCTTCCGGAAGGAGAACTCCAATAAGGACATCGTCTTCAGGGAGGTAATGCATGAAGAAACCCCTTTTGCTTGACTTGCAAGCTTTTCCTATTTCCCCAATGAAATCATCGATTTTATAAAATGTGAATGTGATTCCCCTGTTTTGACATCCTTAGGTAAGGATAGAGGAAGCGGTGGATCTATTGGAGCTGCTAAGGACGGAAGGAGACGACTTTGATTTGATGCTGGTCGGAATAAGACACGAAGAGAATCTATTGATATTGGAAGGATTTTTACAATGGAGCGACATGGAAGAATTGGGAGAGGTTGGAGATTTGTTGATCTCCAAAGATCTCGAGCTCTCTGTTTCGGTTCTCGCAATCCAGCAATGATTCTCTTTCGTTTTCTTTCTCACAGTTTAATGCTGGATAATGTTGTACAGTCTTTTGTTTAGAGGTTAGCTTTGTAGAATATCTTAAATACATACAAAAAAAAAAACAACCAACTCAAGATTCTCACTTCTTTACTCCTTTTATTTCCATGGTTGATGATTCATGGAACCTACTCATGATTTGTTGTTTTATTAGAGGATTAACACCAAAACAAAAACCATCAGTCTATTTAATATTAATCAGTCACCATATTCTTAGGCCAATGCATTTTTCATATAAAAGAACTTTTGCATCTTGAAAAACACTATGAGGCTGAAATTTGGTACCGCACGAGACAAAACCCAGCCAATTTGTTCGTCTACCTTTCCGTTGT
This sequence comes from Lepidium didymum, assembly GCA_963920545.1. NCBI lineage: Eukaryota > Viridiplantae > Streptophyta > Magnoliopsida > Brassicales > Brassicaceae > Lepidium > Lepidium didymum. The sequence goes on from OY986981.1 coordinate 20,217,786, forward strand.
TTCTTTTTTAATCGCTTCATATAACAAACATAGAGAATATAATTATCTTACACGTAATTCAGAGCTCGATGCTGAGTAAGATCGACTGACAATAAGAAACAACAAAAACATCTAAGTGGATCTCAAGAACATTGATCCTAGTTCCTACTATGCAACCCTCTGTGGTAGATTCAATGGCCCCCACGGTCCAACTCCATAACACTCATTGTTGCTCTTACTTGATTTCCAAGAAATTGTCGATATTGCTCGGCTCACGTTTCCATCTCTTGGGTAAGGCCGGTGGTTCAGGTAAAGCACAACCACGGCACAGTCATCAGCTTTAGATGCTGGAAACTTTATTCTCCATGTCCGAGCAGCTCGCTGAACCAATGTCTCATCTGCCATTGACCGGTCCTTACAGGAACCTACAATCTTCACCACCACTTCTTCATTTGACAAAACATCCCAAATCTGTTCATCAAAACACACACAAACCTTTTAACATGGAATGCATTTGAAATACGACTGAAAAGCTACAGAAGTTATTTACCCCGTCCGTGGCTAGAACCCCAAACTCGTCTTCTGTGCTGACTTTTCTGCAGAAGATCTCAGGAATGCAGATAAGTCCATAGTCTTTAAGGCAGAAATCACCAAAAGCCCTTGACATTGCGAGTCCTGGGCAATCCTCATCAGGCATCCACACTCTATAAACTTCTGGCTCTTCCTTCAGAGCAAACACCCTTCCATTGCATGACACTATTCACTCTGCTTCGCCTGTTAACAAACAAAAAACGCAAACTTCTTCATGAGATTTACTTATCGTCCAACTCCACATTTAAAACTTCTAAAAACGATTTTAAGTCTTAACGGATTTTTTTTATTCCTGAAAAGAGAAAAGAAAATGATACTAACGCTGGACACCGGGTTTCAGATCAACCGTGAGTTGGACAGCTCTGGAATTGTTCTTGTTTCCTCGGGTGCTAAGAACGGCTCGTGAATCTCCCAAGTTGGCAATCACCAAACAGTCACCCTGCAATCGTTTGACGAAACAACTTTCAATCCATTTTTTATGAACTGTCTTGAAGAACCCATAGAGTTCTTGAGACTAATAATTACCTGTTTAAGGACAGTTACAGCAGTTGTACCGCTACAAAAACTTTCATATGGATTGTCAAGACCAAGTTCGCTGTCTATCTGCTTGAAGAATGTCACTAGAACGTCCTCAATTTCACGGAAGAGTCCTTCCTGGCTCTGTGAACTACTCTCGATAGCTTCATTGCCGCCAGATTTAGAAGATCTGATTTTCGAATGAACCTTTGAAGGTAAATTTTCACATACATGATGAGAAATTTTGTGACCCGCAGGACCATGACCATCAAATACACCGCAAAATATCATATCTTCCTCCTCACCAAAGTTCTGAAGCAAAGTTAAAAATGTAGAAAACCACATGTAACAGCAGAAAACTGAGAAAACTAAGAAGTAATACAAATGCTTGCTCCTGAATTCGAACCACGAGAACAAGAAACAAGTGAAATGACCCAGCAGGAAACAAACGGTTAAAATCCTTACCTCCCAGACTGTCATGGCGTCTTGATTTATACCCTTTTTTCCTTGTTTGAGTGCCATTGAAACGTGTTTAGATGATCCATTCGACCTTATAACAGCTCCACCATTTGTGTCTTTAGCCTCAGCCGCCCCATCCCGACATTCATTATTCTCACCTGTGCCGCTCTTGACAATTATCCCTGCACCCTTGCTACAACAGACCCCCATTTAGACTGCAAGAGACGGGTATGCAACAAGAAACAGAAACGAGGAAATCTTTTACAAATGATCTCTTTATTTTTCTGGGAAATGGGACCAGAATTTCTGGAAACAGAACGTGTGGTAATGTCCTGTGGGTAAAGTAATTGAAGGGAGGAGAGCAAATCAGAAACGAAACAACCGGATAGCCTTACCGGGGAAAGAAGTCAAAGGAAGAGGAGTGGAGGATAAAGAAGGGAAACGAGAAAAGACAAGCATGAATGAAACCTTATGAGAAAAATGATTGCTACATCAAAAACAGATTACAATATTACAAAATGGCATTTGCGTCTTCTTGAAGCTTAAATTGGATATTATAATGAGAAGGTCAAAAGAGTTTTCCTCGGATCAACAAAAAATCTATAGAGAGAGAGAATGATGGGATGGAGAAAGATATGATCATTATTTTCCTCTGCCTAAAAATAGATGGAAATCCTAGATGAGCATCATCCATAATTGGATACTAAAGACTACTGATCAAAATTTTACCTGGCTTGAAAGATTTTCCTCCTTTAGCTCTTTGTTTACATTCCTCAGCGAAATAAATACAACTTCTCCTCCACCAAATCGTAGCGCTTTCGATAACCAAAACTAACAAATGGACGAAAAACAATGTTTTACCAAAACTAAAATATAAACCATTAGAGGTTTCTTCTAAGTTCTCATATTAAGCAGACAATACGGATTGGCCGCTTTTTTATAGTTGTTAAACTTATAAAAGAGAAAGTTAGAGGTCAGGACTACATGTCTTGAAACAACTGTTAATGACATAAACAAAAGACAGTATTTAAAGAAATCAAGTCCAGCATAATTTCCCATATGATAAATCGTTCTTAATGAAGAAAAAAGGGAGAGACGAACATACCTGATCCAAAGGCATTTGTATTGCGCTCATATACAGGCATGACTCTGTAGAAGATCCAAGAACATCTTGGTAGGTACAATAGCTAACAAGAGGCAAAATTTCAGAAAGAAAAAAAAAGGTCACAGACAGACTTGCGATCTTCCTCTAGATATATAGGACAAGGAAAGCAGAAAATACTTATCAAACTAGATCAAATATTACAAATAGATGCAGAAAACACCAGAAGCCAGAAATAGTCAGAAAGAGAAGTTACAGCTGTGAAAGTGAATGAAACTAAAACTTCCATTTAAAGCTAAACTTCTTACAGTAATGGAGATTCAGGAAATCGCACAGATAAAGTTCTTTTATATAATAGAAACCTACAATATCGGTTTATATTCTAGAAGAAGAAAGTACAATTTATATAAATTGGCGAAACCAAATCCAACCAAACATGAAAGGAGATTACGCAGCGTCTTAACCATTACCACCATTGATGGACAAGTACCCCTCTTTGTCTGAGCGAAGTGAAGAGCTGTAAGCATTGGTTATAAGTCTTGTTGTACTTTTCGCTCCTTTGACCCGGACAGCATCTCTGCCACCTGTTGTAATGGCATTCTAGGAACAACTCATCGATCAGACAAATTGCTCCCGTCTTGATTAGCCTCGGGATCAGATCGAATTCAGTGCCTTCAACATCCATCTTCATCACAACAAAGTCCCTCTCCCTCACACTGTTCTTCAGCCAGTCAGCGAAATCAAACCCTTGAATCAAATTCACCTCTCCAGCTAAATCACCGCCTGAGCTCGAGGATGATTTTCTCACTGGCTGGATTCTGCCCATTCCCCTGCCTTCTGCTTTCGCCTCCACTTCCTTTCCCGGGTCGTGATTGATCTCAAATGACAATGTCTCATTCTTCAACCATGCTGCATATGGCAAAAGTCGGACCTTTTTCTTGACCTTATACTCATCATGAAAGGCTTTGTCCGCCTCGATGGCGAAGACATCAAAAGTTTTGTTCTGCTTAGGGTATTCTTTCTTGAACCAACTTCCAATACTTGATCCATAGCTTCGAGCACCAACATCAACGTATACGTATCTACTCTTGAAACGTATATCTACCATAGAAGGGACATATTTAATATTCTTTATGTTCCTCTTAAGGGTAATCCATGGCTTAAGAGGCTCCTCTGTAATCAGTGGCTCTGCATCCCGAATCAAATCTCTTTTGTAACTCGGAATCCAGCACTTACCACCAGAATCACCAACGGAATTCTTCCGGTGATGACTATCAAGCTCTGAGTATTTCTGAATAACAAATTCTCTGATATGAGGCATTGACGAATCAAAACCATCAATATCACGCATCTTCACCAATCTGCAAGAATTAAACAAATCAAGGAATGAATTGAAACTGTACGTATCTGTAGCCCCAACGTGAACCACCGCAAACCCTTCGGGTTTCAGGGTTCGAGTAATCTCGTCGGCAAATTCCAACTGCTTCAACGACTTCCCAAGGCGGCCACCACCAGAGAACACAAAATCAAATGTGTTATCTTCAAAAGGTATAGCATGTCCCTCGCCTCTCACCACCAGCGGTCGGAAAGCTTTCTTAGAGATTCCGACGGAATCCTTCACCCCAATCTCTCTGAGGGAGAAAACCTCTTGTCCAATAGCCGTTTCCACACATAGCGTCTTCGATCCCGGCGAGAGATAACCGTCGGCGATCAGATCCTGAAAGATGGAGGAGTAAAACTGAACGGCTTTGATCCAACCCCTGCTGGTGTACAGATCATCACCAGGGGACACAACACTCGTAGATCTGATGACGTCGATAGCAGAAGCACCGGAACCAACGCCGGAGATGACAAAGTTGAGATTCTCAGGAAGAGAGAAGAAGCAGAAGTCGCCGCGATTGCATGATTCTCCGGTGATGGTGACAACATAAGCAAATCGAACAACGATGATTAGAACACCAAAGAGAAGCACACGAACCATGATATTCCGCAAGAAGCTTGGCTTCCCCGTGAAAGTCTCCATGATATCTCACTCTTAACTAACTATACAATCTCCCGGAAAAAAAAACAAAAAAAATTCACACACGCAGAGAATAAAGAACGAAAGAATAGCTCTTGAGTTTGGTTTGTTATAATTGGAGCAAATATTAATCAACAGAAAAAGAAACCCTAAATCTGAGGAGACGGAAGAAGACTAACGAGAGGAGAAACGAGCAGAGGTGTGATTAGCTCCGATTAGGGTTGGGAAAAGACGAGAAAAAGAACAGATACGACAAGTAGTTGGAGGAAATCGCATATAATTAAAAACGCGCATAGTTCGCGAAGATTTCCGCTAACAAAGGGATACGGTGGGAATATTGCCGGCGACAATACGGCGAAGGAAATAAAGAGAGGCAATGGAATCTAGAGTGAGAAACGATTAAGGCGGTGTACGAGTAGAGAGAGAGAGAAACAGCAAAACGGAAAGAGACGAGACGAAGATAAAGCGGCCGCGGAATAAGGTTTGATTTAGGTATAATTTCGAAAGTGCCACGCTGACTTCATCAGGTTTAAGGTGATGATTAGCAATAATGAATAGGGTAATATGGTAATTTAGAGCTTACGTGTCACTTTAAACTCGTATCGTTGGATGCCTTCATAAACTATGAAGATTTCTTTTTAGCAGTTGTGTTTATTAATTTAAAAGCTATCCGATGATGTGTTAAGATGTCATTAGTCATCACTAGTGAACTAACCAATAGCTATTCAATATTTAGGGAATAATATTAATTGTAAATGGGGTCACTCTTTATCATTCATTACCCATCGTCTGTTACACTCATTTCGACGTGATTAAAATACGAAGCCACTTGTGAGCGACGCAAAACGCGTATCATCTGACGTGTAAAGGCGCAAATCCAAACCAAAATAAAGAACAAAACCATGTGAAACTTTTCTTTATAAGAGATGTGAGTGGGATACACGCGCCGAAGCCAAAAAATAAAATAAAATGTGGCGGCTATTAAGCAATAATCATGGCCCCGCTTGTCTGCCTCCCTTTAGAACCCTCTTTTCCGTTCAGAATGTTTTATCTATCACCGCTTTTTAAGGCGCAATCTCTTCCAACTGTAGCTTCCAGTACTTTGGATCTAACTCCGCCTGTTACCCCACACAATTATCATTACATCCATTTTAATCCATACCCCAACGGTCCAATTTATTCAACCGTAATCATTATAAATTATGTTTTGCTTATTACCTGAAGGGTATTGTCTTTCCAAAGGAAGGCGCAACCACGAGCTTCCAAGTGCTGGATAAATGATACAGGAAGGACTGATCTTAGTGAAGCATGAAGTTTCGCTTTCCTTAATCCTCCACACCCCAGCAATGCTCCTGCTACTCCACTCGGGCTTAGACCGCTCGAGTTCACTGCCGCTATGTTCTGTAAACACCCTATGTTGGCTAGTGAGAGCAGTCCTACATCAGTCACTGCCGTCTCAGACACGTTTATCTGCAACACCATAGTTCCGCAATTACATCAAATATTCAACGCTATTTTGTTTTTACTTTCCAACTGTGAGTGGAGTATTTACCTGTTTGAGACTCTGGGAGAAGTGAGCGAGAGCGAGCAATCCAGAATCATTGATGGATGGGCACTTCTTCAAGTCGAGCTTAGCTAGTCGCTTGCACCTAACAGCAATCGTTGCAAGTCCTTGGGACGTGATGTTAGGACATCCCCGGCTCTCTAATGTTTGTAACAACGAGCATTTGGACAATGAAACCAGGGACTTGTCTGTGATGTCTTGGCAGTATGATATGTTTATTGTTTCCAGATGAAAACAACCTTGGGCGATTGAAGCAATGCCTATGTCTGTTATTCCCACTGACCTGGAGTAGATAAGACTAGAGTGAGACTGGAAATCTATTGACCCGCTAGACAAAAATAAGTTTCTAGGCTACAAACCTATAGAGATCAAGTTCACGGAGACTTGGGCAGCCCCTCCCAATGTACGCGAGCCCTTTATCTGTTATGTTAAGACAAATTCCCAGCTTTAACGAAGATAGACTAAGACAGCTAGATATGGATCTCAGTCCTGCATCATACGAGGAAGAACAAACCTGGTAAGGTATAATCCAAAAAACACGGTTCAAAGAATTAATCTGAAGAAAAGAAAGAACCTTCATCATCAATCTCGGTATCAGTTAAGTCAAGCTCTTCAAGTAGCCGACACTTCTGTCCGATCAACCAAAAGGCTTCTCTGGATACAAGAGAACAAGACTCCATCTTCAAAGAGACTAGTAAGGGACATGAATTGGCAATTTGGGTGATTGAAACTCCACTTAGTTTCCGGCAACATGTGATGTCAAGTTTTCTGAGGTCTTTCAGTTTCATTACTAAAGAAGAGAGACCTTCATCAGTTACACTCACGCATTTGCTTAGGCTAATCTCTTTCAGGGAATTGCAGAAAGTGCCTATCGTCTTCAAACCGTCAGAAGTAACAGAACAACCATCCAACCTGATTGACTGTAATGCTGACACCTTTTTTAAGCTACTCGCAAAATCCAATGATATCACCTAAATCAGAAAAGTAAAGCTCATATCACGCATCACTAGGCTCACGATGGGTTTGTGCACGGTTTTGATCCATGACTGAAATTATTGTTGTCGCTACTACTAATCAGTTTTGGAGTCAAACTAAGCTGAGTCAGCCATTCAGCTAATGCCTTGACACAGGAAATAACCAGAGAACAAAGCAAGCAAAGCATGTTCTGGTGATAATGAGTAAGCGAAGAACTTACAGAAGAACAATGTGCTAGATCAAGTCGTTGAAGACATCCCGCTCCGCTTAAAAGTGAGGTTAAACCTCTATGAGTTAAATTCTGGCAGCTCGATGCATCAAGCTTCTGCAGAACACAGGTGTTTAGTCAGAAAAATCTCAAAAGTTAATGGATACATTAGTCTTCCCGTCATCAAACTTTCAATAATGACTAGCTCTCTGAGTCTAAGAAAATATGGTATTTTTTCTATCTGATATTACATACAAACAGACGTTTACAGTCTCTTCCAAACCTGTTTTTACATCCTCTCTCGGAAAGTTAAATGTTCTCAGAATAAATGCATCGAGCAGGAAGAATCGTAACATCTTGTCCAAGCCATATACGAAAATATCAACTAGAACTTTTCAGCATTCAAGTGGGTTCCAATACTATAATGTTATCATGCAGAAGAAACAAACATGTTTCTTGGAGAATAGGGTACCTTCAATGACTTGCAGTCATGTCTGAGTGATTTCAGACTGTCATCATCTACACCAAAGCACCCTTCTAGAAGAAGTTCTTCAAGGTGTTGAAGTTTTAGAATATCATGTAAACACTTGCCCGTGATCTGTAGAAAGAAACATGGAACAAAAGGATTAATTAAGTAGCGAAAGGTATAATAGGTATGAAATTCAATTTCTCTGAAGCTTAAAATCCAAACATATGAAACTTATGTGTCGGATTCGGATAGAATGATAGCTTAAGGAATGCTAATTATATAAAATGATCCAGAGGTGTTGTGGACTTCAAAATTGAAATTAAGAAATGAGAAAACAATGACCGGCAAGAAGGAGAGGTCTACGGTCCGAATGTCCTTGCACTTGACGGCAAGCAGAGCAACGCCTAAATCTCCGATGCCAACACACCATTTCAAGCTAACCATATTGAGCTTCTTACATCCAACTGCGATACATCCAATTCCCATGTCAGTGAGCATCTTGCATCTCCCCAGCTTCAACCTCTCTAGATTCCTGGCCTCAGCGAGAACAGCTGCATCGGCGTCTCTCATATCCGTGGCGTTGGAAAGGTCAATCTCCAATAAATTAACACATTTCAAGGACAATCTGAGGAGTCCAGCGGCAGAGAAGGAGGCAGAGCGGGAGAGGTCGAGGGAGTGAAGCGTAGGTCCAGAGAGACAGCCAACGACGCTAAGGGCGTAGTCTGTGACGCGAGGGCAGAAGGTAAGATCGAGATCGACGGTGTTGCGGTAACGAGTCAAGATTCGAGGGAGATACTCGGGGCGGAGAGGTTTGAGGGATCTGCGATGCTTGGCTTCGAGTTGGTAAAAGGATTTACAAGTAAGAGAGAAGGATTTGAGATCAGAAGGGTTGAGAGCGATGAAGTCCAGGATGATGAAGACGAGCTCCTCGGAGAGAAAATCGAAAGGCTTGAACATTTGAATTTGCTTAAACCTCTTCATAGTGGGAGAAATTTGAAGGAGAAAGAGAGTTTTTCTCTTTGGGTCAGAAGATTTGATAGAAAAAAACGCAGAGTTAGTAGCAGAATTAAGAAGAACAAAACAACAGTTGGTTTTCTGTGGGAGAGAAAAGACAAACCAGCAAGATTACAGAATTGCCCTTGCTTCTTTTATATACTACTTTACTTGCACATAATTTTGGTGGCATCTAAAACGTTTGATTAGTTGGTATAGATAAGAAATTTTGGGTTCAATCATGAATGGATGGGCATGTTATAATCTGAAATGAATTATATTTATAATCCAATCCAGCTTCTTCTCTGAATTATGAATGGTTAAAAGTAACATTAGAAAACGTACGGTGAAGGACGAAGAAGGGCAAAAAGGTAAAAAGGAAAAGAGAGAAGGAAGTGAGTATATGGTGGAGGAAGGATGCGAGGAAGGACAGATTCAAGTGCGGAGTGTACGACTTGACTCTCTTTTTTCTTCTTCTAATTACCTTACTAATATTTCTTTTATTTTACACCATCACCTATATATAGAACCTACTAGTGCCCTTTTTCTTTTGTCACGACCTAATATTTGATTAGGTCAGATGCAAAGAAACCTAAAACTCAGAGAAAATGATTATTCTATAAACAACTTGACAATAAAGAAAAGAGAACAGTAGTGGGCACCAAAGACAAAACAGTAAATGTAAACTGAGGATTATAATTTAAAACTCCAAGGTGTGACCGTACTTATAACCAAACTCGTCTAGATAACCATCCAATTCTATTGGGGGAAGTATTGACACAATTACACATCTGTATATAATAATAAATGAATATTTGGTGGTCACATATACGTGTAGTAATGATCAAACCAAATTGACACATCGCTCAACTCTGGCCCTTCCATTTGTGTTATTGCTTTTGGACAAAAGAAAGGCTCTTCATCTTCTAGAACACTTCTTGACTTTTTCCCACAATATTCAGTACACGAATAAATACCTAATATTCGAAGCAACAATATATACTAATACTGCAAATGACCAAAGTATCCAAGCCGGTTAGTAATTTTGGTTCAAGTAAGACACGTGTCAATGAGCGAGGCAGAAGAAGAGAATTTCACGACTCTCGGAGTTTTCACGACTCTCGGAGTTATCATGACTCATGAGCGGTTCAGAGGCGGCTATCGTACGGAATATTCGTATGATTGTACCGTACCACTAGTTGTACTTGAAGACAATTCAACTCTTATTTATTACAATTGACTTTCTCTTATCGTCACTACTCTTTTTTTTTTCAACTTGATAAAGATTTGTTTAAACAGATTCATACAATAAGTGGATAAATAAATATTGCGATGACAATTGGTACGACAGATCAAACAAAAGGAATTTCTTTTTTGTCCACCACTGTTTTTTTTTCTTCCTTTTGCTGTTTTAACAATATCTATTGTCTTTATCGACAATGTATCTTGATATAAATCACAAACGTATATGTGAAAAGATCAAACATACAAAATTTAAACTTAATCAAGACGCTGAACATCAACATTTTTGAAAATGTAAAAAGTGGATGACAAAAAATAGCAATAGAAAATATTACGAGATAAAAAGAATACAATGAAAGGAAAAACAAAAAGCTCTATAGAGGTGTGAGTATGTCTCTTATAGCAAACTAGAGTCAAGACATATCAACATTGATCCTAGATGTAAGAGATGTGGAGAACAAGAGACTGTTATTCATACCTTAATTCACTGCAGATATGCGCAGAGGGTTTGGGACTTAGCCCCCTTTGCTCACAACCTAAACTCAGCACAGCACACTTCAATTCCTGAGATCTGGAGACGAGCCCTGAACAGCCTTGTCCTCCCACCGGTAGGAATAACAAGTGGATCTCTGAGTGCGTGGATCCTTTGGCATGTGTGGAAGTCGCGGAACAACTTCATCTTCAACAAACGATCTATATGTGAAGTCATAAACAGAGCAATCAGCGATACAAAAGAGTGGGAAAGAGCACAGGAGCAAATTGAATCGAAATTAAAACCCCTACCAATTTGCCCGCAGATTCTAGCGAGAACCCAACCGGAGAACAAGAAGATCTGTTACTCAGATGCAGCTTGGAAAGAAGAAAAGAGTGGTGCTGGAATCGGCTTACTTTTCGTTGATGAATCAGGTAGAGAAGTCCATTCCTCTGCTCTTCCATATCCTGCTGTGAATTCTCCTCTGATTGCAGAAGCTGTGGCCATAAGATGTGCTCTGGAGAAGGCAATTGAATTGAAATATATGAGACTTGAAGTTAGATCGGATTCCCTGTGAATGATAGGAGCAATTAACAATGGCTCCCCAATCTCTGAGGTTTATGGCATCCTGAAGGATATAACCACCCTCATCGAATTTTTCGATGACCTATTTTTTTTTTTTATCCATTGTAAGTTTAATTTTAAGGCTGATGTCTTAGCTAAGCAAGGTTGCGACTTGCTTGTAACCCTTCCAAACTCAGTTTAATTAATTGAAGTTTATTTGAGTGCCAAAAAAAAGAAAGAGTATGCCTCTTATAGATTACCTGGAGATTGATTCAATGACTAGCTCAGTCACTCCAGTTACCTGAATCATGCTCGTCGTCACTTCCCGCCATTGCCTATTATATAAGGGGAAGCTACTTAGTCACAACATTATATATCAACAGTCCCAACTTTTAACCATAGAGAGAGAGATAGAAAGAGAGACCTGGCGAAGAGTATTGGCTTTTTCTAGAATTGCAGCGACCTTTAAGTTGGGTTTTGGAACATTTACTTGAAAGTTGGGTCTCCCTGACGCATCTGCTGGTCTAAGGTTGAATGACTGCTAACGTTTTTTAAAGTTAAATAATGTTTATAAAAACTCTTAGTAGTGTGGAGGAAGAAAAGAAAGAGTAGATTGACCTTGCTCCGTATGATCTCCAGTAGTGAATCATTCTCGTCTACTCGAGTTCCAACTTGTTTCATGTTCCGTTCAGATACTTTCCTCAACTGAAATCAAGCGCAATTGATTCTCATGAAGTCATGATCAACAAAAGAGAGAGATAAAAGCTATTATACTAAGTTACTAACTATGAAGCTAGTAATATGAAATTTAAGTAATTACCATGCTTCTATCAATGCCTCTAACAGGTGAACCTTTGTCTTTTTCAAGATTTCCAGCTTTCTGATTTTGATGATTTGAGTTATTGTCTCGTAAGGTTTGTGGCAACTTAGTTTCTAGTGGATTACTAACCTGAGATTCCTCTTTTAAATTTGCAGGGTGGGGGCTAGTATGCTCTCTTAAGTTCTGACTAAACCATTTGAGTGCCATTGCTTCAGTTCTCCAGTCACCTTCTACACCTCCAGTTGATACTTCCTCTGCAAATGATGCCTCCACTATTTTATTCAAACTTTGCAATGTAATTTCATTGTCATGCATATAAGTGTCGCTTGTTCCATCAACTGCAGAAAGAGATCGTTCCTCAGTTGCTCTAGATGGTATATCCAGAGTAGCTTGTGCACAAATAGACGTGGCTTCCACTCTCGACTCTTTTCTATAACCACAATAGTTTTGGTTTTTATCATCTGAAACCAATGCTTCTGATGGATATTGTGCCTTGGTCGCTTGAACCAATCCATCATGTGTGCTTTCATCCATATGAATGTATATACTATTGTTTCCACTGCCTGCAAGTGATGGCATTTCAGTTGATTCAACTAGCTTTCCCATCCACCATTGTGTTGGAGGAAGAGGCGGGAGTGGAGGTGGTATCTCCATATCTGCCTGAGGTGTTTCATGGATGGACGTGGAGAAGGCTACTATGGATTCAGGGGACATGTCCAAACAATCTTCTTCATCAGGAGGAAGAGGTGGGACCGGAGGCGTTATCTCCGGATCTGCCTGAGGTGTTTCATGGATGGACGTGGAGAAGGCTACCATGGATTCAGAGGACATGTCCAAACAATCTTCTTCATCAGGAGGAAGAGGCGGGAGCGGAGGCGTTATCTCTGGATCTGCCTGAGGTGTTTCATGGATGGAGGTGGAGAAGGCTACCATGGATTCAGAGGACATGTCCAAACAATCTTCTTCATCAATTAGATCCCTGGAAAGAACAGATTTATGGACATGATCATTCAATGAAGTCAAAGTTTCCCCCTGTAATGATGGATGAAGAGCTTCTACTTCAGTTATGCATGAAGGGAAAAACTTTTCGTTGCATATTAACGCTTCCTTAAAAGGTGAACCTTGAACACCAACAGGTCCATCTTCTATAGGACAAGACTCGACTGATACTGTTAGTGGATTTGCTAACCCAGTTTCTGCTAAAATCTTTTGCCCTTGGTCCTGTTTCTGTATCCCAAACTCAAGTGAAAGACATTGTTGAGTGTTAGCCTTCTCATCACTTTCTGCTTCATTTGCTTCTGACTCCATAGAAGCAGGTGCATATCTTCTTTCTAAACAAGCTGTTGGCCCTCTCTCCGCATTGAGTAAAGACTTCTCACTAATCGTAACCTCGTGAGGAACAAAAGGAAGTTCAAGTCTTTCATCATCAAGAATAGATTCCACTGCCATCTCATTGGATTTCATAGAATCTCCACTGTTTGGATCAACTAGGAAAGGTATTGGTAAGTCGTCTTGTACGCCACATACAGTAACTTCAGTTTTGATTGTCGGACATGACTGGTCTAGAGTCTTATGAACTCTTTCACAGTGTGGCGAAGACTTCTTGAGGAATTTCTCCATGTAACATGTCTTTGGGCTTGAATTAATTGGGTGTCCATTCAACAATCTTCTTTTTAGTTTCACATGGAATTCAGGATTTATGTGTTTGTTCTCAACATGCTCCAAAAAGAACAGTTGATGCAACCTGTACTGTCCAAAAAGTAAATCGTGTCACCAAATTAAAGTTCTGATCATGTAAACTTTAACATAAGAGTGACAATAACAAAACTAGATATAGAGTGCTCACTTGGAATGAGATGTTCGTGAATCCCCAGATGTCTCTCCACTAGTTGTGTGTGATTCTTTCTTCTGCAACTACATATATATGCTCATATGTAACACGTATATCCAAAATGTGCATTTCAGACGCTTGTTTAGACAGACAATGACACAATGGAGTAAGGTAAAACGACAATAAGAAATAAATACCTTTAGTTTTCGTGGTCTCTCATCTTTGTTGTGGTTTAACGTTGCTATTACAGCTGATGCAGTAAGCGTTTTCAACAAAGATGGATCGGAGTAACGCTTCAAGCACGATCCAGACCCAGCAACATCAAACCTGTAAAAGAGCTGATATGAATAAACACCATGAAACAGTTTTTCAGTTGGATGAAGAATTCAAAAAATTCAAACAATGTACTTGTCAAGAAGGAGGAACTGGGGCGGACCACGAGATTCCTCATACGAATCCATTATACAATGAGGCAAGTTGCGTGAGGAAATCAAGTTTTCCTCTGTTTGCAGATTATAATGCCTTTTCAAGCCTAAAAAATAATGCAGGGCCATTAATTTGTGGTTGGTATCTAATCTATCCATGAATTACCAATAACACATAATAAGACTCCATATGCCAGCTTACACTATAAAAAATATTAGGATGACTCGCCTGGCTCATAGAAGAATGTTGAATGATCTATTTGAGAAAGAATGGGTATTTCAATTGATGGAAACTCAGCTTCTAGCTGTTGGAGACGCATGGCCAAACCATAACCTCGTGCTGCAGTTGTCTTTAGTTCTTCATGTAGGCAATGGAATATCTCAGCAGCAAACCTTATTAGTATGATAAGAGACAAAAGAACGAAATGTGAGTGTATAACAATAGAGGTTCCATTATCTGTCCAAATAATCGAGTTTAGATTCCCCAAGCAAACACATTTAGGTAATCATCATCAGAAGAAAAAATCCTCTCATCAGCCGTCAAGAAACTTTAGCTACACCGAGTTACATTGTCTCGATTCCAAATAAATAATTTAGGTTCGAAGCAATTCCACAATGGAGTTTTATATATACAATCCTTTCAGAGAATGTTCAACGAAAATAAAAAGCTAGACATCTCTCTGTTCACTGCATTTTAAAAGCAACCTAATCCGGCGGTGATCTAAGTTTTCTCCAGAGTCACAGTCCACAACACCAAAATTCAATTCCACGAACCTTGGACTTCCTCCAATTCAGAAGCGATACGGTACTGGTACAGCAAAAATAAGAGGCCGAGATATATAAAATAAACTTACTGAGCGAGGTCTCCAAGCTGGCGCAAAAGGCCGACGAGTCCAGCCATGGATGCACCTTCGAGCAAAGCTTCAGCATCGTCCTCATTGGCAGCTTGGTAAAACTCCTTATCCGCCAAGCCATACTCGTTCCGAATCTGATATCTCGTCAATACCATGATACACAATTTCGAAAACAGTAAAACCCTATCTCTTATTCTGATACTCTCTAAACTCTATCGGATTCCTCAATCTTTTGACTTAGGGTTTTCGCCATTCAAAAACATTGCAAAGAAATTAAAACAGCGAGACGAATCGGCAAACGAATCATAGGAAGAAAGAACAAATGTTCGTGAAAAGTATAACGGTCCCTGATCTTCTTCATCTAAATATATAAGCCAACGTTCTTCTGATGTCATAACTTAATACTAATAATTAAAGAAGAAACTTGGCTTAGAATCATAATCAATAGAAAGACAATTATATTGTCTTCAAGTGTGCTCTGGTTGAGATCAATTAGTACTGCAGCAGTTGAAAAGCATCAAGATATTCATAAATAGTATCACGTATGTAGGCTTCCAAGGAAAGATTATATCATTACTCTATTTAATGTTATATTCAAAATGAGTAGATTGTAAAATAAGGGGAAATGATCCTAAATTGAGCCCAAAGTCGAACGTCATATGACGACCACCAATGGTCGAAGTGGCAAGTTAGAATGGTCGGGCCTGGTAGGCTTCTTCATGTCCAATAAAATAGGCCCAAACTTTTATAAGCCCATTTGTTGACCCAAATTATCTCTATAAATAAATGCTAACATTCCGGTGTCTATTACTTTTACGAAATAGAAGGGATTTATGTTAGTCGTGCACATTCGGGTATTTCGGATTTAACCATATAATAAAACCTGATTAAATATTTTTATGGATTCGGATTAGATTCAAATAATAAATTTCAGGTTCGGATAATAAATTTTAGGTTCGAATCGGATTCAGTTCTTATAAAATACTTTATTTCAGGTCGGGTTCAAATATCTAAATTTTTTTAATTAATTTTTTAATTTAAACATTTTGAAAAACTAAAAAATTTCTGAAAAAATCATAATTTTTTATATTTTAATTGTTTTGGTTATTTTGATTCTAAATTGATTAGTATATTTATATTTATAGTTATAATGTGTAATTAAAAATATATATACATATATTTTTAGTTATATTATATATTTTGGGTATTTCAGATACTCGTTCGGGTTTTATCCGATTGATTGAGTTCAGCTACCTATACTTTTATAATCTAAAATTCGTTCGAATATTTTATCTATTTCGGTTTGATTCGGTTTTAGTTGTTTCAAATTGGATTCAGGTTTGGATTCGGATTTCCGGCATTATGCCATGCCTAATCGGGTTATTCGGTATTCGGATTATTCGGAAATTGTAAAATTCACCGAATAAACCGAATAAGTTATTCGGATCGATTCGGTTCGGATCTCGGATTATTCGGTTCGGTTTCACTCAGAAAATATTGGTCCGAATTGATCTGATTCTTCACTTGGTTAAATGAAATTGGTTAACTAAAATTGAATTGGTTAAATAAAAACCAAATAAACCAAACCGAATAACCCGTTTAAACCGAATAATCCGATTAAAACCGAATAATCCGATTAAACCGACTAATCCGAAAACCGAATATTTAAAAATTAATCTCCGTTCGGATTTTAATTCGGTACTAACTCGAATTCGGATCAGGTTTATTTGGTTCGGACCGAACCGAACCGAATAACCCGATCCGAACGCCCACAGCTACATAAGACAAGCAGGTACAAGTAATTAGGACGTCCCCATTAAATTCCGATTATTATATCATTCATTTTATTTGACACATCATAACTTTGCTACATGCAATGTTTTACTCCCCCACCACACGTTACTTTCTTCATTCATTTTTAGTTTGAACAAGTAGATATATCCCATCTCATTTCGTTTATTAAGTAAATGGTATTAATTACTTACATGTCGACTCTGTATAATTCATTCAGTCGCAAACAACTTGATTTAACCATCTTCAATCCAAAACTAGTTCACCACTGCCGAAGACTCGCACAAACTGCTTGTTTGTGTGTGTGTGTTGTGTTGGTTTCCAATGTTTAGATGTAAATTAAGAAAACAATAAAAGTTTCAAAAAACTAAACCAGAATAGAACTTGCATTTTAACCCAAAAAGACAAAACAAAACTTATGTTAAACAAGAAGTTGTGGCTTGGATTGAACAACGTAATGCATGAAACCAAGTGAATACACATTAGAGGTCAGAATCAGAAGAAAACAATATAAAGGTTATAAGAGAATGTCCAAATCCCGACAGTGTGCACGAGGGCTTTGGTTGGATCCAACTTGGCCTCTTTATTGCTCATTTAATGATACGTGGACTACACATTTCCTCCATTTTTAACTCTTTCTTTTTTATTTTTATATACTCTAATATCATCATTCTCTTATTTTAATATTACTATAAGCTTCTCTCGTGACCACACAAATTATACAATAAGCTTCAGTCAACCTCCAATTTTTCTTTATTATATAATTCTAGTGAAAGTTTAGTTTAGCCCCTCAAAATGTGACTCTTCAGTTCACTAATCAAAACCTATGAGGCATAAGAAATTAAACACTACTATGTATTTATGTCTTTAATTTATGAAAAAATCTTCTTTGCTTACCCAAAAAGTTATATCACTAAGACACTACTCTATATAAATATATAAAATTATGAACAATCTTTTTTAAAACTAATTAAAGATTATATCACTTAAACCGACTAAAACGTTGTTCATGCCAATTCTATTGGCTGAATCATTCAGAACAACAGTTGAATGAATCTAGTGGGATGATCGAGACGTATTCTTATAATTGTACAATACAGACAAAATAAATAAATAAAGATGTGTAGGCATCTGGTTCAGGTTCTAACTATCAACCATCTTAAGCATACTTAGTAATCAACTCACTCTACAAAACATTCATAGAATTAGGCCATAATATAGCTTTTCATACGAATTAATATTGGTTAAGACAGTTACTTTTGGTTTTCGTTAACAATATAAGAAGTTATATTAGCATGTTTTATTAAACTAACTTTTAAAATAATAAAATACCTCATGATCAAAACTAGCCTACTAAGTCGAGTCTTTCACAATATTATACTCCAAATACAACCTAATTCTCTATACATAGTAGTATTATGGCATTTGGTAATCAAACACAAAGAGGCCATCGTTCGAATTTGATTTGAAATGAAGGGAAGCAAACACACTTTACCAAAAGGTGTTTATAAGTTCGTAGGGCAAAACTACATATATTATATTTTTGCAATTATCACCGAGAAAATATAAAATATAAAGCATTAATTTGTCATTGTATAAAAAAATGAAGTCGTAAAATGACCCTTTGTACCGAGGACTAATGTTGACTATAAAAGGAACTGAAAACTAGCCAGAATCACACACAAATTCAATAAATAAATAAAAACTCTCTTTTTAAAATATATTCTCTGTTCTAAGTTTCAAGAAAGAAATTTGGTACATAATGGAAGCACACAAAGCAGAGACTTTGACAAACGTAGGAACCATAGAGTTACTCTACAGAGCGTTGCAGCAAGGCGATGCCTCAACGGTGGCCAAAGTGGTGGCCAGTGACGTGGAATGGTGGTTCCATGGACCACACCATTGTCAACACATGATGAGACTACTAACAGGTGAACCACCGAGCAAGGATTCGTTCAGGTTTGAGCCAAGCAAAGTACAAGTAGTTGTGCCTGGTCATGACTGTGTCATTGCAGAAGGTTGGGAAGGTTCACACGTGTACTGGGTTCATGTGTGGAAGCTGAAAAACGGAGTGGTGACAGAGCTAAGAGAGTATTTCAACACATGGATCACTGTTACTGACTACAGTCTTGGAGCAATAGGATGGGATATGGCGCGTTGTACGGTCTGGGAGAGTGTTCCCAGGGACCTGGCTCGTGGTTCGTTACCTAGCTTGCTCTTAGCTATTTAAATCAAAGAATAAAGTATATATATATATATGTATACTTTGTGTAAAGACTATGTTCCAAGCAGTGTGTGGTGAAGTTGTGTGTATAATTTGGTTATAAAAACTGTCAACTCATTTGCTTCAGCAAGTTTGATTAACTTCAGAACAAAATAACTCATATTCCTTGCTCCTATCACTTAGCCACTTAGGATGATATTGAACTTTGATTGATTTCCATTTGACGACAACGACAGAGAACTTAAGGCTTTTCTTCACTAAACGTGCTAAACTTACTCTAAACTATTCGTGTTAGATAGAGATGAGAGAGATATATAGGAAATATTGTATTGACTCTCATAAGAATAATGCTTAGGTTTACATACATATTTATACTAGAGATATTTCCTAATCTAGATATACACACACATATATATATATATATGCAAATATCATTTATCATAACTTCACAATAATATTGAGGATCCTCTAGATCCTTCTATACGCCCCCTCAAGCTCAAGTTGATGATGGAGCGAAGCGGAATTAGCGGCTTGAGATTGACAATAGGATAGTAACGTGAAGTGGTGGAGTGATGTTGTTTTATTGAAGTGAGACGAGTGATGGTGTCACCGACGAAGCATGATGGAGGTGGCGGAGTGGTGTTGGTCTTGACGGACAAGAATGTTATAACAAAGTGGTAGAGATGAAGTTTGGTGATGGTTGTGATGATGGAGAAGCCGTTGGCTTCGGAAAGACAAAAAACATAGATGAAAAACATGAGTTTATTTTATTTTATTTTTTGTAAATTTTTATTATAAATTTTATAAAAGTTATTGAAAGACTACTTGTAAGTCGTTGGCGACCATGAAACAAACATGGCCTAGAAAGATATGGCTGGCCTAAGGCCGGATAGAGAGGTCAAGTCGGAGATGAAGAATGTCATTGATGAAGTAAGGACTATCCTTAGCTATGAAAGTTTCCCATGGTATCGCAAACAAGTTTTTGGTTCCAATATATAGTACTTTAACTTCGGTGGACAAAGCAGTTTCTTTAAATTTTCTTACAAATTCCTCTGTTGGCTTTGATCTAGCCGAAAACTCGACATCAATAGTCCTACTCACCGGCTCTTCTTCTTGCATGCGAAGGAACAACCCATTACCCAAAGTAGTCAAACATATTATCATAATCCATGTCGCAGTTTGCTAAAAGTTTGAACCTTTGTTTTCCTAAAAAAAACTCTTGAGAATATATCGAAAATGATGGGTACAGCCTTTCACATTCGTTGCGCTTTAAATCTAAGTAAACAATGCATTGAAGATGAGGAACCTCGAATTTCACAATCTTGATGGGTCTGTTTCTGTACGGTCGTTTAATAAACCGGCAGTTGCTTGAAGTGGGAGAACATTGAAAGTTTCTCTAGTCTCATGATTGAGTGGCTACCTTGGTAGTGTGCTCTTCTCTTTTGTATCACCTTCTTTGTTTTTATCTTTTTTTGACAAAGAAGCTGTGTAAATTTTAGCAGTACAGTTAACTTTTAATGATATTCACATTCCTATAAAAAAAAAAAAAACACGAAGCAACGTCAAACTTGTCTGCGGCTATCAGAACATCGCACAAAGCTTCACTCGTCGTCACTGACAATGGTTTGCTATACATGAAATATAAAAGCTCCATTACAGCAACTTCCTCAGAAGCATCTATCTTCAAGGTTATATGCTTTTCCTTTGTTTCAAGCATGCCATTAGAGAATAACTTGTCGAAAAATGGGCTTTGAGCTACCAAAATCTTAGAGGATATATGAATGTCAATGCTTCTTGTTTCTCGTTCAGAATCTTGTATCTCGTGTTTGCTATTGATGATAGTAGAAGACCTAACCTCGCCACCGCCACCGACAATCTCGATCCGAAGAAGACGATCTGAAAAGTTAATATCGTTGAAAGCGAACCCTAAATCCGAATTCTCCATACTTAATCTTAGTTTGCTTTTACTATAATGATAACTAAGAGCTCAATCGGATCTTGGAAATTTATAAAAGAATTTGGAGATTTATCTAGATATTAGGAAATATCTCTAGTATAAAAGAATTTGGAAATTTATTTAAAAAATATCTCTCATAAGAATAATGCTTAGGGTATATTTCCTAATCTAGATATACACAAATATATGCAAATATAGTTTATCATAACTTCATAATATTCACAATAATATTGAGGATCCTCTAGATCCTTCTATAATTCGTACCTATGTTTTTTGTTTCCCTGTGACCAACTAAGTTCCACAAAGCTTGTCTGACCAATATAACTTGCAATGAAAAAAAAGCAGGAACAAAAGATATAAACAGAAAATCTCAGAGAGTTCTATTGAGGTAATGAGATTGAGACCTGACTGATTGAACAAAGGCGAAGCTACATCATCCCGAGCATTTATTTTACTGAAAATTGTGCTCAACACCCCAAATAAGTTTTTAATTGTTAAAAATACCACTTGTCTGATTTATGCTATTGTTTGTGACATTTATGATATGGTTAATGACAAATTTGTCTTTTTTTAATATGATTATTTTGTTGGGAATAAAAAAGAAAAAAGAAGGAAGAAAAGAGAAAAATGTGGAAAGAGAAATAAGATATCTCATTGGAAATGAGGGAAAACAAGAAAGAAAAAAAATTATGCAATCATTCAGCGACACATGGACATGAATATGTTTAAAATGGACATGGATGTCTAAAACGGACATAGATATTTAAAATGGACATGAACATGTCTACAACGGACATAGACATAAGCGATGGACATGGATTTGTCTAAAATAGATATGGACATGTTCATGGTCGAATGAATCAACGATACGTGACAGTAGAAAGAGAAATAAGAAAATTGTTTTCGGCGATAGACATAGACATAAACGACGAACATGACTATTAATAGAATAACATGATCGAAAAACATAAACAAGAAATCTAAACAATAAAGGAAGGAGAAAAAAGAATTAGAGAGAAAATGAAAGAATTAAAACAAAAACAGAGATAAAAAAAATTGATAAAAGTGTGGAATAAGAAAAGAGAAAGAAGAAGGAATGAATGAAGAAAGAAGAGGAGGAATTTGGTGTTTTAATCCGAATCAAATTTGATCAAAATATTTTCTATAAAATTTAGTTTTTTTGGCATAAACCACCATTTAAAACTTAATCATAAACCACATTTTCCCATGCTCATTAGCAAGAGGTTGCGATAGAGGCTTATTTATGGGCCATTTATTTGGGCCTCTTAAGGAAATGATTTTGGACTTACACTCTAACTAAAACTTCAGAATGTGACCCACACACAACAACAACAACAACATATATGATGTCAAACTTTTAATTATGTGAAATGTAGGTCTCTACACTCCTCTGCCTGTTTAAGTCGTGTATTCCGGTTTATGTTAAACTAATAAAGTTTATTTTATCCGATTGTTACTTTCAAAAAATAAATTTACTATATAGTATTTACAGATATATAGACAAACCTAGCTAGCCATCATATTACAAAGTTAATGTATTTCTAATTACGCTTAATCAGTGCGCAAAATCAATCAGAAATTAGTTCAAGTTATTAAAGTGTTGATCTTAATATATAAGATTCTCAGTTCTATTTGCTATTATAAATAATAATATCTATAACTAATCACTTTGAATTGTCATATGAAATGCTTAATATTTAATAAAACTCCATCCCTAGATCCGACACTTGTTAGTGGATTTGATGTTGTCTCGATTCAGACTGGAGAGAGCATCATGGTTTACAAAATATCTGAATACTTTTACAAACTAACATACAAGCCAAATTATGATTTGTCCTTTTTTCCATTTGATATTGAAGAGAACTTAAATTAATCATACCATGATAATTAAAATTTGATTCTATTCTCTTGTTTACAAACGAAATGCGAAATAACAGGATTTTGAAAGCAATTAATATATAATACATAAATGTGGAGAATGTAGAAGTAGAGATATAAGGTTAATAGAGGAGAACAGCTGAGATGAAGTAATCAGAAAAGACAAAGATATAGAATTAGCACTTAACAGAAATTAAGCGTGATAATAGAATAATAACATAAAAGTCTGAACTGCGACACAACACAACAGTAAGTTGGCATATCTGTTTAATTAAGTGCCAGATTTAGTGTGATACATGTCTGCCATGCTTCACATTTTTTATACATTTAATCATGTAATATCTTCTCCCAACCAAAATCTAATATATAGTTTTTAACCTCTAGCTATTACACCTTTTCTCATTCATTAAATAACATTTATCAGTAGATCAGCTTACTAGACGAAGACACGTAAACTAGGGTTTTCAATATCATGATTTTGAAACACAATGAGGTAATTAATACTGATTATCTAGCTAGTATTAATAGTATATATTGAAAAAAACAACTGAAAGTAATAATGTAGAGACCTTGAATTGGACAGATACATGAGTTAAAGATGTGGTCGTTGGTAAAATGTCCATTAAATCTGTCAGAATGACAACCAAGTATTTACACACTTTGTCTTCTATATTTCAACCATTAGCATTACTAAAAGAAAAGCAAAAGATGAGTTTTTATTAATTTATCATCTAAGACGTACTTAATGCTCTTCGGGATAGCACTATAAACGATAATTAATGGATGATTTGTTGTTCCAGAAGCATCGCTATCTGAACTTGTAATTGTCAATTACAAGTGTGTTTCGTGTTTATCCGCCCAATTTATATTAACATATGCTTTTATTCGTAATTCAATGATGAAATGAAACACATAATCTTTTGTAAAAAGTAAACTACAGTTAATCTGATATCACTAATTAATGTTAATTTCGTGGAGAGAATTTAATCAAGTTTAAAATTTGTTGGAATTGGAATGTGATGTCAAGTATAACTTTACCAAAATAAAGGATAAAAAGGAAGTAAGTAAAATAGAAAGTGTAATTGTCTTTTGCATAAGAAAAAACATATCAATTAAGATTGAATTCAGCCGCACTCACATCTCCATCACTCTTCTCTTTTACAGTGGAATGCCACGTGTCATTCCCATGATTCAATCAGTATATTCCAATTATAATTGCAATTATCATTGATTATGCAAAATGAGAACTAATCCTCATGGTCTTAGATATTTAGTTGATATCACTATAAACAATGAATTTTCCTTAATTCTATCAAACTCCATAATAAATAAATAATTAATTAATCTTAGCCTACCAGGATTGACAAAATGAATCAACAAATATCGATGATTATCCCATGAGGAGGAAAAACAAAAGTTGAACCGAGCTAGGCCTTCAATTCAAAAGTTCCTACTTAGGAGTAAGTAATTAGAAAAGACAAGAGAAGCATCTCAATGAAATATATAGGTGCTAATGAATGCTAAAACATAGAAGTGGACTTTGATGGAGACTTTTATTGTAGGGTTTGGCATTTTTGAGTCCCACATTGTCGTTTCTCATTCTTCTTTAACATTCACTCTTCTTTTCTACACTAGTTGTCTTGTTCATATTATAACCCATTTCTTTTTAGAAAGCTATATAACTTTTTACTATGTAAAGCAATTTACTTGACAATCTATAATATTCGCTACTATTCACTGCCACAACAAAATATATATAAATATGGTCCCAACGTAAAGTTATACAGTTAGAATCGAATTAAATGTAGGCAACAAACAATGGTAGCTGAGGGTATACATATAACCAAATCAAATAGTTTTCTATTCACAAAAAAAACTGTCCATTTATAAACTTTCACTTTAATTTTAGATATGCAAATGCAAGAAAGGAAAAATAGCAAAGTAAAGTTTCAATTCATCCCTAATTCATATATTGCTCAAAAAATAAGCTTTCAAAATGTCAAAATATAAAAAAAATTAAGTATATTGAAAATAAACGATAATAGAAAAGTAAAGGCTTAAAATGAGATGATTAAAGGAAAAGAAAATGGAAATAGAAAAAAATGATAATAAGGAGAGAACGATGATTGAGCTGTCGGATGGTACTCTCTCTTTAATGATTTCACCAGAATTATTTCTCTTTTTATACACAAAACTTATATTAACTAAAATCTCTACCTAATTCACTGAACAATCAGCTAGCTACTTGAAAACATGTAATTATGAAAAGAAACCTCGTATATATAGTAATTGATGTTTACACAATTTTATATACCTGCGGAGGAGATTCGTTTATATAATCTAAGTGAACCAATATGATCAATATATATGTATATCTATATGTAGACATGTATATATATATCAATAAGATTATTACATATAAAGAAAATCGATATATATATATATATATATGCAAACACACATATACTTAAAGAAAAGAATATAAGGGTAATTAAAAATAAGAAAGCAGAAAATTAGCGAATGCTATAAATGAGAAAGCACTTAGTACATTAAGTTGACTCTACCCCTGTCACAGCAGCTCTCTCTTTCTCTCTTACTTAGCTCTCTACAATCTCTCTTATATATGAAGAATATAGAAGAAGAAGAAGAAGAAGAAGAAGGTGTGTGCAGAGCAAGATGGAGAAGCAGGGCACGTGCATTACTAGCTCATCTCTTTTGCATATATATAATATATGATATGTGATGATTGATTGATTGATGAATTAGTTCTTCATGTGCCCATCTTCCCCATCATGACCACTTCACCTTATATATTGAACATTTCATTGTTACCACTCTTGACGCACGTGAGAATCTATAGCTACACACGTGTGTGTGTGTGGTCTAGGAGAGCCTGATGAATTTGCTTATTTAGAGGAAGTAGGAGCTTCCCTGCAAAAACACACATTAGCCTCTTGGAGATATCAGGTATATATGCTGCTTTCATTTTATCTCCATCTTTTTATTCATTATATAGTTCATTCCTTTATTTTATGAATAGATGGATGAGACTGAAACTTGGCGATTCTGACCTAACAAATTAGTGTGTCGGCGATGACATTATTATAACTAAGCAAATAAATAAATCACTAAATTTATAAGATTAGAAAGTAAATTAAGATGAGTAATATAATGTGGCAAAAGTGGAGTATGCTTTCATTTTCTTAGATTATAATTGCTCCTCTGTTTCATTTTAACACGCATTTACAATAACAACCATATACATACTATATACTTCTCTATACTTAAATGTTTTTAGCAAAAAGAAAATTACTATAACTTAAATGAACAGATCATATAACGTGCTTTCTTTTTGTTCCTGGATATACATGTTGCAGATTCGTTATAAATGTATACTTATCTAAATAACATATATAGTGGCCTTCATTGAACAGACCAAACTTGATGTGTTTTTGAGTCACAACAAAGATGAGAAGATTTGTGATTTCAGAGTCAAAGGCAGTTGGCTCGAGCGTTCTTGTGTTGTTTACGCCGGCGAATCTGAAGCCATTGTTGCCCAAGTACACATTCTCTCTCACTCTTTATGGAGTTAGGCCAGGTTTAGTCAGAATTTGATTAATATAAACCGTAATAATA
Source organism: Lepidium didymum (assembly GCA_963920545.1). NCBI lineage: Eukaryota > Viridiplantae > Streptophyta > Magnoliopsida > Brassicales > Brassicaceae > Lepidium > Lepidium didymum. Next base: position 20,244,377 of record OY986981.1, read on the forward strand.
TAAGTGATAATTGATAAATGACAGATGCACAAGAAGCATACAGTGCAGAGCATATTCTTGGGAAAAGACAATTTCTCGGTGACAGTATATCCAAATATTGACTATGCCTTCACTGCCTCTCTTGTCGCCATCCTCTATGATGTTAACCGAGAAGACCGAGCCGCTTGATCACTCTTCATGACTTTATCTATCTCTTCATTAGTTGTTACGTGTTTTTGGATTTACACCTCCTTGTTCAAAACTTTTTGCGCAAGTTGTTGATGTCTAATGATAACGACTATTGAATACTGTATATTCTTGCTACTGAACATGTACTAAATATTAAAGAGATACATGTGAAACAAACACAATGGCTATAAATGGATACACTAGTTTTTGGGTTTTAGTTTTAGAATTTTAGAATTTTGGTTTTAGTTTTTAGATTAAATTTGGTTTTTAGAGAAATCAAAGTTTCTAAAGAAACCAAAAAAGAAATAAAATATAACGAAAAACTGTTTTTTGCAATGAGCTAAAAAGCAAAAAACTAGAAACTACGAAACCAATATATAACTTTTTAATATATAAAAACAATCAGACCGAAGCCCATGTAAAGTATTTCAAAGGCCCAAATAGACACGTGGCAATGATTGCTGAAGGAGTGGGACCGGACCGGGTGTTACTGAGAAGACGAGGGAAACGTGGCGAACAAGTCAGACACAATTGAATGAAGGGAGACGCGAATTTGCCGGAATCCTCTTTCTTCTTGTCTCTGTATATATGTATGTGGCGGCAATTTTGAGGATATTTGTGTGCATTTTCGAAAATGAGGCCGTCTTCTTCCTCCTCTTCCTCTTCCTCTTCCTATGGTTCTCATTCGTTTACGCTCTCGTCGGTGTCAGTAGCGGTCGACAAAGCCACCAGCGAGCTTCTCCTCATTCCTGATTGGACCATCATTCTCGCCATATGCGATTGCCTCAATACTAATCGCTGGTAAATCTGGGACATCTTCTTAATTCATCTTGTTCATGAATCTTGAATCTCACACAATTGAAATTTGGCAGGCAATGCAAAGATGCGATCAAAGCTGTGAAGAGAAGATTGCAGCACAAGAGTTCTAAAGTACAATTACTCACTTTAACGGTAACTTCTTCTTTTTTTTTGTAAACATATAAATACCTATATGTCCTACGTACAATTGTGGGCTATACTAATATCTATCTGCATATTTCTTAGCTGTTGGAGGCAATGCTGAAAAACTGTGGGGACTTTTTGCATCATCATATCGCTGACAAACATCTTCTTGAAGATATGGTTAAGATCGTCAGGAAAAAGATGGTTTTTCATTATCCTCTTGTTAACTTCTTTTTGGATTATGTCTGTGATATAAATGCTGATGTTAGGTCTGTGTCTCCGAAAGGGTGATTTCGAAGTAAGGAACAGAATCTTGATATTGGTGGATACATGGAATGAAGCATTTGGTGGAGTTTCTGGCAGACACCATCAGTACAATCGAGCATACCAAGAGCTTAAAGTAAGGAACCTTCTTTCTTACAATTTTCTTCTTTAGTCTCTCATTCCATTTTTGTATTTTGAATCTGCAGCGGTTTGGTGTGAAATTCCCACAACGCTCAAGAGAAGCACCTCTAATGCTTGCAGCACAAGCTTCCTCTTCTGCTTCTTCCTCTTCTTCTACGAATCTAATGACCATTGGTTCATTCAAAAGGCTCGACGAAACAATGGCTGCTGAAATTGAGAGCCTAAGGTTAAGTTTTGTTTGTTTCTTTTTCAACAACCAATCGTTTTCAATTTAAATAGACTAATATTTTGATTGTTTCAGCTTATCAAGCCTTGAATCGATAAGAAATGTGATGAATCTTGTGGACGATATGGTTCAAGCTGTGGATCCATCTGATAAATCAGTAAGTAATCGTAGAAATCCACTCCTTTCATAAATCTAATTCTCCATTTTTTAATCTCTAAATAACCTCTGGTTTGTTATACATACTCTTTCACCACAGGCCTTAAAAGATGAGCTAATCGTTGATCTAGTAGAGCAGTGCAGATCAAATCAGAAGAAACTTATCCAGATGCTCACTACAACTGCGTCTGTCTTCTCCACCTTTCACACGACATCTTCTTCAGCTTTTTTTTCTTCTCTTGCTAGTACTAATAAAACATCTGTTTTGTTTTTTTCTTGTCAGGGACGAGGATATTATGGCACGTGGGCTCGAGCTGAATGACTCTTTGCAGGTAGTGCTTGCGAGACACGACTCTATTGCTTCTGGTGTTTCTCTGCCTAAGTTGCAGGCCCCTGAAACAAGAGAGGCCAGATCTATCCTCAAGACTAGCGATGTTGCTGCTGTTCTTGAGCCTGAGCCTGAGTCTGAGTCAGAGACATCATCGAGCAGTGAAAGTGAAAAAGATGAAAGGGAGGATATTCAAAATGACTTTACGCAGTTAACCAAAAGGTTAGCGATTCACTCAAAAAACTCTTAACACTAGTATATTTGCGGGTCACAAAGTAGTTTACAGACATTCTCGCATTTGCAGGCACAGTTTATTAAATGCCCAACACAGCGATGAAGAAGAAGAAACATTGCTCCTAGGTAACAACAATGAAATAACAACAGAAACAGAAGCCAAGACAGTGTGCAAAGATATAGCTTTAGTCGACACAACAACAACAACAGCCACAACCAAGTCAGAGCAGGACATAATTGAACTTCTCAGCCTAACTCTGTCAACAACTGCTCTGCCCTCTCCACAGACGGAAACGCAGTCGCAAACCCAACCTCCATCATTTTTCACTAATGATAATAGAATTATGAACAGCTACGTTGTTCCTTGGGCACAGTCTCAAGCAGAACCACAAGTCCCAAAAATAGCTCAGTTCGCTCCTTCGGGACCTCAGTTTCAGCCATGGCCCCTGCAGCAGCAACAACCGATTTCATACGGTCATCCTCAGCCACAATGGAGTGGCGGGCAAATAAGCAGTAATGGCCCAACACTGTGGAGCCAAGGAGGCAATGAGAATAAGGTCTTTGATAGAAACTTGCAATACTCGAACTCCTTCTCCACTAAAGCGGCAGGGTCATCTGTTGGTGCGGTGGAGGGGCAGCCACAGATGCCATATGTTCCTCCCTACAAATTGTTTGAAGATCTTAACGCTTTCTGGAACGTAGATGGAGGCGTTCGAAGTAGCAAATGACCTTTCTTGTATTTTGGATAATTATAGATTTCCAAAATACTAAAAGAATTTTTATAATTAATTAAGTATACTAATCTCCAATCTATTTATCAAGCAGGTGTGGAGCATAAATCTTTCGGTAACTTTTAATATTAAGCGATAAATAGTCAGTGACAATGTCTAATTTTCTTTTAACCATAAACACTATTTATAACTTATAATATGGATGTTACGGTGTTTTAATTACGTGGGCTCATATATGGGCCACGTCACATATATGTATAGCAATGGCCTGGCCTTCCACATTAATTTATGGCAGGAAACTGAGTTTTCTACGCGCACGCTAAGCGAGTGAGGAATACCTTCCAATGGCAGCCGCCGACACTTTTTACTAATTTTGTTTATTTTATTTTCTAGAACGTATCTAACAACAATAAGTTAAGCAACAATGAATACTCTATTTACAATATTCTGACTGCTAATTTAGTTTTGACTGTAGAAACTAATCATACTGGACAAAAATGAATTAAGAAGAAAGAAGCACCAAACCCCATTTACATGTGATTTCTTTGCTTGGAAGACAGCTACAAAGGAATGAAAGCGTTGTTCGAACTCACAATTACAACTTACACGGAAGCATCCATATTTACATACGATTGATCATTAACTTCGTAACTCTTGCAACCACCTATTCATTCCTTTATATGACAAATAGGGAAAAAGTATTATACGATTTGGAGTTGCATTACCGACATAACTCATTTTCTATTATCATAACATTATACAATGGGAATACAAACTATACATATACATATATGTATTTTTTTATTGGAAAAAAACATTTATAAAATTTCCACATTTAATTTATTTGACAAATTAAGTTTCTAAGGAAATTAGCAGATGAAACAACTGCGAATTCCGAAGCAGGAAGTGGACTGTGATCTTCGAATGGTATATTCAGCTGCAGAGTCAAACGATGAAAACCTTCTGATGCCATTCTTTTCTGTCGGAAACTTGAACAGATTGTAGTCATTGTCATCCATCAACACCCTCTCGGACAATGATGGAGGTGACGAAGCCGACACTTTCTTCACTTTACTATTGTGATCGCCCAATAACCAGAAGAGCCTGTTTGGGATTAATGCAAGGATTTTCTTGGTCGAATTTTTGGAACGCCTGCGGATTTGGTTACCGGAGAAAGAGAAATGAGACGGCGGAGGAGTGAGAGGAGGCGGTGGAGGTAAGCCAGAGGAAGGGTGTTTGGGTGTGCCCGGATGAGATTCCCATTCAAAAGGAACGGAACCAGCAGCTCCGTCGTAGTAGTAGATTCTAAAGGAGGGACAAGCTGCCGGCGAGGAAAAGCGTTGTTTAGTTGACGGTAGCTTGGCGGAGAAGGTGGTAGTGTCTTGCTTTTTCAGTGAAGACGGTTGCTCAGATCCGCCGTTTGGCATTATTGTCTTGGTAGCTGAGAGAGAAAGAGAAAGAGAGAGAATTGTGCATGAGACGTATGGAATAAATCTATGGAGTATATATCAAGTGTAGATGGTGCCTGTTGTCTTGGTTTTTTAACCTTTGGGCTTATTTAATTCGCTGTAACAACGGTCAAAACAAATTGTAACAATGATGATGAAATGATAGTTCAATTGCGAGGTTTATAAGCCAAAGGTACATATCAGATGTGTGTGACCATTGATGACATTTAATTAGATGGAGAGACGCAGGACCATTGCTTTTCTTTTATGGTATTGTATATGATTAAGGTTGTTATATGACTAGGCAAGACGCATCCAGAGATGTTGATTCATTCCTCTATTCAACAATTTTTCTGTAATTTTATTTTATCATTACATTGTTGGGGTCTTTTGGAAAGACTTTTATAATTATTAAAGGAAGACCAACGAGAGAGTCTTGCTTATTTTGAAAGCAACAAAAAAGAGTTAGAGCATCCAAGACTCATCGCCTCATCTCTCACATTCATCCATCTAACTTCTCCCGAATTCGTCGTGTAAGCTCTCTCTTCCTCTACTCTTTCTCTCTTATCATTTCTTTTACTTGTTTCCACCTGATTATTCTTAATTATTGATGACAAAATTTCTGGTGCCCGGAATTGAATCCCCAATTTCTATTTAAACTCTTTTTCTTCTTCTTGAATTTGGCGATAATCTCAGAAATCGGGTTTTGATTTAATATGGAGTTATATAAATAGTTTCAGGAATCATGGGCGGTAGATTTGGAGTGCTAGTCCTCTTCTTCTTGGGGTTGACCTGGGCTTCTCATGCCAGAAACCCGATTCTTCTCGGTAAGTTGACATTCCTGCTTTCTTTCTATACATAAACAATAATCTTTGCATTTGAATCCAAACAATCTATAATTTAATCTTGTTATTCATTGCAGCAGTTGAATCTGATATGTGTTTGTGATTGAAACTTACTAGCTGTCTTGTATTCACCAACCACTTGTTATCTTTTTCATACATGATAATTTGATTGTGTTCTTCTTAAAGAAGAAGCACTTTCTTCTCCCTAGTCTCCTGCATAACAGAGATCCTATCTAATTGATTGTTTATTATGTGCTGCAGAATCAGCACATGAGAACCAAGTTTGTGAGATGTGTGACAAGTATGTTACGCTGGTCATTGATTACCTTCAAGACGACGACAATCAGAACGAACTCGTTGAGGCGCTTCATATCAGCTGCTCTCAGATTCCTCCTCTCAAAAAACAGGTTTATGCATTGACTTCTTTGGTTGCTTTTTGCTTTCTTTGTAATTTTATATGTTAACTCTGCCAATCTTTGATGTAGTGTCTTTCAATGGTAGATCACTATACCCAAATTTTCTTTACACAAATCTCTGTAATGAAATCAGACCAGATCTGCAAAAAGCTTAACCTCTGTCAAGCAGTCACAGCCCTTGCTTCAGATGTCCATGAAGGAAACTGCGATGCTTGCCGCCAGACTGTCTCAGAGGTTATCACCAAACTCAAGGATCCTGAGACTAAGGTTTGCACCTTCCTCTGCTATTTAAATTCTCAATTGAGATATTGCTGCTGAAGATAAAGACTTTTCTTTTGTCTATGAAATCTTGCAGCTGAAGATAATTCGGTTACTTCTGCAGGAATGCAAGTCGCTAAACAATTACCAGGACAAGGTAGATAACTAAAGAATGCCTGCAAATCTCGATTATATTAATGAATTTCGTAAGCTAAAATTTCTGCCATCCTTTGGCTGTGATGATTTAATAAATCTGATGATGTTCTTTGGTGATGTTGAAAAGTGCAAGAAGATGGTGTTCGAATACGGGCCTCTGATGCTTGCGGATGTGGAGAAGTTCTTGGAAAAGAAAGACGTCTGTTCTATCCTCCGCGTCTGCCCAGGTCCAGCCACCCACGACGTTCCTGTCCTGGACGCAGTGGCAGATTCGTAGATTTGACCACCTGATGTTGATCGTCATTTGTACACATATATGCTTGAAGCTAACGACTTGTTAAGTAAACTGATGAATTATCGTGGCTTTGGGGAACAGTTGTTTCAGTTGCGCTTTGGGTCTATCATCCATTAATGGGCTATTGGCCCATTTCGAATTTGTTCTTATAAAACAAAAACAAAAAGTTTCAAATATAACGCTCTTGAATCATACAGTATACGAACACTAAGGCAAGCTGTTTGATGTTCCAGCTTACGTAACGGTCCCACGAACGAATAAATGTCAAACACGTGTAAAGTGAAAGAGTGTAAGTTGAACCGTGACTCTAGAGCTAACCTTAGAGGATATTCTCGCTTATGTGTCATCTAGTCAATGGTAGATATCAACTTGAGATATCTTCTTTATCAACTACAATCGCTTTATATTAAATCCTTTTTTAATACAATTTTTTTTAAAAAGTGAAGACATAAGGCAAACATGGTTAGTGTGTAATGATGGAAGATAAGAAGTGATAACGTATTTAATAAAACGGAAAACAACTGGATTATAATTAAAGCAAAATTACATTAGAAGAAAGCAGTAAGCAATTTCCCAAAAATTAAAAGAGAGAGAGGGTTAGCAACGGGCCAAATGACAACACAACAGGTTGGCTGTTTCTTTAGATTAAAAATTGAAAATTCGCAAATCCCATTGGCTCCATATTTAATATATGGTGAAACGTTTCACCTCTTTCTATTACTTTTCTTTTCTCGCAGCTTAGCCTTTCCGGTTTCCTCCTCTCTCTCTCTCTCGATTTCAGGTAATTCTTCTACATTTCTTCTCTTCTGCTTCCAGATTTCAGTCCTTGTTTCTATGGATTCTTTGAGAATTTTCCTCGATGATTCTGATGCGATTTGAGTTTTCTGTGATGCTTAAGCAAAATCCTGAATATCTGCTCGATTTAATCTCTTCCTAGGTTAATCTACTTTGCATTTAAGTTAATTCGCTTCGCAAATCCTGTGTGTGTCGGTTTTGATGTTCGATTTCTGGTGTGAGGCACGAAATATATATAGCATGCGATTTTGTCAGTCGATTCTTCAAATCCAATCTAGATTGTTGGTTGGTGGAGTAGTATCTCAGATTCATCTCTTTTTCAGGTTGAGGTTGTTGTTCTAAGGGGAAATCAAAGAGTATACAACTTGGAAACCAGGGAATGCAGAAACATGTATTTAAAAGCTGAACACAAGTGCTCTACAGCCTCAGAGATCCCTTCTCCCTTTGGGCCGTTGTTGTCGCTCTTCCCTCACCAGACCCGCTTTCTAAACCGTACCACCCTTCACCCCTCCTTTCACACCTTCCAGCCTTTGTCTTCTTCTTCTTCTCACTATGGTAGAAAAAACGCCATATGGATGCATGATCTTTGTGAAGACGGTTGACTATCTTCTCGGGTGCTCTTGAGTTCATCAACCTCTCTTAGTATATTGTAGGGTGTTGTTATATTTTAATAGTGTGTGATAGTCCTTTAAGCCAATCTGCAAGGCAATGGAGAAGAAAGGGTCTGTGCTGATGCTCCGTTATGAGGTTGGGAGGATACTTGGTCAGGGTACTTTTGCTAAGGTTTACCATGCGAGGAATTTGAAAACTGGTGACAATGTAGCTGTTAAGGTCATCGACAAAGAAAGAGTCTTGAAAGTTGGCATGAACGAGCAGATTAAGCGAGAGATCTCAGTCATGAAACTCTTGAAGCATCCCAATATCGTCGAGCTCCATGAAGTGATGGCCACAAAATCTAATATCTACTTCGTAATGGAGTACGTCAAGGGTGGCGAGCTGTTCAACAAAGTGTCAAGTGGGAAGCTGAAAGAAGACGTTGCAAGAAAATACTTTCAACAGCTTGTACACGCTGTTGACTACTGTCACAGCCGTGGAGTTTGCCACAGGGACTTGAAGCCAGAAAATCTGTTACTGGATGAGGAAGGAAATCTGAAGGTGTCTGATTTTGGTCTGAGCGCTCTTGCTGACTCTAGAAGGCAAGATGGGTTGTTGCACACGACGTGTGGAACTCCTGCATATGTTGCACCAGAGATAATAAGCAGGAAAGGGTATGATGGGTATAAAGCGGATGTGTGGTCCTGTGGAGTGATATTGTTTGTCTTGCTCGCTGGGTATCTACCTTTCCGTGATTCGAATCTGATGGAGCTGTATAAAAAGATTGGTAAAGCCGAGGTCAAGTTCCCCAGCGGGTTTGCTCCGGGGGCAAGGAGATTGCTGAAGAGGATCTTGGATCCTAATCCAAACACGAGAATATCAATTGAGAAGATAATGCAGAGCTCCTGGTTCCGGAAAGGCCTGCAAGAGCAGAAAGAATCAGTTGATGAAGAGACCGAAGTCGATGCAGAGGAAAGCGCAAATGTAAGTGCAGAGAAGGCAAAGAAGCGGTGCATCAACCTGAATGCGTTTGAAATAATATCGCTGTCGACAGGGTTTGATCTGTCAGGACTGTTCGAGAAAGAAGAGGAGAAGGAGGAGATGAGGTTTACATCAAATAGAGAGGCATCTGAGATAACAGAGAAGCTGGTGGAGATAGGGAAGGAGCACAAGATGAAAGTGATAAAGAAGGAACAAGGATGGAAGGTGAAGATGGTGGCTGAGGCTGCAGTGGTGGAAGCAGAGTTGTTTGAGATTGCGCCAAGCTTTCACATGGTGGTGCTGAAGAAGAGCGGTGGTGATACAGCGGTGGTGATACAGCGGAGTATAAGAGAGTCGTGAAGGAGAGTATGAGGCCGGCTTTGAGGGACATTGTATTGGCCTGGCACTGAAACATTATATTCTTTAATATGTACCTTTTCTTTCTTTATTTTGTTGCCAATGTGTTTTAGTTTGTGTGTTTTCCCTTTTGAGTCTCTCATCTTAAGACGTTTTTCTTGTTTTCGAGGCACATTATATGTGCAAGAAGATTATGTTAACCTGAGGAAAATAATGATATAAAATAGATCTCTGATTATCAAAATATATATATATAAATTGGGCCTCAAATTAAATAAACCAATGATATGTGTTGACAAAGTCAAAATATTAAGGAGTCTGTTGACATCATAATTTGCTACGCGTTGGCGGACGGTAACGGTGATATTCCTAGCGCCTAAAAAGACTAGTCCGACCCTAAGCAATTCTAGCTAATTTAGATGGTATTAAAAATATTATATTTTATATATGATAAATTAATTATATATAATATAACAAATAATATGACTTAAAATTAATAATTAGAAAACAAATAAGTATTTATTTTAAAAAATATATTTTTAAGGTTAAACTCAAAAAAAAAAATCAAACTAAATTTTTTTATAATATAAATTTTATTAAATTTTTATTTTTAAATATGACCGTCTAATCCGTCTAAACACTGTTTCAATCGTCTAATTTTTTATTTAACTGTTTAGTTATAGTAACTGTCTAATCCTTCCAATTTGTTTAAAATTTAGTCCCATTTTTCAAGCATTGGTTTTCAGATGACTATGTGAAAGAAAGAATCCAATGGAAAGAGAGAGTAGTGTTCATACATGGGATGATTGAGAAAAGGTCTCTGATGGTTAGATGATTCTGATTGGCCCGATTTGAGTCACTAAAAGGGACAGGCTCGTTGAATTATGGCCTCCAGTGGACCATACTCGGCCCATAATCAAATATACACCATATATTTATCACTTGGTCAAATCATAACTTTTAATCATAGATGAGTGCAGAGTATTTCGTGGGGATCTGCTTAATCCAATTCTTTTAGTGGGCCAACAAATTGGATTGAAGGAGAACCAAGTAAACCATCCAGTTTTAGACTCTTTTAACCTTACCAACATTACATACCCATCTCATCAGATTAATGCCTTTGTGATTTCTACACAATTATGTTTTTTTCTTTTTAACACATGTTATAAGTTCCATATAATTCACAACTAAGTAGAGCTTGAAAAGTGTAAGACGTGATTGTGTACAGTAAATGGATAATACAGATAGTGGAGCCTACAAATAATAAATTGCATCGAAAGTGAGAAGTTAATTTCAGTAATTATTGCATAATGGATTGAATGTGGGTACCATGTAATGAGAATAATTGATGAGAATTATTGATGTAAATACCACATGCGATAGGATTAAATTAATGAAAGGCCACTAAGTATGAATACAGTGATATGATAAGGACAACCTTTTAACTTATCAAAAAGGTAAATGCAGTTCAGTTAGTTCATGGCTCCAATCTGGACAGTTGCCATTCATCCATCGACGTTGTACTTGCACCTGTTACCTTTTTCTTTCGTTCTTTTTTTTTCTTGGTTTTCTATTATCCTAAAAATTGTTAACGATGCACAAAATTGTAAGGTCGCACTCATTAAAAAGATTTGTCAAATATGTGGTGTCTCTGCATAATCAAATTAATTATTTTCTTGGAATATAGTGTTCAAATTGAATAACAAATCGTGAAGTAAAGACAAAAGCAGGAGTGTTTTAGACACATAATAGAATGCTTCACATCCTACGTTACTTAGGTGAGAGAGAGAGTTTGGATCATCAGTAGGCAATGAACATAATATTGAAGTAGCTTTTTTTTGTAATTTTATCATATCAACAAATTATGACTACATAAGATTTGGATATACATCCTGAGTAAAAAACTGTTAGATAGATTAATCTCCGGGAAAAAAATAATTACAGAAAACCCAGGATCTTGAATAGGATTGGATGATTATGACAGAAGCCTAAACTAGTCGGAGAGATTTGGTTATTGGTCCTCTTGGTTGTGACATACAATGTTGTCGAGGAGGAAAGGCCTGAGTGTATCTGTCCAAAGATCTCGGCCAGATGCATTAGCAGCAGTGGCTCTTTGTCTCTTCCTCACCTCCACCATCACCATCTCCTCTGTTAGCTGATTTATCTCTATCACCATTGCGAAATTACCATTCTGCCCTTCTATTTTCATTCCCCAATCCTCTTTCTTCGCCACCGTCAAATTCTCTGCTGCCACCTTCTCCTCCAGCTTCTCCATCACCATCTCCGCCGTCCAGGACGACACGAACCGTTCCGGTCTGTCGTACATTCTGGCGTCGCCGAACAGACCGGAGAGATTGAAACCTGGAGATCCGGAGATGATGTCGAATGCGTTCATCCGCCTGCTTCCCTCCTCATTTGCCGGCAGTTTCAAATCGGAGTCCTCCAGGTGGAATCTGGACATCCGGTCGTCGTAACCCCCGTGTTTGAACCAGGGATCGTTGATGATCTCTTCAATTGTGATCCTGGACTGAGGATTAGTGTCGAGAAGACGAGAGAGAAGTCGCTGGAGATCGGGAGAGGTCCACTTTGGGATGCGAAACTCTCCATTGTAAATCTTACGGTACATGACCATGAGATTATGGTCGTTGAAAGGGAGATAACCGGCGTTAAGGACGAAGAGAATGACTCCGCATGACCAGACGTCGATTTTAGCACCGTCGTAGCCTTTCTTAGCCAGAACCTCCGGAGCAACGTAAGCAGGGGTACCGCAGAGGGTGTGGAGGAGGCCGTCGGGTCGGATCTGATCGGTTAGGGCGCTGAGTCCGAAATCGGTGATCTTGAGATCAAGCTTGTCGTCGAGGAGGAGATTCTCAGGCTTGAGATCACGGTGAAAGATGCCGCGAGAGTGGCAGTAACCGACGGCGGAGATGAGCTGCTGGAAATAGCGACGGCTAAGATCCTCACAGAACCTGCCTTTGGAAACCTTGGCGAAGAGCTCTCCGCCTTTAGCGAACTCCATGACGAAGAAAATCTTGGATTTGGTGGCAAGGACCTCATGAAGGCGCACAATAGAAGGGTGACGGAGACGGTGCATGATAGCGATCTCCCTCTTGACGTTGTTGGGATTAAGACCTCCCTTGATAAGCCGTTGTTTGCTAACCACTTTGATCGCAACGCTCTGACCGGTCCCTATGGTTCTGCCGTGATATACTTTGGCGAAGGCACCACATCCAACCACCTTCCCAACCTCGTACTTCCCCAACACAACTCCTCCTTGTCGCCTCTGAGCCGCCACTTCTTCCATCTTCTTCCGGTAACAACACACTACCTATTATTCTGCGTTACCATTGGACACAAATTAAGCACCAAATTAGACCTAATTAACTCTTTGTTAATAGAAGCAGACAAAAGAAAATATCAATTGGATACTACAGATACGAACAATAGATAGGTTACTGATATTTACGGACGATATATCTGATAAATAGTGAGAGAATTGAATTTTGGATTAGAGATAAGCTCAGTTCTTTATCGATTTCTTCCATATTTATTACTTGTATTGAGGTTGGAGGCGAAGGTTTTTTTGTAATTTCACCCAGATTCTTTTTCTTTTCTTTCTTTTTTTTGTTTTTGTTTTTAAATTATTTTTTCTTTAAAAAAATATATAGTTAAGTTGAATAAGAACCAAACACGTGTTAAGTTGATTTGGTATCTCCGAAGGTTCTGGCCAAAGAGGATATATTTTACGGGTATATTCGTATCTTCTTCGCCTCTATAATATTTACAGAAAATCTATTTAAATACTGCTTGATTAAATATATATATGATTGCAAAAATATGTATTATCATTTCATGTGGACAAAAGAATAAAGAGAAGCCGTTGTTCATAATTCGATGAAGAGTAGATACTTAGATTTCATTGATTCCACTGCATCTCATATAGAGTAAATATATGGACCAAGTCATATAATTAGTTTAATCGGGATTAATTAACACCTCCTTCTGAACGTCATTACACACACAAGTTGAGTAACCAAAAGAGTCAAACCCTATTATTGTATTTCACAAACTCGGAAATCAAATATTAATTGTTAACTGTTCCAGCAAAATCCTGAAATCAAATATTATCAACTGGAGTCGTTATTGAACTCATGTTCATTGTCTTCATCTTCCTTCAGACTTTCCATTACCACTTGGAAATCTCTCGTTTCAAGCTTGATCATAATTAGACAATTAATTAAGATCAATAACCAAACTTAAGATGTTGACGTAAATCTAATAAATGTTTTGATGGAATGTAAAGCTTGGAGTTGAGGTTGAGGTTTAACCCCTAAAAACAAGCTAAATAATGTTGTGTCGATTTGATAGAAGGTAACACGTGATCTACCCACCGCATACACGGCGTGAAACAAAACGTACATCAATTTCAGTTTTTAATTCTTTTTGTTACTTATCGATAACACACAATACTATTATCTTCTTACGTTATTTATTTCCTTCTCACGCTATACCTAATTCTACATATAACACCTTTTTTTTTTACATATTGTATATATATTGGAAATACAAAAACAACCACTCAACCACCGCGTGAATAACATACGAGACTTATTACGTTATTGAGCTCGGAAGAGCTTGAGCCCGAAAAGAAAGAAAGGTGAATGTCTCATTCCTTCGATAAAAACCCAAAATACAGAGAAACATAGTATTTATATAAGGTTATTAAGCTTACTTACTGTTAACTATCTGTTAAACATACTTAACAAAAGATTAACCAACTACTTCAATATCTAATACACCCCCTTCAAGTTTTAATCAGGTGGTTAAAGCTGATAAAGACTTGACAATGACATTTTGGACAATAGAAAATGAAACTGTGAAGAAGCAAGGGGCTTGGTGAGTAAGTCGGCATGTTGATTATGTGTGCCAACATGGAAAGTGTTGAGGAACCCTTTCTTTAGTTGATTGTGAACAATATGGCAGTCGACTTCGACATGCTTTGTACGCTCATGAAATACAGGGTTAGAGGCAATGTGCAAGGCAAATTTGTTGTCACCAAATAGCTTTGCAGGAGCAGATAGAGTGATATGCAGGTCTCGAAGCAATTGATCATGCTAAATGAGTTCACGAGTAGCATCAACCATAACTCTATATTCAGCTTATGTGCTACTTCTGCTTACAACATCTTGTGATTTCCATGAAATCAAAGAGTCTCCAAGGTATACACAATAGCCATATACAAATCTTCGGGTGTCAGGGCAAGCAGCCCAATCAGAATCTGCAAATGCATTTAAGCATACCTCTGTTTTTGTGGAATAGAAAAGACCTTGGCCAGGATTGGATTTCAAGTACCTAACCACTTCTTGAGCCGCAGTGAAATGGATATATGTTGGTTTCTGTAAAAACTGACTGAGCTTATTAACAACAAAGGTTATATCTAGCCGAGCTATGGTTAGATATAAGCACTTTCCTATCAAAGCATGATAAGGAGTAGGCTTGGACAAAGGAGTACTAGAAGCAGAGTGCAGATTAACCCTAGGATCCATCAGTAGAGTGCTTGGTTTACAAGCAAGAAGTCCAGTCTCTTCTAATATATCCAAGGTGTATTTTCTCTGACAAACAGCTATTCCAGTAGCTGATCGGGCAATCTCCAAGCCTAAGAAATACTTGAGAGGACCGAGATCCTTAATCTTGAAAGTAGCATGGAGAGTTTTCTTCAAATCTGCAAAAATATCATCATTGTTGCTAGCAATAGCTATGTTATCAACATAAACTAAAACTGCAAGAAAATAACCATTTTGTTCTTTGACAACTAAAGTGTGATCTGCATCAGCTTGAGTGAATCCATTGTCAAGAAGCACAGAGGAAAGATGATGATACCATTGGCGAGAGGCTTGCTTAAGTCTATATAAAGACTTATGAAGCCTAAAATTTGGGTTCTCAGGGAGAATAGTACCATCAGGTGGTGTATAACTAAGAGGAAGGTCGTGTAAATCTCTTTTTCTAAGTCTTTGTGAAGAAAAGCATTGGAGACGTCCATTTGAGATAGACACCATCCATAACGAGCTGCAAGAGCAAGCAACATTTTGACAGAGGCAAGCTTTGCCACAAGAGAAAAAGTATCAATGAAATCCACACCCTCTTGCTGAGTAAAGCCTTTAGCAACTAAGCGAGCCTTATGTTTGTCAATAGATCTATCAAGATTATATTTAATGGTATAAACCCATTTACATCCCACTGCTTGTTTACCAGGTGGAAGAGATTCAACAGTAAAAGAACCTTGATCTGTAAGAGCTCCATACTCAAAATTCATAGGTATTGTTCCAATGATCTGATTTAATGGCCTCAGAAATTTTTTTCGAAATTATATCAGACGAGATAAAAAAGATATATGACTGATATAAAGGAGAAAGCTTATCATAAGATAGGTAAGATGATATAGGATATAAGACTGAGAATGAAGTGGCTTGAGGTACCTTTTGTGTTAAGTAGCAGTGATACTCAGATAGGTAAGAGGGTGCCTTAGGCTGTCGTCTAGACCGCCTATCATTTTCTGAATGTAAACCAGTTGGAAGATTGATAGATGTTGTTATAGATGTGGTGTTAGAGGGAGCATCATTATGCAAAGTAGGAGGAAGTAAAGCAGAATGATCAATATGATAAGATGAAGATGCGATGTCAATAGAATTGTCAGGAACATGTAAAGGCAATATAGATTCAGGAAACATATCAGAAGAACTAGAAGCACTATCCTTAAAAGGAAAAACATTTTAAGGATCGAATGTAGAAAGAATCAATCAAATGTGAGCTAAAGATACTCATCGATCCATCATCACGAGAAGAAGAGTAGAAAAAATTTCATGCTCTGATACCATATTGCGTTATTGAGCTCGGAAAAGCTTGAACCCGAGAAAAGAGAAAGGTGAATGTCTCATTCCTTCGATTGAATATTTATACAAGGTCATTAAATTAACTAATTGTTAACTATACGTTAAACATACTTAACGGAAGATTAACTAACTACTTCAATATCTAATAAAACTTGACAAAATAATAATAATAACAATAGTGATGTACGATTTCATTTGATATTTTGTTTCTTATGCTCCTGCTTCGTAGAAGCTCGTTATATAAAAATGAAATCAAGGTTGGCTCACAAAATTGTTTCTATTAAAAAATAAGAGGTTCAAAATAATTGAACCATTTCTTTCGTTTGTTTGAAAGGTTGTCCCAATTAAATATCTACAGATTTTTTAGATAAATTATTTCGCTTGGTCTGTGTGTATGATTATAAAATATGAACTCAACTCCAACAATTTCTCTTTATCAAGATTAAAGAAAAAAGAAGTAGTGCAGTTGAAACTGGGAATTATATGATGAGATGAATGGTGAAAACGAAGAAGATTGAAATAATGATTCTGTAAACAGAGAGCACGAGACTGAGATCAAAACTCAGGAATCTGTGAATTAAAATAAAAGAAAGAAGGAATATACATATGAGGACAATATTATAAACACGTAATGCGAAGATATCGTGTAAGAGAAATAAAGAAGTAGTTGATATCCCACGTAAGCTTTGTCTTAATTAAGATACATTGATTAATCCTAATAAATCTACTTGGAGCAAATCTGTCCAGAGGCTTTCTTCTACGTATTATATTTGTCCATCCAAAGCTATACATATATACGAAGATTGTAAATCGAGCAGTTTCATTCTATTTTCATCTTCTTATATATATCCCGTCACGTAATTAACTTTAAGGTACCTAACAAATCGCATTTCTTTCTTTTTAATCCTAATAGATACATGCATCACTCTCTATACCTATATATATAAATATACCTCTCGTCATGTCTTGCACAATATTCTTACGACCAATTTTTAACATTTTATAAATTTAATCTTACAAGAGAAATGTTTCGTCGACATATTAATATAACATTTTAAGAAGTAAGGTAACGTCAGGCAGTAGACAAATTTGGTTAAATAATGCGATAAAACATTAAGCATAATAGGGACTTAATGTTTTAAAAAGTCAATCAATTTTATTTTAGGTAAGCATAGAAAAGAACATAGAGTGTTCAATAGCTCAATGCTTCTCAAATGAGATTTTCCCAAACATAGAACATTAAACATGATTAAAATATAATTTTATTCTTTTTAAATCGATTAATATTCTACAAATTTTTTTGATGTTTAATTTAATAATTTGAGATCAAATTATTCACTATTATACCAATTACGTATCATAAACTTATATGTACTTATGCTCACCATTTTAGAGCTCTATGAAAGTCAGAAGAGTGGTAGTGCTATTATTTAAAATATGGTCCAATAAATTGATTATGCGTCGACATTCAAATTTAGGAAATAGTATTAAAATTGAGAATAGTAGCTGTATCATAAATGTTTGGCCTGACCGTACCTTGATGTTGATATCTCTTCAATATTCTGCTGCTTATGAATTATTGACATAGCACATATTATTGTTTTTGAAATTTGTTTCATAAAATAGTCATTGAGATCATATTTTGATGAATTTAAAATTGTGCTGAGTATGTGGTGTGAGTCAGCATCAGTGGGAGAATTTTGTCTTCTTCCTTACAAATAATTAAGCGGTGATTTACATTTTTAACTAATTTAATCTCTATTTTTTATTTATTATACTACAAAACAGATCATCGATGACAAGGCTAAAGGCTCACGCACTAATTGATCGTGAAATTTGCTTACCATTTGATAAATGAAATAAACAAATATATATGTGTGTTAGTGAATAAGAATTTTATTTATCCTACGAAAAGCCCAATAAACGCTAGTTTAGTAGTTAATCCATGCATTTAATGGCCCAATTATAAAGTGGGCTTGGGATTTATCTCACAAAAGCCCACTTTTGTTTATGAGCCCTCAAATATTGTCCACTACGCTCTTTTTCCTTTTCTTTTAACAGTCACAAAGAATACACAACTTTCTATGAGGATTAATCTCCGACGTCAGCGTGTGATTTAGATAAATATAAATGATATACAAATAAACACTTAGCAACCCATATGTGTTGGTGAACAAAAACACTTAAAACAAACAATATAATTTTGTGTGTGTGTAAATGATAAAACAAATATCCATTATCCACACAGAGACAAAGTGAAACAAGCTCAGAAGAAGAGAAGAAGTTGCATGTTGTCATGTCCAGTTGGAAGATATCAATATTTTTTGAAATGAAAATTGAATGGGTAAGACCTTTAATATGTGAATTAAACACCTTATTATTAATTTCTAAATGCAAACATATCATACATTGCCTTAAAGGGACACTTGTTATTTAGAATAAAGGGAGCTGCAACATTATTATATTTACAAAAGCCAGTAGAGCAGAATCATTTATGAAAATATAAAACAAGAATGATTAGTGATGGAGTAATAGTTTAAACAAAAAAGACCAAATCAATTCTCCTCTTGCTGTACCAACTATTTTGTAGAATGATGTCATCAAAACGAAGACCTTATCTTCATCATTGCCTTTCTTGTGTTTTTATAATTCTCTGATGCTCCACAACTCACCAAACAGATTCAAGTTGGGTCAATAAAAAAGCATTTTATAATTATTAATGGTAAAAAACAAAATGTAAGAAGACATTTGATGAGAGAAAAAGTCAAAAAAGAAGAAGGAATGTTTGACCCTCCGGCTTCTGTAGAAGGCGGCTTTGTCCTTTCTGGCGACTGACGGCTCCGTCCACCGTCGTCTCTTCTTCCGTTACACTTCCATTCATTATTTCTTTAATTAATTAATTAATAATTAAATAATGCTTGCGGCTAAAGAAAGTGAAACGCTCTCTCTGTTCTGTCTGTCAAACAAATAGTATTAACCAATCCCAACGACTACCGCTTCCTTTGTTTTCCATCTTCTCAACATCAATCCTTCTTCCTTCCTTTGAATCTAGAAAATCTTAGTAGTCCTCATAGATATAGATATACATGGCTGTTACTCTTGAAGCTTTCCCGGCTAGAAAACGGCGTCCATTGGTCGTAGATTCTCCGAAGCTCTCAGATGCCAAATTAACTCGGTCTCTGTTCCTTGCTTCTCTTGAGATTTCTTCTATGCAGCCTCTCCGCTTTATCCTCCGTCGCAATTCTCTCTCTATCATTCGCAAAGTCAAGATATTGGCATCTCTTCTCGATGAGCTTCTTCTTCGATCCAACGTGGTTTACTCGCCATCCGCTCAGCTCTGTTTCGAGGAAATGCAAATCGTGATGCAACGTATCAAGTCTTTGATTGATGATTGCTGGAGAGCTAGTAGATTCTTGTTACTCATGCAGATCGATCAAGTTTCCTTCAGTTTTCACGAACTCGTCACCGATTTATCAACTGTTGTAGATATTTTACCCGATCATGAACTTGCCCTCAGCGACGACTCCCAAGATCTCATCTTTCTCCTCAGAAAACAATGCTCCCATTCGATTCAGTTTATTGATCCCCGAGACGATGCTCTCAGACGGAAAGTGACCGATATAATCAACGGAATCAAGCACCAGATATCCCCAGATCACGCTACTCTAATCCAAATTTTCAATGACTTAGGGTTTTCCGATTCTGCTAGTTTAACGGACGAAATCCAGAGATTGGAAGATGAAAGCCACGATCAGATCGACGACAGATCCAAATCCACAGCCGCCAATCTTATTGGACTCGTGCGTTACTCAAAGTGCGTCCTTTACGGTCCCTCCACGACGCCATCACCGCCTCCGGATTTCCGCCGTTACAAGTCCTTGTCAGATGCTAACATCCCAGCGGATTTCCGGTGCCCAATTACGCTCGAACTAATGCGTGATCCTGTTGTGGTCGCTACCGGTCAGACTTACGATCGGGAGTCGATCGATCTCTGGATCCAGTCAGGTCACAGCACCTGTCCTAAAACAGGTCAAGTCCTCAAACACACCAACCTCATACCCAACCGTGCCTTGAAGAACCTGATTGTCATGTGGTGTCGTGATCAAAAGATACCCTTCGAATTATACGGAGACGTTGGCGGAGAAGACCCTTCTCCGTGCAAGGAGTTTACGAGGATGATAGTTTCGTTTCTGATCGAAAAGCTCTCCGTGGCAGATGCAAATGGTGTAGTTTTCGAGCTCAGGGCGCTTGCCAAGTCGGACTCGGTGGCTCGAGCCTGCATAGCTGAGGCAGGAGCCATACCGAAGCTGGTGCGATACCTAGGACGCAGCGACACCCCTAGCCTCCAGATAAATGCGGTGACGACAATCCTCAACCTCTCTATCCTTGAACAAAACAAAACCAAAATCATGGAAACTGACGGAGCTTTAAACGGTGTCATCGAGGTCCTGCGTTCGGGTGCAACGTGGGAGGCTAAGGCTAACGCCGCTGCGACTCTGTACAGTTTGGCTAGCATCTCGACCTACAGAAGAAGACTCGGCAGAAAGGCACGTGTTGTCAGTGGATTAGTCGACCTTGCTAAACAAGGCCCAACTAGCTCTAAGAGAGACGCGCTTGTGGCGATCATGAACCTGGCTGCGGAGAGGGAGAACGTGGGGAGGTTCATCGAAGCTGGGGTAGTGGAGGCCGCTGGGGATTCATTCCGAGACTTACCGGAGGAGTCGGTGGCTGTGGTGGAAGCGGTTGTTAGGAGAGGAGGACTTATGGCGGTTTCCGCGGCATTTGGTCTGATACGGGTTTTAGGGGAGTTGATGAGGGAAGGAGCGGATACCTCAAGGGAAAGCGCGGCGGCCACGCTGGTAACGATGTGCCGGAAAGGAGGCTCGGAGCTAGTGGGGGAGATGGCGGCGATTCCAGGGATAGAGAGGGTAATATGGGAGATGATTGGGAGTGGAACCGCCAGAGGAGGGAGGAAAGCGGCGTCGTTGATGAGGTATCTAAGACGGTGGGCCGCCGGAGATACCCATGAAAGGGCGGTGGAGACGCAGAGCATTGTAGTGCCAACGACAAGTAGGATTTTTAGTCCCGTTTCATGAAACATTACATTTTTCATATTTCCCTCATCCTATCTTCTGTGTAAAGTTCAAAGGTTGGTTTTTTTTTTTTTTCTGGACGATTTGAAAAGAAAGTGATTCTTTTAGCGGTAATTAAGCTGTAATTGTAAATGTGATTTTGCAGAAGAAAAGAGAATAAACGTTCTGCTTTTCATTTACTGGATAACGTTATGATAATGTCTACTAAATCAGAAACGTTTTGACCCCAATTATCGTGTCTGTTGGTAAAGACAAAAGTATCAAGACACAAAAAAACAGAGCAAGTGAACTGAGATATACACACAAAGCTCGGCCCAAATGAATGATAAGTGCTTCTGTTTCGTGACAATTATTGGGCTGGACTACATAAAGGCCCATTTCTCAGATTGGAAAGTATCTGGAAGAGAGCCCAAATTGTAATGTTTGAAATTTTGCTTTCTTAAAATTGTACAATACTTTTAACGGAAAGTGTAACACAATTAAGATAACAACATTTTATTGACAAATTCGATACTACTTTAATATCTCGTGATGCACATCTTATAAAAGATTAAATAGAAAATAAAGTGTCAGTGTCAAATGTCAATGTAATTAATAGAACATAATCTAACACAAAATCAAATATGAATCGAGAGAACATCTTTCTCACCTCTACCTTTTTTTCAACCTCAGTGGGCCACACTCTTTCTCTCTTTATATTCTCCACTCTTTCAACTTCCAAAACAATCTCATCTGATGGGTAATTATCGGTTTAAGCTTTCTGAGTTAATCCCTAACGCATGGTTTCGCAAACTCAAAGACATGGGCAATTCTAAGAAGCAACCAAACAACACTACAGCTTCTCCTTCTCTCAAGAAGAAACACCACGCTGTTCCTACCTCTACGACCACAACGGCACGCAGTCCTCGCCCTTCTACACGCTCTTCTTGGCCTCCCAATACCCCAAGAAAGCCTGCCCGGAACCGTCATCGTCACCGAGTCACCGTTGACTCTAAATCATCCACCACTTCCGGTGACAGTGCTGCCACCGGAACAGGTTCTTTCTCCCCTGACTTTCGCTCTGATCAACTTCTTCTCCCTGACGAGGTTTTCACTACCAGCTCTTTCCACAACAGCCCCTGCGTCTCCAAGTTATCCAAATCCACGACCTTTACTCCGCCGTCGGAACTAGATCTCCGACCAATCATTACCAAACCGGCCACTACATCAAGAAAGACAGCGGTGAGTTCTCCCGCAGGTGTGAGGCTAAGACTGCGGTCGCCGCGGATCTCTACGAGGAAATCAGTGAGCAGCGGCGGAAGGAGAAGTGGGTCGTCGACGAGGCGGAGCAGGGCGGTGATGAAAGCGTCGGTGGATCCGAGGAGAGACTTTAAAAAATCAATGGAGGAGATGATAGCAGAGAACAACATAAGAACGTCCAAGGATTTAGAGGAGCTTCTGGCTTGCTATCTCTGTCTCAATTCAGAAGAGTATCACACTATTATCATCAATGTCTTTAAGCAAATCTGGCTTGATCTTAATCTCCCACCACCTCATTCCAAATAAATTATATTTTGTCACTCCTCAATTAATTATCTACTGATTATAATTTGTGTATATATATTATTCTTGTACTACAAATTAACTATATATAAAAATATATGTGTGTAGTGGTTATAGAAGGTGGAGTGTTGTACTTGTGTGAAGTCAAGCACACGTTTGTTTTTCTATCCAAATTTGTGCATGCCCACTTCTAACAATCTTAGTGTGCACGCCCAAAACTCCATTCTTATTGACATTAATAATTAAGTATTACTTACTTTAATTCGAATTTAATGTGAACAATTTTAATTACTTTTTTTTTGTCAATATATATTTACTTCGTAATTTTGAGGTTTAGGGTGTATGCTTTGGTTATAGATCAGATTTTATCGATCTAATTACTAATTGACAATAAATGAGAGATAGTAGTATTTAAATGAGTGTAAACTCATTATTGTGATCATAAATTACTATTTATATGTGCTGAAAACTTTCCTCCTTAACTAATAAAGAAAGAAATAGTCGCCAACAATTACTCGCATATTATGAAGTTGAGACAAAAACAATAAACTATACAAAGTTGATGGATTAGACCTAATAAGATACATACCGACAATTCATTAAAACCGCATCTGTTCTATTTTCACACCTAACTTTGGAGATGTGTGCATTTCTCTATTTCACATCTACATTTATTTATTTATATTTTTTATACTTAACTTTATTTTTATTTTGTTATAATTTTGACCTCCACCTATTGTTTTTGTACATTTATAATTTCTTGTATGCATGTATTGCATGCCGCACTTAGAGAGAAGAGTACGACAAGATAGAAGAAAACAAAATGTTATTGCTTTTAGGCATATAAGTGCCAAAAAAATAAATATTCAATTGGTCTGTTTTTATTAATTTATTTCAGTGATGGGTGGTGACATATGACAAGAATATATACAAAATAAAAAAAGAAAAGAAAGAAGAAGTAACATACAGATCCACAAATAAAAACAAAGCAGCATTTAATGGAAATAAGAAATCTGTATCTAATGAATCGTTCGCACGTACAAAATTTGGCTACTGTCTTCGTGTTGTATCATTACCATCATATTGTTCCTCATTTCGTTTGATGTTATCATCGATGAATGTTATATTATTACTAGATGTAAACATTAATCCTAAAAAAGAAAGAAGTGGGATTCTCAAAAAAATATAAAAATATATATACACGTGTGCGGAGTTAAGTGTTGTACAAAAGTGAGAATTACAGTGACTGAAGTTCAACTTCAAGGGAAGGGACCAAGAAAGGTACAAAAGCTTTGTCGGGCACGCCGGTCATATACTACAAGAGTTTTTGTTTTCGTAAAGTTTATTATTAGAACAAAACTTTTCAAATGAAAATTTCGATAGAATCGAAGAACACAGCATATATATGGTCAAAGGTAAACAAGATAAGTAAGTATATGACCGTTTTGCTTCTTGTAGTAGTAGTAATACAACTATTACTGGAACACTTATCTGGATATTATAGAATCAAATAAATAAAAAGAAGATACGAATTCTATTTGGGATGAAATATAAAAGTAGTTTTAATTGGAGTGTCTCTCCTTTACTTATCAGTACCACCTTTTTAGGTTAAAGCTGTATATAATCCTCAAAGCACCACTTTCTTTTTCCGTGAAACAAAGGCCCCATCCATCCAATTACTACACATATTATACTACTACTACTAGAAGTATGGTATTAATTAGGAATATGAATTAAAATATTAGTAGTAGGTGGAAGGAGTGGAAGGAGATGAAGTAATAATCATTTAATGGCGAAGAGAGCCACAAGAGGAGACTCGATGGGTCAACGACCATTTAACTGAAATTGCTTTCCGATCCGACATTATCTGTATTTCCCTAATGCATGATGTGTTGTACTCATTCGCTGTAGTCGTTTTCTATCTTTAACACTCACCGCTCTCTCGAATGCTACAAAGAAAATGCTTAATAACAAACAAAAACAAGTAATGCACTCAAACAAAAAACAAAAAGAGAAAGAAGCCAATTTGTATTATGTTATTTATTATCATCATGGCCGCGTCAATTGTCAAATCTTTATGGGATTTGATTCTTTTCTCAAATTATCACATTTTCTTATTTATTTAGATAGCCACAATCACACTACTCTTCTCTGCCCTGAAGTCAAATCCATTACTCTTCCTATCAACATATATATATTTGTTTTGTCTTCTAAATATCACAAGTTAAATCTAGAAATCCTATTTCAATTACTATAACATATCGTTTTGTAAGCAAGCCATGTGGTTAGCCATATACTTTAGTAATATATTAATATATATTTGCTGTTTGGTTAATATATTAATATATATACAAGCCATGTGTTATGTAAAGGTAGTTAGATGTAATAGAAATTAAGATAGTTTACTAATGTTACTACTTACTACTATGTAATTAATTTAGAAGATATTATAGAGACGGAACATCGATTGTGTGGTCCATTTTGTAGTTCAACTAACACCTTTAGGATAAATGAAATACTAATTTACAATGGGCTTATTTTGAGGCAAGTAATTCAATCATTAGTTGAACAACTTAGTTATTTCCACATTATTAGAAACCAAACGTGCTATTTATATAGTTACGTACGTACCCTCAAATTTATTGTACTACAGCTAGCTAGGTAGGGGCCTATGAGTGAGGAGCTCAAGTTAAATCTTCTACTACTATTACACAATTTAACAACTGACAATTTATTACTATTCTTATTGAAAAATTTAAAACATTACAGATGCTGGTAATATTACTAGTCAACAGTTTACAAAGTCATAATAGTAAAATAATTAAGTGCATGAAGAGTCTCATATACCACTAGTATTCTCAACGACCAATCATTTATGAAAACAAACAAACATCAAATCACTCTTTTCAAAAAGATCGTGGATTTCATTCAGATCAAATATGCTATTATTAGGAGATAGTAGAAGATCATAATAGTATAACGACGACGCACACTCATTTATTATTCTACCATCCAACTCATACGATTAGCCCTCAGATTAAAAACCAAACCGATTTGTCCGAATCAAACCAAATTTTGGATAAATCTATTCAGTTATCTATATCTAATTCGGATCAATCGGTAATAGTTTAGATGGAATTCCGGTTATCACTTTTAAGTCGTTTCAGTCAAGTTAACTGAATGGTTATAAATTTATTTAAACTTAAAATACTTAAACTCTAATCGCCGTCTCTTCTTCATATCTTCTTCGTCTTCTTCTCACCTCTTCTTTTGCTTCTTATTCTTCTCGCCTCTTCTTCTTCTCACTTATTCTTCTGCTTCTTATTCTTATATCGTCTTTGGCTTTGAATTGATGTTGTTAACAATTGAACCCAATTTTTTTTTGGAATTTTGGGTTGATTTGGAAACAATTTTTTTGGTCCAAACTATCCATTAACCGAACCGATTCGATTTATAATGTAATTTAGTTAATTTTGGAATAGATTGAAAATTCTATAAATATTCGACAACCGAATTATTCGATTCGAACCAATCCGAACTCCCCAAGTCGCAGGACTACGTATGATTGTTATTGTTACATGAATTAAAAGACGAGTCAGCGTAATGAAATAGTATATACCAAGTTGTTGGTTTGGGCTGGATAAAGAAATAGAAAGTCATTTGTGAAATGTTGGGCGTCTTGAAAACAAAAAAGCCCAATCGGAAAGCATTCGGGGTGTACTATTAGTGCTTTGTAGGACCCATCCCTCATTCCCTCTCTTTATTCCAAATAGGAGGCCACGTCATTCCTTACCCGTGGGCCGTGGCATTATTTCAGAAGTTAGATTTTGTACACCAAAAACGAATGTCCATGTCTGGGACCTACGGCTACCTAATAACAATTTTTTTTTTTTCAACATTGGACCACAACTGGCCGATCCATTAGCCAAATTCCTACATAATATAGGCGGTGGGACTTGATCTCTGATTGTGCAAGTGCGCATGTCTTAGTGGACTTACCACCTGCCACTAAACTAAATGCCACTTGCTACCTAATGACAGTCTTACAAAAATTAAAAACACATTCATTTCCTAATAATAATGATAATAAACAGACTAATCAAAGCAAAATAATACTGCGACTTCTTGAGAATCTTAAGATGAAACAATGGCATATAAAATAGTGAGGAATATCATTTTGACAAGTGTGCATATCACTCTTACATATGAGTTCCCTATTCTTATTTCATTGATTTTTCTTTCATCAAACATTTTTGTTTCTTAAAAATAAACGATCTTATTCGAAACATTTTTTGAATAATAATAATATTTTAAACAGTAGCGGTTATGAACTAAAACATATAAAACATGAGATTTAGACACTAAAATCTAGAAATAATTATAGGGACATCATATTTAAGGTTTTGTTATATAGTAATGGTATCATACTACCATTTTTGCTTGACATAATTGGTTCGAATTCTTTAAAATATGTTTTATTTTATAAAATATTTTTTTAACTTTATGTGTAAAATAATTTGGGCCCACCCTTATTCAAAATAAAAGGTTTTTATTTTGGGTCAATATTTTTTATCAATTTATATATTATATTAATTTCGAAAGCCAAAAATCATGTATAACGTTTACAAAATTATAGTTTTTGGCTAAATTACGGGAATGAACCAATTCTCTTTTCTATTGAGGCTTATGGGAATCTGGTGTATAGAAAAGTTGGAGAAGAATCCTCAGTATGTTAAATTCTTCCAGATATTGCGAAAAAGATGGCCAATCTTCTAGATTTGTCACCATCTTCAAGATATTTGCATAGGCAGTACACTGAACCTTTGAAATCTTTAATGCTATAAGTGATTCCATAGCTCATAAAATTACTTTAAATTCCGTGTGTAAAAAGATGATAATCATCTGAAAACATCTTTTGCTCTCATATTTGTTCATCCCACTTTTATTCAGAGATATATTTTGATTCTTTCTAAGAGCCATCTACAAAATAACGATACTTAGTGAAACTCATATTTCCTATTAAAGGTTTGGGTACAGTCTTCCATATCTTGATTAAACTTAACTTGCCCAATTCTTCTCTAAACTGGGCTTTAAACTAATCATATGTTTTTACCTCCGACTATATTTGAGAAATTATTCTCGTTCCTGATTTTCCAAATATTCTATTACAAAGGGTATTAAAGAATCAGACAGTTATGAAACAAACACCAATCGAGAGTAGTACGTAAACAATTCTTTAAACAAGTTGTCTTTTTAATAAAAGAAATCTAATTCTAAAAAGGATTAAAAATTATACAGTTTCAAAAAAAAGAAAAGGATTGAAGTTAAAAAATAATAAGATAATAAATTAAAAAGCAAGTGGCCTTTTGTCTAGTGGCAGTCGGTAAGTCCACTAAAGATAGCGCATTTTCACAATCAGGGATCGAGTCCTACCGCCTATATTATGTAGGAATTTGGTTAATGGACCAGCCAAGTGTGACCCCGATATTGATAAAAACAAAAAAAGAAGATAAAAACGTGTGCTAAAAAATAAAAAGACAAGGGCGTGGGAGACTGATTGTAGAGTACTGATTGGGTGAAGCCCGACCCGTTTACCGTACAATGTCCAAGTCGGCTGGCTTGACACGTGTCCTTTTATTATTTGCCACTCAAAAACATTACTCCCTCCATTTTCTTCTTTTTTATTTTATTTTTTCAACATTAAAGAAAGAAAACATTGTTATTGGTTACCCAAAGCGTCTTCTTCATTGGCTTCTTCGTCTCCTCTATTCTATTCTGTCTTTCTTTCTTTTTCTTTTTTTTTGTCACCAATTAAGATAAAACAAAAACAAACATTCCTCTCGCCGGAGAAGCCCTCCATCTCTCTGACCAGTATTCCCCCATTTCTTTATCTTCTCCTTCTCCTCTAGACTATTTTGATTTTTACTGCTTCATTGGATTTAGGGTTGCTGGACACCAAGTTCTTAACTTATATAAAGAGGTTTGTGAATTTTCGAACCTTTTTGGACTTAAGTATTGAAAGAGAAGCACAATTCTGGAAAACTTTGGGTTAGTTTCCGCCAGCAATCCAATTCGATATTACTTTTTATTTTCTGTTATTGTTGGGTGCGTGATGGACGGAAAATCGTGTAAAGAGGCAGAGGGTGGGTGCAAGTAGTCTCCTTGGATTAGGGTTTATAATAGAGAGATATTTGAGATTTGGGAAGAGAGTGATTTTGGATGTAACTAGTTTTTTCGAGGGTTTAAAGTAAATATGATGAGTAGCGATGAGACGCGATGGAGGCAGAATGGATCGTCAGGATTGACGATTGACGAGAGTTTGCTTGTGGATCCTAAATTGTTGTTCATCGGCTCCAAAATTGGGGAAGGGGCTCACGGCAAAGTCTACCAAGGAAGGTCTTTTCTCTTTCTCTCTACTTGTGCATATTTCCATTATTATTATGAAATCAAATTTAGGTAATGATTGTTGAAGCAGATATGGTTCCCGTATTGTTGCAATCAAAGTAGTGCACCGGGGAAGCAAACCAGAGGAGACATCTTCACTGGAGAGCCGTTTCATCCGTGAAGTCAATATGATGTCCAGAGTTAAACACGATAATCTTGTCAAGGTCTGTACGTTCACTCATTCATTCCTTCCGTACTCTCAATCTTGATCGTTGCTTCTATTTTTTGCCCAGTTTATTGGAGCCTGCACAGATCCTTTAATGGTGATCGTTACTGAGCTGCTCCCTGGGATGTCACTCCGTAAATATCTAATGAGCATCCGCCCTCACCTACTTGACCTCCCTGTTGCTCTCAGCTTTGCTCTCGACATTGCTCGTGCCTTGGACTGCTTACACGCCAATGGAATCATACACAGAGACCTCAAACCTGGTTCCTACTCTCTCTTTATTACCTCCTGTACCATTCACTCACTTCTACCAGATTTTATGTTTGTTTTCAACTGATGATTTCTGTTGTTGCACTCCCTTGATGATGGACTCATACTTATTGCTTCCCCAGACAACTTATTGCTGACCGAGAATCACAAATCCGTCAAGCTTGCTGATTTTGGGCTTGCTAGGGAAGAAACCGTGACTGAGATGATGACCGCAGAGACTGGAACATACCGTTGGATGGCTCCTGAGGTTTGGCCGCCCTCTCGCTTTCTGTTGTTCGTGATTTTCACATTTGGATACTCAAATATATAGATTTTTAAACAAATCATGTCATCTGTAGCTCTATAGTACAGTGACGCTGCGTCAAGGAGAGAAGAAGCATTACAACAATAAAGTAGATGTCTACAGCTTTGGAATCGTGCTATGGGAGCTTCTGACAAATCGGATGCCTTTCGAGGGGATGTCCAACCTGCAGGCTGCCTACGCAGCAGCATTTAAGGTTATTATCTTCTTCCCGCTTCTCATATGTGATCATTAGAGTTATTGGAAATAAATCTCGTTGTTGTTGTTGGAAACATTGCAGCATGAGAGGCCGGTAATGCCAGAGGGAATATCTCCGAGTCTTGCGTTCATAGTGCAATCTTGTTGGGTGGAGGACCCAAACATGAGGCCAAGCTTCAGCCAAATTATAAGACTGCTCAATGAGTTCCTCCTTACCCTCTCTTCTCCTCCTCAGCCTCTGCCTGAGAGTCACACCAACAGGACCAACGGAGGAGCTATCACTGAGTTCTCCAGCCGTTCTAAAGGGAAATTTGCTTTCATTCGCCAGCTTTTTGCTGCTAAGAGGAACAGAAACTCTTAGATATCGTCAGATGTCTTCGCAAAGATATCTGCCACTGCATCGGTGAGTGAAATATTAGCAGAGAATTAGAAAGATGAGAGTTAAGTAAAGTCTATAGAGTAGTACTTAACTGATTAGATGGTACGTTGCATTACACGCTAAACTAATTGGTCAATGTCTTAACCTATATATGTTTTATCTTTGCAAATACTAAACAGTAAACACTAAAGCGATGAGATCAATTATGTATATATAAAAGATAAAGTATTATAACAAACATATGTGTGTCTCGATCAAAGGCTTGAAGTGTTTTCTGTATTATCAAGTATTCCTCTACATATCTAGTTAATACTTTTTAGTTTAACTAGCTAATCTAAAAGCTGTATATATTTACAACTCCCTAATGCATGTTATTCTAAAATACAATTAAAATACTTTTTAGTCTTTTAAAATCTAAAAATATAACATTGATCTGCTGATTAAATAATTGTGTGGACAACTATATGTTGACGTAGTAAAGAAAATGAAAGCATTTATAACAATGGGGTTAAAATGACTTGATTGCTATTTGGGGGCAATAACATAAATATATTCCATTTCAATAGAAAATAACAGATAAATAAGATGAAGAAAGATTAATGTAACGGATTCTAAAAAAATGAAGTTTTGGATATTTGAATTCAAAACATAAAAGATGAGTAAATGCAAGTTGCTTAATCCTTGTTTAAGTGCAGATTCAGAAACAACTAAAAGTGGACTTATGTTTCCTAACAAAAATATTTGAAAAAAGAAAGTGTAAACTGAAACGGACACAAGTTAAGAAAATATTACCAAATAAAAGAGATTAATTGATAATCTCAAAGAAGAGGATGAAAATAGGAAAAAAGAAAAAGGGATAAATTTTTGAAGAAGAGATATAAAGAGTCAAAGTCACAATGCAAACAACTCAAATAAACCGTTTCAATGAATGTTACTTGCTAAACTTGGGATTATCTACCATTATTACGAAGATTTTCTAAAGACATTGTAATTAAGGATTTGTAGCCCTATTCAACTTATAAGTAGAAGAACCTTCATCTCTCATCTCAATCATATTCAACACTATTTTGTGTCCTACTTTTGACCATATGGAGCTCAACCTCACATCATGTACCTCAAGCAGCATCTCATCATCTGATGCCAAGGAGAAGAGGAAGGAGAAGGTTACGGCTGAGCCAGCGGTTGACACTTCCAGGCTAGAGTTTCGCTTCCTCTTCAATGATAATTCAAGGAACTCTGCTTTTGGAGTTTTGGAGGAGGCACAAGGAACCAATCTGAACGAGCCTAAAGCGAGGGTGTTTGCTTGCACCTTCTGCCAAAAAGAGTTCTCTACTTCACAAGCCTTGGGAGGCCATCAGAACGCTCACAAGCAAGAACGATCATTGGCTAAAAAACGTAAAGAGATCGAAATCAACTATCCTGGACTCTCCTTCTACCCGTCATTGGCTAGCTCTCAGTATGATCTTGGTGTTCGTTACAATCATCATAACATTGCTAAATCTAAGACCTATCCGTTCAACTTCTTCAGATGTCGACTTGGATACAGAGGCCTTAATGTCCCTCTCATGTCTCATCCTTCCGTTCAAAAGACGGATGAAGATTTCTCCATAAATTTCAAACTTAGAGGGCAACATTCACGAGCGTGGCGAGAAACATGATCAATCCGAGTCTGAGACTTCCAATGATTCTGATATAGACTTGTCTCTCACGCTGTAGATTGCTTCTTCTTTTTATTCCTTATAGAAGTTGTTCTTTCATTCTTATTGTGTTTGTTACAATCGTTATGTTAAGAAGAGACTTTGAATTCTCTCGTCTTCTTCTGAATTTCAAAATATTGAAATAGTGTTACGTAATGATCACTAAAGACTAGAATATACGAAAGAAAGGGAGAGAGAATGAGAGAGATTTATGGAGTATATCAAATTGAACATTTATTAGCAGTAATTAAATTGATAGTGTAATTACTAATAGCAAATATGCCAGGACCTGACTCCTAAGTAAACATTATAACAGACTCTCTGACCCTAATATCGAGACAAAACTTTTTGCTTCCTCCTCCGACGCCAGTGAAGCCGGAACCACCGGATCTCGCCGGTGTCGGACCTTCATTTGTCTCGGGGCTGGTTCTTCTCTTCCTTACTACCTCTCAATGTTGTTTCTTTGTTTTTTATTCTTTGTTTTGAGTCTACTGTGTCTTTCTCTTCCACCGGAAAGCTTGGTCGACGAGAAGAGAGCTCGAAGCTCTGCCTTTCGAGGACGAAGTCATCTTCAGCGTCCCCACCTCCAGCTATCTTCGGCGGACCCGAGTTTGTCTTTTCTTTTCCTATCTGTTGTTCATCTCTACCCTCATCTCTCGTCGGAATCTATGACTAATGGTGAAGTGCGAAACTCTGGTTCTAGAGGACAGAACTATCTTGTATACCTTTACCATCGTGTGTTCCCGTCGAAGCTGAGAAGCAAGTGGCTCCTTTCGTTCCGTTTCTCCCTTCTGACTCCATCTGTGTTGTTGTTCGTGGCTCGAATTTTTTCGGGGGTTCATAGCTTCCGAGATCGTCTATTTCATCTCCTACCACTATATGCGACCTCTCTCTCGGAGGCTCTAACTCACTCCAGAGGCGGAGCTCCGGCCAGAGGCATCGCTTCATCTCCCACCAATCGTACAGCTGATCCCGCCTCCTCTAAAGCTCATTGGTTTCCACGACAAGCGGACCTAGAGGGTGGACTCCATGTTGGCCAAATCAACTCCGGCGAGAATGTCACCTTCAACGGCGGCGCCTTCCTTCCCTTCCAAAGAGGTACATGGATTAAGGTTTCAATTGTGTCATATGGGCCTAATATTGGACCATTTGTATGGGCTTTAGTTTTAACCATATCTTCAAGTAGTTTATCTCTTGTTAGCCCATTAAGATTTGCTTATGGGACAAGTGGACCATTTTAGGCCCAAGACAGAATGTATGTGAAGATTATAGGATTCTTAGATCCGTTAGTCTAATTTCTCCTAGACAGAATTTAGACGGTGTTGGTTCTATCCTTTGGGATAGAATGTTGTCTAGAACCTCCGATATGGAGATTTTTAAAAGCTCTATGGCAATAAGAGCTTATTTGGTAGTTCAACTGCTCTTCGGGGCGACAGAACTAAGATTAGTCTTCGACTCTCAGACTCGAGACTCTTTATCCAAACTCTATCCAAGACTTCCAGAGTGTCAGAGTCTCCTCCGCCTGGTTCTACCTATTATATGTTTTAACTTCCTATCGACTTTGTTGTATTCTATGATTGTGAGTTTGAATTGTAACGCTAAATTCTAATCAATAGAAAAAGTTGTTGGACAAAAAAAAATAAAAATAAAATATATATATGCAAGGACAAAACCCGACAATCAACTAAACAGATAGTACTCTTATTTGTTAAATGAATTATTGAGTCCCCGAGTCTAAACTTAAAGAGTTGTACCTCTCATGTGAGTAAGAAGTTGTTATGGTAGTAAACAACAAAATGGGTTGATGTAACCAAAAACAAGTTCCACTAGGATGAAAGTCAAGTCTTGGGATTGGAGCTTAGTCGGTGAAAGGTTGCATTCAATTAGCCTCAACTAATTGCATTTATTCACTCCACAACCACCTACCACCACACTCTATTCTCTTCTGTGGTTATATAAACCTCTTTCTCTTTATCTTCTCTCCCTCACTACTCCTAAGCAATTACAGAGTGAAAAAAGTAAACAGAAATGATGAGAGCTGTTTTACCGATATGCCTACTTGTTGTTTCCATAGTTGCAATAGGTTCTGAAGCAGCTGGTCTTGCAACTCGGTAGTGGCAAACCTTTACCCATATGCTGTGTACGTGATGCAGGGAGGAACCATTCCAAAGAGCTGCTGCAACGGCATCAGGACACTTAATGGACAGGCAAAGAGCTCATCAGACAGGCAAGGTATGTGTCGGTGCCTCAAGTCTGCGTTGGGAGGAGTCTCTTACTCTTCAAAGAATCTCAAGAATGCTGCCACTTTGCCTGCCAAGTGCGGTGTCAATCTTACCTTTAAGATCAATCCTTCCGTCAACTGTAACATGTGAAACAAACAGTACTCCATTTGCTTTTTTTACTTAAAGGAATTATCCAAAGACAATTGTAGTGTGTATATATATATATTCAGCTCTAATACTGCATGTATATATATATACAGCATCAAGTCAGAGAAAGAAGCTGCTGCAAAAACCAAGAATAAAGGAAAAGTGTGTTAGTCCTAATGTAACCGGAGTTGAGTGCTTTTCCGCAACTAACTTATCACAAGAATGTCATGTTTTATGCAATCATATAATCTATTACCTTTGATCTTCTTTTCTCGTTCAATCCTCATCTCTCTAACCCGGGAATTTCGGGGCAAAGTATATGGGCCCTATTATTGGACTTAAAAGTAATTAAGTGGGCCTTAAGTTTTGCAATCAACCATCCACGTGTCAACGAGACGATCAATCACTCTTTTGAAAGTATTGACAGATTTGCTCCCATATGTAATATATTGCTTTTGCCAATAATATATAAAGTTACATTTCTGAGACAAAAACAAAGAAAAGATAATGGTAGATGATGTTAGCTTTCACTAGATTAATCATTAACACAATAGTCAGCAGAATCGAGTCCGAAATAAATGAAATCTCACCAAGACATCAAAGGAGTACTTATAAAAAACGTGGGAGTTACAAACCTAGTTAGCTTACGTAACTCTATATATAAGCTTGTCATTGAAATTCAAGAAGTGAAGTGGGAGTTGTTACATGTACGAATTGTGATCTGAGGGACCCAACCAGTTAGACTTGGTACTGACGCACCTATATACACAGAGCTTCTCCTTCAAAAAGACAAAATATCTCTCTAATATAAGTGCCAACAAGAGTCTGCAATTGTCTTCTACACACTTGTCATATCATTTTCATTTTTTTCTCCCTTATTACTTCTCTACAAATTGTTCATCCACACACACAAACTTATATATGCCAAAAAGAAAAGAAAATCAAATAGAAACAATAGAGATAGGAGAAAAGGAAGGTCCCCACTGAATTTTGTGTAAGAAGATAACCACAAACCGCAGAGACAGACAAATCAAAGAGACGAAGCAGTTAACTTAAGAGTCCTCATCACGTCTCTCTCCTTAGCCTCAAGAGCCTTCAAGAATGCATCGATTCCTACTGGAATCCCACGGTGGCGTAAACGAGACGATCGGAGATGGATACCTGAGGGACATGAACTTCGACGCTAACATGGTGATCATACTCGCCGCTCTTCTCTGCGCCCTTGTACTAGCGCTTGGGTTGAATTCAGTTCTACGGTGCGCCATGCGATGCGGCTTGGGGTTGTCATCCTCTGCGGCGGCGGCAGGGACGGTAGCGGTGGCCGAAACGACCGGATTGAAGAAGCGAGAACTGAAGAAGTTTCCTGTGGCTGCGTACGGGTCGAGCGAAGTGAAGATAGCCGCGACGGAGTGTGCAATCTGTTTAGGGGAATTTGTGGACGGAGAGAGAGTTCGAGTTCTGCCGCCGTGTAATCACAGCTTCCACATGTCATGCATCGACACGTGGCTTGTCTCTCACTCTTCCTGTCCTAATTGTCGACATTCACTCATCGAGATCCACGTGGCAGGATCATGATGCTAATATGTACCGGCATTAATCATCATTATAAGAGTTACGGGTAGCTTCTATATTTAATCTCTTCTTTGGTAGTATTGTGTTTTGTTAGTTGCATTCAGTTATGTGTGTCCATTATGTTTTAAAACTAGGAAACCCGAACGATTGAGGCCCAACTTATTTGGGCCTAATTAAAAGATTCAATAGGCCCATATTGGAAAACGACACGGTGTTTTTCTTGGCTAGGGTTATGCCGCCGCATGGTGATGGTCAAAGTGAGTGTAATTCTGATGGGTGTTGATAAAGAGCAGAGGCTGAGGCTGGTGGTGTGGAAGCTTAAAGTTTGTGTGAGATTCAAAGGTTTCAGTTTGAAGCTCAATCTACGGAAAAGACTCTCTTCTTCTTGGAAGCTTCATCAATTGTCATTACTCGTTAGATTCCGGAAACATCATCTCATCAAAGTGGAGTCTCAGTCCGAACCATATGGCGTCGTCAGATTCATACGGAGTTTTGCTCTTTTCAGGAGACGAAAACGGAGAGAAGTGAATTCGAAGAAACTCATCGATTTAGTTTTGAACAGTTCGGTCAAAGTAGGAAAGAAAACAAGAGGTGTGGCTGAGGTTACTCTAACTCTCATAATCATCATTATCATCTTCAATTTTCTACCGCGATGGATGGATCAAATTAGGTTTTTTATTTATGCTTTTGTTTAGTATTAAAAGGCTTTTCAAAAGAGATACTTGTCCTCATTATGGACCCATATATTTACTGTCACCAACAACAGTTATATTTTTGTAAGATGTAAAACATAAATTTTCAAAGTATTCAATAAATGTAATTGGTGTTAGGTCTATATATTCACTTGGGAGTTTATTCAAGGTAATAGTTTAATGGATTTAGAAATTCCCCAAAATCATATTATTCAAGCATTGATTTTTAAAATTTATATAAAATAATATTATATGTCTCAGACTTATAGATATGGAAATTGGGTTTGAGTTATGGATTAGATCTTGTTCATCCAGTTCACAAAAGAAATATTAATTTTTCACTTATTTTTGATAATTTTTATATGGACATTTAATTTTTGATCAAAACTGACAGATCTTCGATGATTTTACCTTTCTTCGTCCCCATAGCTTTTCCATGGATCGTGGCTAGAGAAAAAATGTGCAGGAACAAGGTGGTTCATCAAATGTTTAATGGAGAGAATATCTGAGAGACAATCAAGACAATCAGTCTTACTCGCATATCTCAGGGTCCTTAGTGGCATAAAGCTTAGCTATGAGAGGTTTGTTGTCAAAATCAAGAGCTGTAGATCTCTCTGAAATCGTCGTCTTCTCAGAATCGTCTTAGTTTATCCGAGCAACTATCAAGCATGAATCTCCAAAGTTAATCTATGGATTATAACCTTAAAAAAAATTATTTTCCAGTCCATTTTTTAATTTTTTTGATAATCTATAGATTTTATATTTTTGAGTTTTAGAAAACGATTTTTATCAAAATCTGTGGACTATAGCTGTCTAAAAATCATTTTCATTCTATTATTTGATTTTTTTGGGGTAAATCATAGGTTTTACATTATTGGGTTTTGTAAATTGAGTTTTGATTCTTTTTTCGAATTAATAGTTTTTCTATTTTTTTGCCTTGAAAACTTATTATTAGTGCAAGTAGTCTACTGGCAAGCGGTAAGTCCACATAAAATATGCGCACTTGCACAACTAGGGATCGAGTCCCATCGCCTATATTATGTAGGAACTTGGCTAATGGGGCGGTCCATTGTGATCCAATATTGACAAAAAAAAACTTATTCTTAGTGAAGTTGTGAGTTATACTCTTCTAAAAATCGTTTTTCCATACATTTTTGATCATTTCAGTGAACTTATAAATTTTGAACTTTTCTGTCTTAAGGGCTTTTTTAAATTATTTTTTAAAAATTATAACCTTCTAAAAATTACTTTTCGACCTATTTATGATTTTTATTGAATTAATGGATTTCAACTTTTTTTAATTCAAAACTCATATTTTGATAAAATTTGTGGGTTGTAGTCTTTTTTTTTTTTTTTATGTCAAGCAACTTCTTATATTAATTAGAAATTAGAATTACAATTTCAACTTGCAATCATAAAATACAACAAAGTTGATAGAAAACAAAAACATAGAGTAGATAAAACCAGGCGAATGAGACTCTGACGCTCTGGAAGTCTTGGATAGAGGTTGGATAAAGAGTCTCGAATATGAGAATCGACGACTAATCCTAATTCTGTTGCCACGTAGGGCAGTTGAACTCCCAAATAAGCTCTTAATGCCATAGACCTTTTGAATATCTCCATCTCGAAGGTTCTAGATGGAATTCTATCACAAAGGGAAGAAACAATACAGTCTAAATCATGTCTAGGAGAA
Organism: Lepidium didymum; assembly: GCA_963920545.1. Taxonomy (NCBI): domain Eukaryota; kingdom Viridiplantae; phylum Streptophyta; class Magnoliopsida; order Brassicales; family Brassicaceae; genus Lepidium; species Lepidium didymum. The sequence goes on from OY986981.1 coordinate 20,283,018, forward strand.
AATAGACTAACAAATCTAACAATCCTATAACCTACAATCACATTTTGTCTTGGCCCAAAGAATCCACTTGTCCTCATAAGTATAAACTATTGGGTTTAAAAGACAAGGTCTGATTGAAGGTTTAATTAAAAATAAAGTCCATAGCCATGGCCAATACCAGGCCCATAACACAAAACTCCAACCCTAATCATTTTACATCTTTGGGAAGAAGGAGTGGCGCCGCCAATGAGGCAAACGTCTCGCCGGTCTCCTTTTGTTCTTCTGACCACCGGTAAGGTTACCGGAGAAAGGAACTGTATCGGCCATCATGATACCCATCCTCTAATTCAGCTTGCCGAGAAACCCAACATGATGTAGATGATGCGGGAGTAGTTGAAATCTTGGTGGAGGGTGAAGCGATGCCACTGGCCGGAGTCCCGCCTCTGGTGAGAGGTATCTCCTCCGAGAGAGAGGTCGCAGCGATCGATGGAGGGTGACAAAAATGATCTCGGAAGGCAAGAGTTCCCTGAAAAATTTAAACTACGAACATAAAAACATATGGAACCAGCAGAGATAAACGGGGTGGAGGAGAGCACATAGTTCTCAATTCCGACGAGAATAGTCGACGGTGAAGGTATAGAAGATGATTTCGTCCTCTAAAACCAGAGCTTCGGGCTTCAACACCAAACATAGTTCCCGGCGAGTGAGAGGAGTAAAGATGAGTGATAGAGAGGGGAGAGAACAAACAAACTCAATTCCATCGGAAAGAGCTGAAGATGGCGACGCTGTAGATAAGTTCGACCTTGGAAGATAGCGTTTCGAGCTCTATCCTCGCCGCCCAAGTTATCCGATGGAGGAGGGAGACACAGTAACCTCAACATAGAGCAAATACACCGAAGGAACAACACAGAGAGGAAACAAAGAGAAAGAGAGCAGGCACCGAAACTATTGAAGGCCCGACGCCGGTGAGCTCCGGTGGTTCCGGCATCACCGGCGTCATAAGAAACATAAAGAGGTTCGGTCTCGATAATAATGTCAGAGAGAACTTTTTACTTTGACTTTGAATCCCTTCTTTGTTTTGGGTTGTAGCCTTATATAAATCTTTCTTTGATCCATTGTCTATTATTTTTGTGAATTTGTAAATTTCAATCTTTTGTTTTTTTGGCTTAGTAACTTATGTTTTGAAAAATCTATGGGTTATAGCATTTTAAAAATCATTTTTCAATCCATTTTTGATTTTTTTTTGGTGAAATTTTTTGATTATTTTTGTGAATATGTTAATTTTGATTTTTTTTCCTTAAAGACTATTTTTTTGGTTATTTGTGGGTTATAACCATCTAAAGATCACATTTCCATTCATTTTTAATTAGTTTTGTGAATTAATGAATTTCATTTTTTTTGGCTTAAAGAATATATTTTTTTAGAAAACTATGGATTATAACCTTCTAAAAATCACTTCTCGATCCACTTTTGTGAATTTATAAATTTCACCTTTTTTTGGCATGAGTTGTTTTTTTGATAAATACGTAGGTTATATAGCCTTCAAAAGATTACTTTTCGATCCTTTTTGATAAAAATTTTGAATTTGTAAATTTCAAAATTTTGGCATAAAAAATCATATTTTGATCAATTTGTGGGTTATAATCTTCAAATATTCACTTCTCCATTCATTTTTGATTATTTTGTGAGTTAATAAATTTTGATCTTATCGATTTTTGATAAATGTGAGTATTATAGCCTTCAAAAAATCACATTTTCATCTATTTTTGTTAATTTTTATGAATTTATAAATTTTGATTTTTTTAGGTATTGATAAATTTGTGGGTTATAACACTCAAAACATCACTTTTTGATCCAATTTTGATAAATTTTTTGAATTTGTAAATTTCAACTTTTGACATAAAGATATTTGATTATAACCTTCAAAAAATACATATCCATTCATTTTTGATTATATTTGTAAATATTGATTTTTTTTAACTTAGTGACTTAGTTTTGATAAATATGTGGGTTATAGCTTTCAAAACACCACTTTTCAATCCATTTTTAATTAAAAAAAATAATTTGTAAATTCCACTTTTTGTTATAAAGATACATTTTTGATAAATTTGTGAGTTATACCCTTCAAAAATTCAATTTTCCATTCATTTTCGATTTTTTTTGCATTAATATATATTGATATTTTTGATAAATTTGTGGGTTATAGCCTTCATAAAATCATTTCCATCTATTTTTTGATTATTTCTATGATTTAATAAATTCTCGTACCATGTCTAAAATGAACTCATGCTCTCATCATCTCTTCCAAATAGATGTTGTGCGATAAGCGAGAATTGTGAAGAATTAATGCAAGATCTTGAAAGGGCCTTGGTTATGGCCGAAGCACTACATAGGGAAAGTGAGCTTCTACATGACCTCTTCAAGTTCCTTCCATTCTTCTTCCTACCACAAGCCGACCATTAGCCGACCATTAGTCAAGAGGAACCGAAACTCAAGTAATTCATTTTTTCAATCTCAACTCCCTTTGTAATGAAGATGGATGAGCAGGCGAGTTTTTACTCCGACGTGGTATTCTCTTCCAACAGGGATTACGGCTAGAACACCTTTGATTTTTTGGGCTTAATAACTCATTTTTTGATAAATCAATGGGTTATATAGCCTTCAAAAAATTATTATTCTATTTATTTTTGATTATTTTTTTAATTTATAAATTTGTTTTTTATGGCATAAAGACTTATTTTTTGGGTTAAATTTGTTGGTTATAGACTTCAAAACATCACTTTTCGATCCATTTTTGATAAAAAATTTGAATTTTTAAATTTCAATTTATTGACATAAAGACTCATTTTTTTTGTCAACCATCATAATATTAGCAACACTACCACAAAGGTAGAGTAAGAGTTTACAACACTAAGCCATTAGCATTCAAAAATCACTTTATTAATAAAGACTCATTTTATTGATAAATTTGTGGGTTATAACATTCAAAAATCACTTTCCCCATTCATTTTTGATTAGCAAATTAATAAATATTGATCTATTTTTGATAAAAAAATTTGATACAAGGGTTATAGCCTTCAAAAAAATTATTTTTGAGTTAAATCTGTGGGTTATAACTTTCATTTTTTATATCTATTTTTGATTATTTTGTGAATTTATGAATTTGAATTTTTTTGCTTAATTATTATTTTTGATAGATCAATGGGTTATAACCTTCTAAAAATCACTTTTCTATTTTTGATTACTTTTTTCATATAAAAAAATATTTGGCTTAGTAACTCATTTTTTTGATAAAGTTGTGGGTTATAACCTTCAAAATATCTTTTTTCTATCTATTTTTGATTATTTTTGTGAATTTATATATTTCAAATTTTTTGGCTTGAAAGACTCATTTTTGATAAATGTGTTGGTTATATTGTCTTTAAAAAATTACTTTTAAGTATTTTTCTGGTATTTTTTCGAATTTATAGATTTCTATTTTTTTCTTAATGTCTCATTTTTCGATAAATTTTTTTGAGTTATAGGTTTCAAAAAATCATTTTCCGATCCACTTTTGTTTTTATTTTTGATAATTTATAGATTTTATCATTTTGGTTTACAAAGATAATATTGGTAAATATGTAAACTATAGATTTCACAAAATTATTTTCACTTTTATGATTATTCTTTTATAAGTACATATTTTACATTTTGTGGCGTATACATTTTTTTAGTAAATTTGTGGACTATAGCCTTTATAAAATCATTTTACTCCATTTGTTTATAGTTTTAATAATTTATAGATATTATATTTTTTGTATATAAACATATATTTGGTAAATCTATGGGATACAGCATTTACAAAATCTCTTTCACTCACTTTTCAATATTAGTGGAGAGCAGTATTTTCACGTCAGATCGTCACGCAAGGTCCTCCTGCGCTCACTAGATTAAGATGTTTGGATCTTTGCATTAGACTTAGAAGCAGAGCCTACAATTGTTGATATTGGTCCTTTAGTCCATATTCACAAATGCATATTATATTGTTAGCTGAGATGATGTAGCCGAAGGTGCATTTTGATAGTGGAAGCAGAAAAGTTGCAATGGGGTTTAGATTGTAGCTTAAATATTTAAAACAGTATAGTAAGGTAAGGAATATATAAACTAGTGATGTGCTGTTGGAGTGTTTAACGAGGAGAATGTCTCGAAAGACACGACATGCCAAAAGCCAAGACACAATGATTTTAAAATGCACTAAAAATTGCTGAAGTGTGATTGTGTCTGCAAATCTGTATCTTCTTTCTATATAGTATAATTACATTTTGAGGTAACTTTAATTTGACATACGTTTCTACGGACCATCATATGTGATGAGTGAATGAACATAAATTACATGACAAAAGTAAAATTTAAATTGAATGTAAAGGCTTTGGGAGCAATAACAATGAGAAATGAGTATTGTGTGGGGGTACTCTGTAACTTAACAGGTAAAAGCTAATGCTTGGACCCTGTGGGACTTTCACTTCACAATGATGGACTTGTCTTTTTGCTTTAACGTTTATTTTTATTTATGGAAAAGAACAATCAAAAAGCCAAGGAATGTAACAAATTTGCTTAGTGCGCCTGGCTTTCAAATGTATTTGTACAATCACTTTTTTATTTTGCATCTCATGGTTACTGTAAACAGTAATTGTGTTAACAGATTCAAATGAGACGTCAGCACAAGACTTCACGGAGTTGGTCGTATGTAATGTGGAATAAAGACTTCTTTTTTAGACTTATACAAGTTGATCTTTTGGATCTAGACTCTATGAACCAACCTTTGATTGCAATGAAACCCCAAGTGAAAGGGTCAACAACAAGCTGGTGAACTCACAAGAAAACCATCTTTAGAAAAGATGAACACTATAATATATTTGGGTTATATGAAAACAAAATAAGGAATGAAGAAATCCAAAGAAGTAATGTTCCGTTTGTAGTGGATGAATCACTGCAGGTCGTGAGAGGGACACTGTATAAGTTCTAAAATCTTCACCACTTCATCCATCTCCGGCCTATTCGAGGGTACTTGGGATCCACATACCAATCCTAGTTTTATCACCGGTATTGCCTCCTCCGCTGGAAAATCACCTCTCAATCGAACGTCAACGCACTCCTCCACCCTCCCTTCCTCTAACCCTTCTCTCACCGTCTCACACAGCACCACCACGTCGTCCTCCGCATATTCCACCGGCCTCTTTCCCGTCACCACCTCCAGTACCAGGATTCCGAAACCATAAACATCGCACTTGTCAGTTATCTTGACCGTCCGACACGCAAACTCAGGGGCTGTGTAGCCCAATGCGCTCTGTACCTTGCCGCTCAAGACACACCTGTCCAACACCGAAGCCAAGAGTCTGGCCAGCCCAAAGTCAGAAACTTTAGCCTCTCCTGTGGCATCTATGAGTACATTTGTTGCTTTCAGATTGTAGTGAGTGATATTATTGCCGTGTAGGTAAGCCAGACCTCTCGCTATCCCCAAAATGATGCTGAAGCGTTGACGCCATGTTAGGCAAACGCTCTCATCTCCATGGAGATGTTTGTATAAGCTTCCTCCTGAGACAAACTCGTGGATCAATAGTTGCAGCGATTGCGTCCAGTAGTACCCTTTGATCTCCACCACATTCATGTGCCTCAGTTTCCCGAGTTTTCTCATTTCTCTTTCAAATTCCTCCTGCGACTTTATCAGACCCGACACTGTCAGTTTTTTGACAGCCACAGGACGCCCATCCTTAAGATTCGTTCTATATACCACTCCAAACCCACCACGTCCCAGTTCGCAGTCCTTGTTGAGCAACGCATCAGCGCCTGTGGTGTCAAACACGTCCGCTTCGCCTGAGAACATCACCAGCTTTCCGAATTCTTGATCTTTACTTGGGGAACAACTGAATGTTTCTCCAACCGATAGAGCGAGAGCAGCGGCTGCATCATGACGGGAACTACTAGATCGGGCGTGAACATTAAGAAGAGTGACAGCCACCACCCCAATGGCAATGAAGGCAGCTGCACCAATCGCAATGAGCGCTGATATGCTCAAAACGCTCTTCCTGATCTGACCGCTGAGAGCTGGACCACTAGCTGGATTGGAGGAGTTGGGATTGAGGACGATTGGTTTGGGATGAACAGAGAGACATGAGCGGTTTACGACGGAGCCGCAGAGTGATGGGTTTCCAGTGACGGCAGAGAGAGGGATGGTGTTGAAGAAACCTCCAGCTGGCAGCTCCCCTGTGATGTTATTGCGCGAGATGTTGAAGGTCACGAGGTGCGAAAGTTTCTCTATATCTTTGGGTAAGCTTCCTGAGATATTGTTTCTCGACAGGTCTATGTAATTAAGGTTACTCAAACTGCCAATGCTCCCCGGAATGCCACCGGATAGTTCATTATCAGACAGATCTCTGCAAACCGACAAATTGCTACGTTATTACTGAGACAATGAAACACATATACACAGAAAGAGAACAGCTTGTTAAAAGTGACAGCTAGTTGTAATAAACTTGTTAAGAACTACTTACATTGCGTTTAAAGACGAACAGTTTGATATATGTGCTGGAATCTGACCGGAGAGGCGGTTTCTCTGCAGACTAAGTTGTTTCAAGGAAACGGCTCCTCCGATATCAGAAGGAACGGTTCCGTTGAGAAGATTATTACTCAGATCAAGAATCTCAACGACTTTCAATCCTCCAATGCCCGTGGGTATGGAACCGAAGAGTGAGTTGGTGGACATATTCAGCTGCACCAAACTTGTGAGGATCCAAATGTTTGAAGGTAACTCACCGGAAAACCCGTTTGACGACAGATCAAGGACCCGGAGACTTTGAAGGAACCCAACGATGGGTAGAATGGTGTCGTTCCCTGATCTTTTGTGGAGACTATATCTGGAAAGCGAGGAACTTTCAGAGGTTCCAGTGACCATCCACTTAAGCACATCTCCCGTAAATGAATTCTTGCTCACATCAAAGGAAATTAAGTTGGAGCAGTTGGAGATGGTATGTGGGAACTCTCCAGTGAGCATATTTGTGGATAGGTTGAGTTCCTTCAAAAACTCGAGATTTCCGACGGAGAAGGGGACATTACCGGAGAAGTTGTTGGCGGAGAGATCCAAAGTCTCGAGAGTGGCAATTTCACCGATCCAATCAGGGATTTCTCCGATGAGAGAGTTTCCTCGCAATCGGATGGAGCTGCACGAGCTCAGTGTTTTCATTGAATCCGGAAGATTCCCAGAGAAGTAGTTTTCACTTAAGTCAAGTGATTTCAAGGAAGAGCATCGTCCGATGTCATAAGGAATGTAACCAGAAAACCAATTTCTCGATAAATTGAAGTGATGGAGATCATAGAGACCGCCGAGCCCATCAGGGATATCTCCTTGGAAGAAATTCTCCGATAAATCTAAGGATTTTACACTCTTGAGAAGCCAGATTTCTCGTGGTAATCTTCCAGAAAGTTGATTGCTGGAGAGGTTAAGAAGAGTGAGAGTAGAACAGTAGCTGAGGGAGACGGGAAGAGGACCTGTGAGTTTGTTATTAGCCAAAGAGACGGACCTCAAGGACCCGCATTGCTCAAAAAACCCGTGTGGGATTCGACCCGAGAGATTATTGCCGCTAAAATCGACGACTTGAAGGCTGCCGAGGTGAGGGAACTCAGGGTTTAGGATTCCGGTGAGGTTGTTGTTGGAGAGGACCAAGGTGTGGAGGAACTGGAGACGGAGAAGACCACGACCAATATGACCAGAGAGAGAGAAGCCGTCAAGTCGGAGCTCCGTGACTCGATTGGTGGCAGGGTCACATGTGCATCCGACCCAGTTGCAGGGATCATAGTCTTCCGAGTTCCAAGATGAGAGCTTGGAGAGTGGGTCATCGAGTCCAGCCTTGAAAACGATGAGACCCAAAACGTCGTCGTTGAATGTGGGGTCTGCCGTCACTGAAACGGCGAGGAAGAGGAAGAAGCTGAGTGAAACGGCATTGTTAAACATCTCCGCAGACCAACACTTTTTAAGCAAGCTAGAGGGAAGAAAAAAAAAAAGAACAAAGACTAATTCGCCATGGATGCTGCAGAGCTCTAGTAAGATTTACGTTGGAGGCTAAGGCGAAACCGACCAAAAAGCTTCCCTTTGTACAGGAAATCTTAGGGAGGGAAAGAAGAATGGTGTTTCGAGAGAGAGACTTAGAAAAAAGGTGAAGAGGAAAAAAAGGAAGAGAGAGTATTATATAATGAGGCTCAAGGATTCAAGTAGAGGAGACAATATTCTCCCTCGCTTTTACTTTTCTTGATTTCTTTCATGTTTAATAATAATAACAAAGCCTTCACGCTCGTATAATCATAGAGTATATAAATTTGAAACACATTAAAAAATGGAAGCAAGAAGGGTGAAAGAGTAGAAGAGAAGTGATCTCATCTCCCTAAAAGCCTTTATTGTCCCTCAGCATGCAATGTTAAGCCATCATTTCTTTTCTTAAATTTTTCCATTTATTGGTGTAAAACTCCCACACCTCAAGCACTATACTTAGACGAGAGCATGTGTTTATTCATCATCTTATTTTAGTATTCAATACCACAATTAATGTAAATCAGTTCATTAATTGCAGAGAGTGTTGGAAGTGGCGTAAACGGTGCTCACTCCCATCTCACTATCTTCGTTGACTTTATCCTCTCTCTTCTTTTCTTTCTTCTCTTTTTTTTGTTTTTAGGAATTTTTAATTAGTTTTTCTGTTTGGATGTTCAATGCCTACCAAACGATCTCAAGACTCTCTCTACCTTTGTTTCAGTCCCAAGCAACAATTCAGCACTTCCCATTATTATGTTTACATCTGTTACACTTACACTCTCTCTACCTTTGTTTTGGTTTTTATTTTCTATTTCTTTAATTTTAAGTTTTAGTTTGAATGTGATTTTTAACCCATTCATGTTAGGAATATAAGTTGTCTGTTTTTTCTATAAAAATAAGGGATGTGAGAATGCAAAAGCTCTAATCAGAGAGACTTATGGGCCTAATGGGGAGCGACAGACAAATGTTCAAAGCCATTGAAGAATGGGCTTGACAGTGCGCAATTAATTGTATACTCGGTTATTTCCTAATTTGGACACGACCACGTAACTGATGGGCTACTTTATTCTGAATGTGAGGCCCATATTTGACTTATAATAAGCCTTTTCGATGCATTTACTTTCCATGTAGCCATGTAGGTCACTCTCAGTTTTTGATTTACTTCATGGCCTCTAACCCTTCAAAACCTAAGCGATTATGCTCGCTTTCCTATAGGTGGCAAAGTATTATTTCCGTACGCGTCTTGATGATGAAAGACTTGATCAAACATGTGGGGAATGGTGATACCATTCGTGTCTAGACTGACCCTTGGATTCCAGACAGCTTCCCAAGACCAACAATAGGATTGAGACCAAATATATATCCAGATTAAAGTGTATCGAATTTAATAGACTCTCGATCGCGGGTCTAGAGAGAGGCCTAGGTAAGACAACTTTTCATTCCACGAGATGCATATATGATATCAGCTTACATATTCCAAGACGTTCTTCCTCAGATCACCTAGGATGGCATTTTACCAAGACGAGATTCTATACAGTTAAATCAAGACATTGGGTGGAAATGAATATTACCCAGCACTCAACGAATTCCTTTGGACCACATATATAAAATTTACAGTCTTAGGTTTGGAAAGTTAATGCACCTCAGAAAATAAAACATTTTCTTTGGCAGTCTCTATAAGGTCAATTAGCAGTCAAAGTAAATCTGGCACGGCAAGGAATACAGTGTGACAAACATTGTGATAAATGCGGGACGAAGGAAAAAACGATAAATCACGTATTGTTTGAATGCCCTCTAGCTTTATAGGTCTGGGCATTATCCAAAATTCCGGCCGGACCTCATTTCCTAGGATCTTTAGTTTATTCCAATATTGATCACCTAATTTGGAGGTTACCCAGAAAAGCGGAATTCAAAAGTTTTCCTTGGATTCTATGGTTTCTTTAGAAGACAAGAAATGAGAATACTTCCTCGAATGAAGATAAAGATGTCAGAGACCTTGTCCTGGCAGCGAAATCAGAGGCAGAGGCTTGGGAACTGTCTCAGAAAGAACATTGTGGCACGATGGGTAATTCTTCTGTGACCACAAAACACAAGGAGAGAACGTCTTCCAGACCGCTAACTGTAAACTCGGCTTTTATCGGGTATAGATGGATGGTCGATGCATCCTGGAAAGACTCGGATCTCTGTACATGTTTAAGATGGTATTGCTTCCCTTACGAGGATAGAGGAGTGAACCTGAGAGCTCAAAGTATCAAACAAAGTCTATCCCCCTTTCACTTGGAATTTGAGGCACTTCTCTATGCCATGACCTGTCTAATTCCTCTATATATATCAGAGGTAGAGTTTCTAGTAGATTGCTCAGAGCTAGTGAAGATGATCGAGGATCCCTCTGCTTAGCCAGCCATCCTTCTGTATCTGGATGAGACTTAGGAGTTCTTTCATTTTCGTTTCCTCAGTTTTGATTCCGCGTGCACTTAATCACAAGGCTGATGTCCTAGCCCGTAGTGTATGATGTAGCCTCTTTGGCCCGTTTTATTCGTAACTGAGTAAAGTTGACAAAAAAAGTTATTTTAAGATAAGACTATATCAAAAAAATAAATTAAATTAATAATTTATCCATTTTTTTTTGAATTAATTTGGCTTTTGTTGAAATAATAATTGTGCAACAGAAAGATATGCCTCGCACATCCATCTAAAAGGGTACTGATTAGAAGAACAGACCGAAGTACTACTTCACTCCTTTTATGTGTATCGGCCCTTCTTTTATTTGATCAGAATATTCACATTCTTATTCTCTAAACCCTACTTTAGCTTATTAATATACAAACCAAATTGTAATAATACCTTAAACAGGTCTTATTTATTCTTAAATGTATAAGACCATCTCTATGACTTTATTTTTTCTCTAAAAATAGAGTTATTTAAAAATATAAAAGGGTTTGCTTTAATGGTTTACTTTATTTTCCACTATAAATAAATATTTTAATTATATTTTGTTTTACTAATTTATTATTAATTTCTAAGATATCTCTTTACTTTACAAATCAACATATTTTACCCATTAATATTAAATAGTCAACAACAAATTTAGTAAAATTATAATTGATTGAAACTAAAATTTTATTACTACATCACATAAACAAAATTGTTTAAAATTTGTACTATCTATATTTTGATCATATAATTTTTTTCAGTATAAAATAATACACTAAAAATTAGAAAACTATTTTGTAAAGAAAAGTTATACTCTAAAAAATAGAGTACTCCAAATTTAAAGTATAATATAGAGATCTCTATTTTTAGAGCGAAAAGTAGAGCATCATTAGAGATATTTTTTCTCTAAATATAAAGTTTAGAGCGGGATTTAAAACACCATTGGAGATGTTCTAATACTCTAAACTTATATATCTAGTTCGAAACACATAAAGCTTTTAATACTCTCAAGATTTTATATTTCAAATGGTAAAACCTTTTAAATTGTCTTCCATATATATAGTACGTTTTCTAGAAATAGATTATAATAGATAAAATTCTGACCAAAGAAAAATAAATAAATAAGAATATATTTGTTTACTAGAAGAACGATGGAGATGCTAAAAAATAGGTGGTTCATTTTACTTGTCTCTGATTTATCTAGACACTAGATGATGAGTTCAAATTCCACCGTGCTCAGTTAAAAAATTTAAACTATGAATCGATCGACAAAAAAACGATGGAGATGTAACAAATTAACTACATCACTTAAATTTATTATGTTTATCAACTTAACATTTATAAAAAATATATATATAGAGACGACGTTACTGCATTGAAATAAGAAGTAAACGCTGACCTTAGAGATGGTACGGAAGAAAGTGGAGACGAATGCAAAGTGTGAATATGGCAGTGTGTTTATACTTGACCAGATCAACCCATCAATTCAATCAAATTTGAGACTTTATTTTTCCACACGGACGTTGCTTTCAATTCTTAACCTAAGCTTTTGGAGTCATCTTCTCAGCTTACTATTTGTCAATAATTGAGTTATAGAAAATTTACATTCAACCATGCAAATACCAATATCAATATATAGAAAATACATTACACGTTTATAACGAAACTAACAAGAAACTTAAACCTAGATTAATCTCTGTCGTAGCCTAGATATTTTCCTAAGGCCATTTAATGTATTATCGGTCTAAATTGCATATATGCACATGCATGTGGCACATTAACATACATATACTGATACACATCATGTTGGCAAACCAACCCACCTTGAAAAAAGAATCTTTGGTGCATATTTTAATCAGAAAGATTCCTGTCCGTTTACCCTATTAATCACTCTTACCTAAATTTTATTGTAAAATCCATGACGTGTTACATATACTTAAAAAATAATAATTAGCTGTTGTATGGATCATGCTTTTACATCTTAAATGATTTCTTAAGGTACCAAACATTATTCGATCGTCATCCTAATTTCTGTTTTTCTAGAAATCTTAAACAGCATATATTATGATATATCTATCTATAATATGGGTTATGGGTACTTGATTAGGATAATCTTAAACTATCCGTTTTTATATTGCATCATAGGATATAAGCTCACAATTAACAACTAAAAAAGGGGGCCAATATTATTATAAAAAAAAAAGTCACTTTTGATTTTTCCCTTTTAATTCTATTATGAGCATTCTTCACCTTAAAGGAGAACTATATTCTTGGCTCATGGAAATGAGAGGTTCTTGGTTCTAAAGAACCTTTACAATTAGTCAATACTCAATAGAAAGGGCCTTTAATCCAAAATTAATGAGTTATTGTTTTAATATTATAATGAATATATATGATTAATTAATATATATTAATCATTCGGTTAGTGGGTACTTAGGGCAGAAGGGTCAAGAAGGTCTCTTTATCTTTCCGATCTGCTTCAATAGAGCAAGTTCATTGACCTGACCAACAGTTGCTTGTCTCGTCACTTGACCTTCGTCTTCGAATTTTGTACGATTGTTCAGATTTGCATGAACTACTCCCGGTCCGGTCTTAGTTTTTATGTTCTTATATATGACTGTATCTTCCTTATTATTTTGGGTGTTCAGCTAGAATACTCCATATTAATATGGTAATGACTCAAACACTTCATATTAATTCTTAATTACTCAAATAATTTATTAAAATCCTAAAATGTCATTTTACCTTTTTTAGATGTGTAAACAAAAACATAATAACGAAAATACCATTAATAAAATTTGTCATATCAGTACGCGCACGCGACTAAGTCTGCCATGTCATTCTGGTAGAGTTTGATAGAGGTTCATAGAGTTTAGACATAGTGTATCATATTTTGGAAGAGTTACTTTTATAGTATGGTATAGTTTAAACATAGTGTATCAGATTTTGGAAGAATTACTTTTATAATATGGTAGAGTTCAGATATAGTATATCAGATTTTGGAAAAGTTACTTTTATAGTATGGTAGAGTTCAAATATAGTATATCAGATTTTGGAAGAGTTACTTTTATAGTATGGTAGAATTTAGACATAGTGTATCAGATTTTGGAAGAATTACTTTTATAGTATGGTAGAGTTTAAACATAGTGTATCAAATTTTGGAAAAATTACTTTTTAATATGGTAGAGTTTAGACATAGTGTATCAAATTTTGGAAAAGTTACTTTTATAATATGGTAGAGTTAGTAATGGCAGTGTAAAAGTAGATTTTGTTTCCATGTATAACAGATTTTGTTTCCATGTATAACAGATTTTAGCAAAGTTATGATTGTTTCCGGACGACGAAAGTCCTTTTCTTAACTTTTATGATTTTATGGTATATATATATAGTTAGTAGGTCGATGGTCTCGTAATGCTTATCCATTTGATTTTTTTGTCCAACATTCCCAAGATGAATAAGTCTAAAGTAAACCAGTATCTTCTGGGAAACTAGAAGTAATTAGAAGAAAATAGATTATACAGTATTTAATAAAGATTAGTTTCCTCTATGTCGATCAAATTTTTAACGAAGCTGATCATAGTTTACCATTTATCCTCCACCATTGGTAACTTCATGTACATACCGTGACATTCAAATTCTCATATAACATTTTATGTAGGAAATTAGAAGAAAAAAAAAACTCAGCGTAAACTCTACCAAATTCTATCATGCTAATATCTAATTCCTCCAAGTGTCACATCAGTGCAAGCTTTACCAAACTCTATCAAGTTAAGCGTAAACTCCACCAAACTCTACTATGCTATTATCTAACTCCTCCAAGTGCCACGTCAGCGCAAGCTCCACCAAAATTTACCAAACTAAGCGCAAGATCCACCAAACTCTACCATGCTATTATCTAACTCTTCCAAGTGCCACATCGGTGCAAGCTTTACTAAACTCTACCAAACTAAGCGCAAGCTCCACCAAACTCTACCATGCTATTATCTACAATTTTAAAACGAAAAAGTAAAGTTTTGGTCAAACAAAAATACTCAACACAAAAATAAGTTTTTGATGGGGATTAAAAAGTTTTGGAATGAAAAAGAAGACAATTCTATAAAATCCAAGAGACTTGTCCAATATTATATGAGTCAGTCATTGCTCAAATGTCAAATTTTCATCAGTTTATGTAAGAGTCGTACTTTGTTTTTTGATTTTTTTTTCAAGACAACAACATTTTGGCCATTTTTACGTATCCTCACAAAACATAAACTATATTTTACCAAAAGTCTGTATTAATGGAGTGACTTGGGCCAAGATTAATATGCTTTTGAATCCGAAAACATACGACCACAATCTAATCTGACTTCATTTAACCAACTTTGTTTAGCTACAATTTAATTTAAACATATAATAATGGTGTATAAGCGCAAGCTCCACCAAACTAATCGCAAGATCTACCAAACTCTATCAAAATCTATCATGATATTATCTAACTCCTCCAAGTGCCACGTCAGCGCAAGCTCCACCAAACTCTATCTTGCTCTACCATGCTATTATGTAACTCCTCCAAGTGTCACGTCAGCTTGGTAGAGTTAGGCAGTGTTTGTTTAGAGCTTGGCAGAGTTTGTTTCGAATGTGTAGATTTATTTAGTAGAATTTGCCTATAATTTGCATATGCTCTACCATGATAGTTCTAAACTCTTTCAAGCCTCATCTATACTCCACCAAACTCTGTCATGTGTTATTTAAACTCTATCTAACTATACAACATTTACCTTGAAGAAATCACAACAAATTTTACCTTAAATTTGTAGATCTGTTAGGTTATGGTTCGAAATCTTCAAATTCTATCCAAAACCCTATGAAAAAACATAAACAAAATCAATATGTTAGAAATCGAGTTCGATTTCGTGAAAATCCTAAGTTTTTGAGTTCGATTTCGTGAAAACCCAATGTTTTTGAGTTCAATTTTGTGAAAACCCTAAATTTATGAGTTTGAAATTGACTTCTTCTATATTAGGTTTCGATTTTGAAACATAGAGAGAGAAAAAGAGAAAGAGAGAGAAGAATAAAATTTTGTTCATGAAATAAGAAAGAGAAGAAGAAAAGGAAGAAGAAAATGGAGAAGAAGATGACGTGGAAGAAAAAAAAAAGTTTTTTTTTTCAATGACAAAAGTGTAATATAAAATACAACTCTCTTTTTTTGTGACATTTCCCATCCCTTATTTTTTCAAAATTTTAGAGGATTATTCTAACCATTATATATTGTGGAGTATTCTAGTCATTATTTCTTTTATTTTTGATAAAGTCATTTTATTAATATATCTCATTACATACAAATTCAAAGTATTTATTAGAATGTTAGAAGTGATGAAAACCATGTTATTCTGCGGATGAGACATGATTGCAAACACAAAACTTATGCAATTTCTAAAATTTCTAAAATTTCTAAAATTTCTAAAATTTGTAGTAACGGCAAAACTCCTGCGAGAGGAACAGTGTTTCTGATAAACCTAGCTTTGATTTTTCAGTTTGGTATATGTGTGTGATCGTTCGTTGACACGAGCATCGTCCACGCTTAAATGCATACACACTACCACTTACTAAAATTGATTAATAGATTCCAAGATTAATGGGGTACTAATCGTTGAATAATGTAGCATATAAATCCACCAAGTCTAGATCTGCTTCAGCGTATCAATCTTTTCTTGTAAAGAGTTGATAACAAATGTATTATCGATCATTATTGGCCGTTGATGGTTTGAAAGGTTTTAGAAAAATTAGTTTACTCAAAAGGTTTGTTTATAAAATATTCTCTCATATATGAACAAGAAAAAAGAGAAGCTAGCAACAATACAACCTTCATGTATAGTTAAAGGTTCATATTAACTCAAAACAAAAGCTCCAAGTAGAGATTAAGGGACACGGCACAAGTACAATAGAGAGATTTATTTATAAAACAAAAAAATGACTCAAAAGGATATTGAATTTAGGATTAAAGAAGCTACGTATGATGATAGAGGGGATGTATGGTCATAAGTCTTGAGATATCCAAGAAGGGTTAAACTCGAAAGCTTCCACGGCGTGGGCAACCTCGGACGACATCCACTGGGATGGAGACAACTCTTCTACTTTCTCCGGTGTCATGTATTCATCTTTTATCTGAATTTGATTCTGATGTTGATATTGGAGGCTAGTGGATGGGGAGAAGATGGTGTTGGGGTGACCAAATCGGATCATGTGAGATCCCTCGTGGTCTTCGGGATCGGAGGTGTCAATGGGGAAAGAAACATAAGCTTGATTAAGCTGGCATGTGTGGTGGCCAAAGTAAGTGGTTGAGTACAATGGAGGATTGTGTTGGATCTTTTGAACCTGCTTCTTTG
The DNA here is from genome assembly GCA_963920545.1 of Lepidium didymum. NCBI lineage: Eukaryota > Viridiplantae > Streptophyta > Magnoliopsida > Brassicales > Brassicaceae > Lepidium > Lepidium didymum. The sequence goes on from OY986981.1 coordinate 20,299,854, forward strand.
CTTCACAGTTCTGGTCCTTTGTGTAGGCACACTTGTAGTAACTTCTTTGGTGGTCAGATTCTTTGATCTGCTTTTGTCCGTATTTCCTCCAGAGGTAGCCGTCGTGGTAGATCGGAGTTGAGGATTCGTGTCTGTGGTACTCTGAGCTCTCTACAATTGATTTCTTTCTGCAACCAGTACCAGATTCATGATAATGAGCACCATTCAATGATTCTTGAATTAATTTTCGATACTCTAATTTGATTTTATGTGTAGGTATATGCATACCTTTCCCTCTTGTGAAGTGGTTTGGTGCGGCTCTCAAGAACAGAAGAAGAGTCGTGAAGAGAAGAGTGATTGGATAGATCGTCTTGGTGGTCATTAGTATCGATCAAGATGGAGAGAGCGTCAGAGAAGCAATGGAGGACGGACTTGGCCAAATAGTCCCTATCCATGGAATTAGAGTCATGAGATTCGGAGTGGTCCATGATGAGTTTGAGCTGGTTGGCGCATCCACGGCCCTGAAGCAGCTTCTCCATGGCCTTTTGTTGGCAAGAGTTCATCTTTTTAATTGATTTAGAGAAAGAGATGATTGATCTCCGCGTTGGTTAGAGTAAGAGATGTGATGGAGTAGCTTGGGTATATATAACGTATAGGCGGAACGAAAGGACGAGATGATGTTAAGAAGTTTCGTATGTGTGAGATCATCAGGTTTGTTTAATTTACTATAAACTCCTTCCTTCCGTCCTTATCTTCTTCATTGCCCATCGGATAACGTGCGAATTAATGAGTGAGGCCCCTCCATATGAAAAAACAACAACAAGTATTACTAGTTGACTTACCCAACAACTCTATTTATTATTAGTAAGTTAATTAGTGTTGACTTGCCCAATATTTATTATTAGTAAGTTAATTAGAGTTGACTTACCCAACATCTCTATTTATTATGAGAAGATGGAAGGCCGAATAAATGGGCGCAGAAAACGGAACGGCGTAAGAGAGCAAAGTGACGCAAGATTCGTGACGTCATCCAACCATGGATGCTTGCGTTGTGGATGACACATCATATTCATATCTAATCTCATCAATCCACATCTATTGGCTGCAATAAAGCATGTGCTATTTGTTTACTTCCACTAACCTCCTCTGCTTTCTTTTTCTTTTTATTCGGCTACTTATGCTTCCTTTATCTTTTCATAGACTCGTCAATAGTATACAATTATCTAATAAATAAGAATTAATAACTAATATGGTGTGTGAAAATATACTAATACTAATATGGTACATAAAATGTGAGTAGATTTTACTAAGGGGAGAAAAGACATCAAAGAATTAGGTTTTTTCATTACAAAAGAAACCAAAAATCTCTTTATTCTCTCTCGCGGTTTAGTGTTTTTCCAAAAGCCATTGGAGGCTTCTTCAAGGTCTTCCTCTTGCCGCCGTCCTCCTCTTCGCCGTTGTTCCTTCTTGTCCTCCATCGGAGTGCTCTCTCTCACTCGTCATCTACTCATCTTCGACATTTTTCTCTGTAAATGACAAGCTATTCTCATTCTATTGCGTTGTTGATTTTTCAACTGAAATTGTTAGGGATTCAAATCTTAAGATTCTTCTTGATTGATTGCTTTGTGGATTTTGTTCATGGCCGATAAGATTTTTCTCGATCGATCGTACAATACTCTGTTTTCATCTTTGTAGATTATCAAGTTTAAAATTAGTCTATTTGCATATTGTAAAACTGATCGCACTATGAATGAACTGGCAATCGATTTCTTTTCTTTTTGCTCCTCACGGATTAACGAACGTCACCAACTCTCATGACATTCTCGATTGTTTTGAACTGAAGAAAAAAATGAACACAAGAGGCTTTGATTATCTATGTCTTAGGTTAGATCTGTAGTACCTCAGTATTTGAATAAGACAAGTGATTGTAAAACCGATTATAATAAACCACACAAGGGTAACGTACAGAGCTGGGAAAAAGATCTCGTTACCTTAACTTAATAAAACGCCCGTAGTGCGACGGTTGTGTGCGTTTTTGAGTCCCAGGATAGAAATGTACTTAGTCTGTCCTCACTGCACTCGATGAACTGAATCTGCGAACATGTATTCTACTTTTACACTCTCGTTTGTAAGACTAAACGTGTGAGGGAATTTTGGGCAGAGTTAGGTTTTTTTTTACTCAACTTGTTGTCTCTTGAGAAAGAGCTTTAAGCTCGATATATAAAGATCACGAGACTTGAAGAACAAGTCTCTTCCAACGTTCAAAAACGTGGGTGAAAAAGAGGAGATGGTGGAGCTAAAATCGTGGGTTGGATGAAGACTAAGTTTTTGACTTGTCCAATTAAGACTAAGTCTTAATACCTTTGATTTTTTATTCTTTAATGGACTTATCCATTTGAGTTTTTTAACTTATCCATAACATTTCTCAATTCACTATTTACCAAACAATTTAACTTTAATATTTGGGCCATGTTGCCAAAGTATTAAAGTTTTCAAAATTGTTGGTCCAACAAGATTAAATCAGAAAATTCACTGTCAAGCTTCATAGTGGTGTTTACAATCTAGGAGAAACAAAACCCAGAAAGAGAGATTACAATATGAGAAAATAGAAGACCAAAGAAGTTGGAAAAGAAAGAAGAATATATTATCCACATTGATATTCAATTCCAAGACTTGATGCTTTTTATTTATAGCTTCCTCTCTGCAACTAATTCTTTTTTTTTTACTCTGTATTTGTCTCTGCTACTAATCTTGGAAAGAAACAATTCAATAATCGGATTGGTTATTTCCTAACTTCAATTGAATTGGTTTCTCTTTAATTAAACCAAATGTGATTTTGCTGAACCAAAGCCTTGTATTAAACTCTTCCTCGTATGCTTGGAAGCTTCTCTGGTAAACACTAAAAGACTATTTTTATAGCCTGCAATTTTCTGCAATATAATGATTTGGAATCTTAATTCCAATTGATTTGTATTAGTCCAAATTGTATTCGATAAGGTTTACGGTCAACAATCAACCTAATCAAAAATAGATAAACCACCAAACACGATAAAAATTGTTTCACGTACTGTCGTACATTGCGCCTTTATAACAAGATGGAGACATGCTAAATATACATATACATATATATATATATATATATATATATATATATATATTAACCACTAAATTAAAGCAGCCTTTATTTATATATTACAACACTTCTAAAACGGATCAATATACCAATTAATAATATCTTCAACGGTAAACGTCTGGACAGAAGCTCCCCTATGATCATTTCCAGAGATAAACCCTAAACCAATATTATTATTCAACTTTTAATCTCTTTCTTTAAAATCAACAAATATATATATAATTTTCTTTTGTTGTCATGATGTAAATTGAATTTTCCTGATCAACTCGGTTAGCGAGAATAAATCGAAAATAATATAATATTCTTTATATTATATTCGACGATTAACAAAAGGTGTGGAATGGATGCATGGGGTGTGTTGTTGTCGTTCCTTCCATCAACTTGTGCTTTAACTCTTTACTAGGATAGTCCCCGCGCTTGAAGCGCGGGTTGTATTTTATCTCGAAATTTATACAATTGTGATTACTTTTTTTTTGGGTTGTATGTAATGGTTATATAAAACTTTATTTGTGGATTATTATATATAATCGAGAGAATCGTGTTTAATTATATCCGTAAGTAAGTTTTTTGACACAAAAATACAATCAACATTTTTATTTTTAAATAATTTTGGATCCAATTTCATACTATCCAGCTAAAATCTAATAATTTTGGATCCCATTTCAGTACGACCTGGCATAATCAGTCTACCAGCTAATAACTCAGCTAAAATGCACCCAGCGCTCCATAAATCGATACCAACACCGTACTCCATAACACCATGAAGAAGCTCTGGTGCTCTGTACCATAAAGTAACAACCCGATTCGTCATCTGTTGCGCGGGTCGTATTTTTGCTTGAAATTTATACAATTGTGATAATTTTTTTTGGGTTGTATGTAACAACATTTTTGTGGATTATCATATATAACCGAAAGAATCGTGTTTAATTATATTTGTAAGTAAGTTTTTTGACACAAAAATACAAACAACATTTTTGTTTTTAAATAACTTTGGATCCCTATTTTTCACCGAATTATCTTTAAGAACATAAATGTTCAAGAGGGCCTATAGTTATACAATTTGTCAACGGTAATAAGGTAAGCTTTAAGATAAAATATGAAAATAACATATGAACTGAATCATTCAAAGAGAGTTTCGATTATTAATTCTTATTTCTATTGGTGTCAGCTTAACCTTCAGCACTATATTCAATATTAAAAATTCGGTTTGGTTTTTGATTTTAGTTCGGTTTACCCAAACCAAACTTTAAACCAACTTTAATTTAAAAAAATTCCTTCCACTATAGTTAATTCCGTCTTTCTCTCTTCTCTCTCTCCATCGACGCTATATCTCTCTAATCTCTTTATCTCCCAATCGATTTGTTCGATCTTCTGCAGTTCAATTGCCATTTTTTTCCTACGATCCTCCATTCATTCCCTCGTTCGTTCACGTTGGTGTTAGCATCAACTGGTTCAGGTAATTTCATCCACCGATTCATTCCATGGCAATTTTTGAATTTTTTTGGATTTTGATTTGGGGTTTTCTGCTTGCTTGTTGATTTTTTGTCAAGGGAGATTAATTTTTATACTTATAAATTTGAGAGTTTTCATTACTTTCGATTGTTCAAGGTAGCTATTAAAATCGTTGCAAAGTAAGCTATTTCAGTTCATATTCAGTTCAAGTTTACTTATATTGTTGTATGTTCAAGGTAGCTATTAAAATCGCTGCTTGCATGTCGAATTTTTAAAAATTTCGATTTGGGGTTTTCTGCTTGCATAACACACTTATTCTTAAACGAACCTAAAGGCATTACTTGACTTGATCTCCTTTAGTTTTATTTTACAACGTTTGTCTTCTTTACTTGTTCTGTAATCGAATGTGTTTTTAGGTTCCTTTTATGTGAGTGTTTATCTTGCAGATGGATTCAGACACAATTGGAGTTAACGGCACAGAAGGGTCACAACCATCAATTACCGCAGCCTTACCACCAAATCCGAAGGAAAAACATCAAGAATGTCATTGTCTATACTGTGAAGGTAAGATTTGTCTCTAATGTATATTTGGTTTCCTTTAAAGTACTGTAGGAACATCATTCTTAAGTTAGATTGAATTCACATTAGACGAAGATATGGAATCAGATTCAATTGAAAAAGAGCAAACAACACATCAAGCGGAAGTCTGTGAAGGTTTGAAGCTAAACATCATGCAATCGGATTCCATTGAAGCTGCTATTATGGATATAGAAGAGCTAATTGCTCGAATTGAGTGGCTCAAAGGCGAATGTTTTCCATACGTTGGTGATGATGAAAAAGAAAATTGGAAATATGAAGATTACCCTCCTAAGATAGGTAATGTGATTTTCTATTCGAGTTGTAGTATTTAACATTTCAGTAATCTCTCAAATAATTTTTTGCTTTATGTTAATGCAGAAGAGGAAGTGAGGAAGAACTGAAGACATTGGTTGAAGTCTAAAAACTACCATCTCAAATAGACAAATACATGTTCGATTCTAGTCAGTAGTCATTGTGCTTATGGATTTAATTTATAATTTGCTTAATTAAGTTTTATTCGGGTTATTCGGTTTATTCGGGTTATTTGGGTTATTCGGGCTATTCGGGTATGCAGATATTAGACTGATTCTGGTTATTGAAATGTATATCGATTATATAAAACTGATAAACTCGGATTATTTAAATCAATTTTAAATGTATTAAATTTCATAAAAACTAACCAAATAAACCGAGTACCGAATCAAATTGAACCGAATATTAAATTGGTTCGATTAGCTAAATAAAATTAAAAAATTCGAACAAACCGGATCAAACAAACTGCAAAACCCAAAACCCATGATAAAACAAAATAATTGGGCCACAAATAATTGTCATTAGACCAACAATGTTCGATTAAGATGGAATAAAAATATCAAAAAGAATATTTATTACGTATTCTAATTAATGTATATTATTTGTGTAAGATTTTATATTTGATTAAGGTATGGTATTTAAATTTAAGTCAGAATTGTGATTAACTTTACGTAAATTTTTTTTTGAAAATTGGCCAGAATCAATATATAAGATTTATGAAATTATAAAAAGATAATGAGAAATTGAGTTTCTTGACCAAATTTGGAAAATTAACATTTCTTATAAGAGATTTGATTACATTCGGCTCTATCACAAACCGAACCAAGGCAAACCGGCTAAATCACGAACCGATTGGTACCAAGAGTGTAAGGGTGTTATCGTCATTTACATATTAGAAACCCTTTGTTCAGTCTTCTTCTGCATCTCATCTTCTTAACTTACCTATACTGATTCTCGCCTGAATTATAGACATTATTAACTTAGTTAGGACTTGCCTTCGATTCTGTGATGTGAATCTATTGCACAAAGAAAAATAACCTGTTGCTCGGTGAAATGTATATTCGGGCTTGCAGCGAGACCTGCTAAATCATGATGCATATAACGGAAAACCAAGTATAAACTACTTGACATCCTTGAAGTAACCAAACCTTCCAGTTTAATGATATTGGGATGATCCAATCTCCTCAAAATCAGAATCTCTCTAGCCATAAATCTCAAGCTCTCACGTTCATTAACATCACACCGCACTTTCTTTAATGCCACAATGTTTCCTGTCAAGGAATCTTTTGCCTTGTACACATTACTATATGTTCCTGATCCAATCTACACATACACAAACAACAAACATCAATGGCCCATAATCAATGCAAAGAATGAAAGGGATTTTGCTATCACCTTCTCAACTTTTACACAAACAACAAACTTCAATTACCCAAAATCACTGCAAAGAACAAAACAAAAACATGTTTTGCTTTCACCTTCTCAATCTTCTTAAAAGAATCCGCTTTCCGTGGAAGCCAACCGTTTAGAGCTTCTCCGCACACTTCAGACAACCACGATGGCCATCCGGCAGCAACTTGCTCACCATGTAAATTCTTTGGCGGATTACTTCGTCTCGGGTCAGGCTTTGACCTTTTCCTTTCACCTTTTGATTTCCTCTCTTTGGCTTCTGTCACAACAAAGCCATTTGCTTCCTTCTGATGTACAATAGCTTCATGATTCCTAACCTCCTCACCAGCAGAAGCAGAAGCAACAACAACAGTAGTACTCTGTGTGGTCTCGGTTTTGGTCACAGACCCATTGTTTACTTCTTGTCGATTAGACTCAATCCTAGTGCTGACTTCGTCTTTGGACCCAGAAACTGATCATAATGATCCGGGTCGACCCAATACACAACCTATCTCATCAAACTAACCTTCATTCGCTCAACATGTTTCAGACGAAAGATCTCTGTGGTGCAATCAAATCTCTCTGAACCAACTTTGACTGCAACACATACATAAATGGGAAATTTAGAAAGAAAATCTCTTTAACTGAAATCAGGAAATAAACAACAAAACTGAATTCAACTCAAAACCCAGGAAGCGTATCATATCGGTGATCAGATTTGACTTGACCAAAACAACTAAAAATGATATAATGATATAATGTATACCCGTGAACGAAATTTGTTGTTCCATCAAGAGGGTCAACAATCCATGTTGATTCGTCCGTTAATTCTGTCACACCATGTGCAGCTGTAGTTTCTTCTCCTATGAACTAATCCATAACCGAAACGCTCAAGATTAATGTAAGAAAGAAAGAAGCAAAGATCAAAAAGATGCAGTTTCAAAGAAAAGGAAATTTCACCTTGTGATTTGGAAAAAGCTGCTTGAGATGATTAAACACGAGTTCTTCACATCCTTTATCAGTTTCAGTAACCAAATCCACCTAAGAGAACAACAATTTCAGGAGCCAAATAGCAAGAAACTAAAACAAAATTGACAATCTTGGAGATTAGACGTAGTGAATTCCAGATTCATATAACCAAAACTTAAGATTCGAAAGAGAATAATTAAGAAACTATAATGCGAATATGTCGTTCTTTGGGAGCAGATTCAACATGATTTGTTGCCTTGACGATCGCAACATCCAAATCCTATTCTCAATCTCGTAATAAAATTTCTTTGATCAATTACAAAAATTTTCCAATCAAAAGTTTTAAGTTTTACACAATGCAATTCTCTGACCTTGAATTCGTTGTTGACCTTAGCGATGCTTATGGTGGTGGAATCTTAAAGCGCTCCAACGGCTTTCCGAAAGCTATTTAATGTTGCCATCGAGTTAAAATCGTAATCTTAAATTATTCCGTCGATTGTAAATCTTTGTTTTACAACGGAGAGAGAGATGATAAGAATGAAGAAGAAGAAGACCGAATTTGGTATAATTGTGGGAACAAATTTATGAAGAAGAAGGAGACAGAGTATAGTGGGTTAGAAATTGTAGGGAAAAGTGGAAAGTGGGCTGAGAGAGTGGGCGAGCAGTTATTAGATCAGCTATTTATTAAATTTTTTTTTTTTTTTTTGTAAAATCGAAATAGAAACTGAAAGGTAAAAAATTTTACTTTTACCCACAGTAAACAAATTAAATCTGTGGTTAAAAAAAGCTCTTTAAAGTTTTTACTGCAAAGTGTACTTCCACTTTAATAAAAAGGAAGGATTTAATTAACAACAATTATAATTCTTAATGCATCATTCATCTAATTAATTATTTGAGGTCATATATATGGCCGATCCATACTTACTTAATTGATTTTTTTTTCTTTCATAATTGAGACGATATTACGACCTCATCCTTTCTTATGATTAATTTTCATCGTTGACTCCTTGATGGCTATTTCTATTAAACCGATTAAACCGATCAAACCAAATAAAACCGCTTACTTATAATATAAAAATTAATATAATAGTAATAGTATAATGATATAAACTAGGCCTGGGCGTTCGGTTAAACGGTTCAGGTTATGTTCCGAAAGTTCGGATTCGGAAAATTTGTAACTAAAAAAAAGTCAAATGGTAGATAATATATATTCGGTTAGGTTTCGGGTTCGGGTTCAGTTTGTTAAATTTCTATAAAATAAGTTATATTTATGACCAAATTATATTTTATTAAGTTTTAACAATAAAATGCAACTACTATTAAAATAATTAATTGATTTTATTTGGAGATTGTGTATTTTCCATATATTGTATTTTCCATATATTAAATATACATTTCTATATTTTTAATTAAAATATTAGTTATTTTATGAATATCGATTAATTTTATTTGGTTTCACATAATTCGGGTTCAGTTCGTGAAAAGTTAATTTAGTATTGAAGATTTTATTCTATTCGGATAATTTTATATATCGGTTCGAGTTTGAGAATTTTTGTTCGGTTCAGGAATTATGCCCAAACCTAATATAAACGTAAAATAATCAGTGCATATAATTACACGTAATAATCTAGTTCTAATATAATAATATAAAAATATAATTAAACACAAATATTAAGTAGCATATTAACTTATCATTTATAAAAATTTAAATTATTATTTTAGTAATGAACTAGTTATTTAAAATAAATAAATTTAAAAAATATTCATTAGTATAAATTTAAGCTTTAATTAACTAAGGCTGCAATCTTAAAAAATTAATATTTTAGTAATTTTTATTTATAATTTATAAACACAACTAATAAACCAATTATACAATATAATATAATATATTAAATCGATAAAATTTAATTAAACTAAACAAATTTATGATTTTTTTTTAAAAACCGAATAAACTGTAATCCGATATTATTCATACCAAACCAAACTATTATATATATGGTTTAAATATGGTAGATATTTTCTATAAACCGAAAAACTAAAAAATCGAATAAACCAAACCGAAACCGAATCGAAATCCAGATTAAACATCCGAGAAACTAAAATTTCATATCGATCCATCCCTTCTAAATACTCCTTTCATCTTATTTTTCTGATGTTCCCGTTCTATTTATAATTAAATTACCATCTCTTCTTCTAATCAACCAAGTAAATTTTAATCTGTAATATATAGAAAACTCGAGATTCTTGATATTCTACTAGATAGAAACAACATACAAATGACTCAAAACAAATATGAAATTACAATAAAGCATTAGACGTCTTTAGTAGCATGCATATTCCATGCTTTGGTTGTTTGGATATACATTGAATCCATATTCCAATTGTTTGATTTGTTGGGCGTATACTATAAATGATGTCTTTTGTTGGAATTAAATATTTAAATGATGGCAGCTGAAAATTGGCTCTTAATGTGTTGGGCTGACGCAATTAATATTTAATCTATAATTCCAAATCTAGTGTTAAATATCAAATCAGTTGGATATATTTATTTTACTTTATTTTATTTTATAATAGTGAATTAATAACGACATTTTTTTTTGTCTAACATGACCGATTCATTAACAAATTTTTTACATAATATAAACACAGTAAAATTGAATCCTTGGATGTGTAAGTATGCTTGCCGATAGTGGACTTACCATTAGTGACTCAACATTTATTATGTGGTTTATATATATATATATATATATATATATTCAAATGTAGTATCAATAATATAAAACATTTGATTTAGAGATCTAGAAGAAGCTTTTTGCAATTTGGACTTAAATAGTGAAAATATGGTTGTTGAAAATATGGTTTTTGCAATTTGTATGTTTGTTAACCAACCAATGTTGCTAAAGAGACATAAAGATGGGCCTGTGGATCAATAGTATAAAGCCCATTGTAACGAGGCATTACAATCTTTACGAGGCCGAGCTCTCTTCCTCCTTTGGGCCATTTGCGATGATCTCTCTCTCGAGATTCTTCTGCACCGAGTCTTCTTCATCTCCTTCCTTTTCACCTGCCATTACTTCCTGAAATTTCCAGTATATCGAAACTAGTTAACTAATTAAATCGGCCCGCCGAAGGAATAATACATTATAAGATAGAGAGTCATTGATTCATTACGAAGCTGAAGCTTTTCTTCTTCTCATCTTCTTTCGCTCTTAGAGATCGGATTGGGGTAATCTTCTGATGGAAAAAAAAGAAAGACCAAATTGATTATTAATGGCTGACTTTGTTTATCGATCTAATTATAGAGAAATATAAAAGTTGCTTACTGAGAAATAGGCCTGGAGCTCCTTCAATCGAAAGAGACGATCGACCTGGATTTCAAGGCATTTTTGGGTGTCTCCTCTGTGGAGAAGATGGGTCATGTGCAGATCCATGGTTCCATCTCTGTCGTTGAGTAGCTTCTCAGTGATCTCACGATCCTCTCTGAGCCTCTCAAGTTTCTTCTTGAAGGCGCTCAGCTCCTCCGCCAGAGAAGCATCAATTGTCTCAAGATTCAGATTCTCCTTATCGGAAACAATCTTGAGCTCAGCAGCTTTGGGCTTCACGAAAGCATTCTCCTTTGGTGGAGTCAGGAAGATGTTTCTGGGCTGGAGAGCCTTTCGACCTGAAGATTTCATTTGTGTGTGTTGGGTGATGAAGATGAGACGGAGAGAGAGAGAGATAAGTAATCAAAAACCAAAGAGTTCAAATGGGTTTGAATTGGGTTGGGCGCTTAACTAACGGCTACTTTTTTGTTTATTCTTTTCTTTTTGTTCTGCTTCGCGTCTCATGTCATCATCATCTCTTTGTGAAAGTTGATATTCTTGAAAAAAAATATGGTCGACGATCTCGATCTCTTCGAAATTTTCATATAGCACCAGAATTACATAAACTATTGTCCTCTTTCTATTTTTCCCTATTATAGTTTAAAAGTTTGATTTCCCCATTAAGAATACATTGAATTCCAATTTCCCCATCAAATTGAATTGACGTTGGTTAACTATAGACCAATTACATAAACTAAACCTGATTAAATCGTAATTGTGTACTAAACCCGATTTCGTAAGATTAAACCCGATTTTATTAGACTAAATCATGATTTTGACCCGTTTAACTTGTGGTAAACCCGAGCCACAATACCCGATTAACGGAGAAGACGACCGAGAAAAAGAGAAAGCCTCTGCGTGTGAACAACCTCTGGGAAAGAGAAAGCCTGGCCGTGCGAAGAATGGGACCTGTGAGAGAAGCTGAAATTCGAGCTTTTCTAATGGAGTCGAGGCAAGTCACTCCACGAGATCTCGTTTCAAGGTTCACGGAAAGGCTTACAACCAAAGAAGAACGAGATGCTTTTGGCTCCATTCTCAACAAGATGATACTTAAACAACAAAACTAGGGTTTAATACTCAATTTGGGAGAAAATAGATTACGGGTCGGGTTTTAATTGTTTTCAGGTTGTCAAAGAAGTTTACTCTCATGTGGTATGGTTTGGAATGACGATTTCGTTGGTTTAACATAACAAACCCGAGATGGAGAAATCAAACTTTTAAACTATAATATGGGAAAATTAATTATTTACATAGTTTAAGGGAAAATAAAAAGAGGACAATAATTCGTGTAATTCTAGTGCTATATGAAACTTTCGAGGAGGATCCAGATCGTCGACCCAAAAAATTAAAAGGTGTTGATCATGAGGGCCGGCTCAATCAACATATTGCCCTATTCTAACATTTTTTTAAAAAAAAGCCTTTTTTAAAAGGTAAATAATTTAGAAAAGGCTCTCTAAATTTATTTATTATTTTAATTTTGACTTGAAATATTTGAATTTTTTTTTTTGCTCGGAGCAATTGTTTCATTTGCTCACCCACACAGAACCGGTAGTCTTTTGAAAACTAACTATATTTTATTAATTGAACTTTAAAAAGAGTATTAATGTTCTTAAAATAAAAGAATATTTACAAGTCCACTCGAGTTCATAATAATGTTGTTATGTTGTTTTATACCAAATTAAGAGAATTTTTATTATAATGGGTGGGCTTTCACATAATAGTAGAAACAATGCTCTAAACATGGGATGATACATATGATAACCTAAAATATTGTGGTATTTTTACGTGAAAATAAATAAATAAACGTGATTAATAAATATAGGTTTGTGGTTTTTGTTATTATATATTAAACTAAAGATATTAAATGTGCAGAAATTTTTGTACATACATGAGCTTTAGTACACAAAAACTTAATCACATTTTTTAAATTAATGAACCGGCCATGCCGCCAAAACGATAGAAACTAGATTCAAATTTTCTCTTTTTTTTTCAACTCTGAAAAAAATATATAGATTTTCAGTCACTAAACCTATGGGACTTAAGAATGATGGAAAAAATAAAATCAAAAAAGAAATCAAATAAAGAAAAGAGAGAGAAAATAAAGAAATAATAAGTAAATAAAAATGAAGTAGACACCACAATTTTACAAAAAGAAATGTGACCTTTCTAAAATTTTAAAATTTGGCGGCTTAGGCAATTGACTTCTTTTTACTACATGAGGCACGGCTCTGCTTGGATTGGATTTGAACCTAACACCGAAATATTACATATATATATTCGTTTCATGAAATATAATCAACATGAATACGTAGAATCTTTACTGTAGAAAGAATGTCAAGTACTTTGTAGACGGTAGAGTGAGGAGGAGGCATTGCAGTAAGCGATGGCTGCTTTGAGGGATTCGTCGGTTAATGTTTCCTCGTTGGCATTAGTGCTTCCTTGGGAGTAGCATTGTAGGTGGCTCTTGTTTCGTCGTCTGTGTATAACTTGGAGCACCCACTTTTCTCCCGCGTTCACTTTCTCTCTTACGACTTCTACTATACTCAAACACCCAAGTTTCATCATTAACCTCGTCACTCTGCTATATGCAGAGAAGCAGCTTGAGGCCGATGAAAATATCATCGTCGTCTGCATTTCTTCATCCGGAGATGGAGATGAAGAGATGCTCAGTCTTGTGGCTGGTTTCTTGATTTCTGTTTCGATGAAAGATTCACCATCGTCGCTCATATCCCACACTTCATTCTCCATCCAATTAATTAATTAAAGTATCACTTCCCAAAACTACTCCGTCTACTTATATAAGATTTCATCTCTTCCACCTAATTTCCATCATTGTGGTTTTTTTTTATAACAATATTAAATTGATTCAAATTGATACAAGCTAGCTAGCAGTTCACAACTTATATCATACATATATTCGAGGATCATATATTATCAGCATGTGAGCACATATATAAATAATTAATATAAGAGAAGACATGATTAGTTATAAGACTATATTGTCGGATAAAATCAAAGCCTCGTTCTCTATGGGATCGGGGATTAGTTGTATAATCAAATTGAAGTCTTTAATGATATATATATTGTTTAGACACTGCCCTAATAATAGATATATAGCTGACCCATCAATCATATATATTGATCGCTTATATCTCCCATTCATGTCACATATTTTGTTTGCTTTCTCATTGTGAAAAGTCTCATGGATGAGTAAGAATAATAGAACAAGATTTGACCCAAATAAAAAAGAAAGAACAAGATTTGATTCCGTTTTGTTGTATATATCAACATATGTAATTAATTTCGATTAATGTGAATGACAATATTAACATTCACTAAATTTGGCTCTGGGTTTATACCGGTTAATTATATATTTGTATTGTGTTGGTGTATATAAACCAACTTGATGATTCCAAATTCTGTAGGAATGCTAATTATATATATATATATATATAGTGTCTAGGTGCCGCAGAACATCTGGGCGAAGAGTGTAGTCGTAGGTACACCACGCAACATCTCCTGCAAGCCAAAGGATATAATTAAGCAAAGCGTGGAACTAATCAAGTCTCTTAACCATATAGATGTGATTGTCACTATTCTATTTATTTATTGGTAGGATATAATTAGCCCAGTAGAAAGGCCCAACAAAACATATTGTAAAGCCCAAATGATTCCGCCAAGATGGAGTGGACTGTCAACTTCCTTGTCTGTAACTGCAAACTGTAAAGGCAGAGAAGACCACTCCCAGTCCCAGTGGTGCGGTGAGGCGAGCTTCGTTGTCTTCTCCGATTGCTATTAGGGTTTTAAATTGGTATTCGGTGTTGCTCGGCTCGCGATTGAGAATGAGATCCTTTTCACTGCCTTCTATCTGCTGACAATGGGCAACTGCGGTACTAGAGACGAGGCTGCCGTCTTCACTCCTCAAGCTCAAGGTCTCTCTCTCTCTCTCTCTCTCTCTCTCTCTCTCTCTCCCCATTCCTTCCGTTTTTCCTGATCTCTCTTCTCTTTTGTTCATCTCGCAGCCCAACAGCTCCAGAAGAAGCACTCCCGCTCCGTTTCAGATCTGAGCGATCCATCCACTCCCCGCTTCCGTGACGACTCCCGCGCTCCTCTTTCGTATGCACAAGTCATCCCCTTCACTTTGTTTGAGCTTGAGACCATCACCAAGAGTTTCCGCCCAGACTATATACTCGGAGAAGGCGGCTTCGGCACCGTCTACAAGGGCTACATTGATGACAATCTCCGCGTCGGCCTCAAGTCTCTTCCTGTTGCCGTCAAGGTCCTCAACAAGGAGGGCCTCCAGGGCCACCGTGAATGGCTTACCGAGGTCAACTTTCTCGGCCAGCTCCGTCATCCCAACCTCGTCAAGCTTATTGGATACTGTTGCGAGGATGATCACCGATTGCTTGTTTATGAGTTCATGCTGCGTGGCAGCCTTGAAAATCACCTCTTTCGAAGTAATCCCCGCATCCTCCTCTATTTCTTTTTTTTTGTTGCTCTAGCATATAAATCGATCATCCATATATCACAAGTCTTTGTTGATTCCTACATATAACCTAAGAGTTGCACATTTATATTTTTAGCTTAATCCGTTTTTTTAGTCTGGCAATCTGGTCTATAATTAATCAAGTCACCATTGCCTCTATTCAGAAACCACAGCTTCGCTATCTTGGTCTAGAAGGATGATGATTGCTCTTGGAGCTGCGAAAGGCCTTGCTTTCCTTCACAACGCTGAAAGACCGGTTATTTATAGGGATTTCAAGACTTCCAATATACTGCTTGACTCGGTAACTAGTTATTTTTTTCTTTATTTCAGCTCGCCCAATATTCCTCCAAAATGTTGGGAACACCTTCACAACTAATGTAGCTTTTGCTTGGCTGAACCTGCAGGACTACACAGCCAAGCTTTCAGATTTTGGCTTAGCTAAAGCTGGTCCTCAGGGTGATGAAACCCATGTATCAACTCGAGTAATGGGTACTTATGGCTATGCTGCCCCAGAGTACGTGATGACCGGTAATGTATCCCCTTCAATTTACTTTTGTACACAATTTTGATGAAGGTGCTCCTGCAATGTTTTATTTTCAATTGGTCTGTGATGGGAGTGATGATCAACTGTTTTTATAGGTCCTACCATTTAATTTGCTTTAGTTGTTAACTGTATGTGGGTTCTCTATTCCTGCTGCAAGTCAATGCCACTGCCCTGTCTGCTACCTCCACCTCTCTGCTCTATTAAGATATAATTCTGTGGCTTTTGAGATGTTGAACTATGCATCTATGCGCAATTGTACTTCGCAACATTATTTTGAGCAACAGTGTCTCCTTTGCATGACATTAAGTGCTAAAACCATTACACAAATACACACTAACTAGACTCTATTACAAATGAACTAGGACACCTGACGGCCAGAAGTGATGTGTACAGCTTTGGAGTTGTTCTTCTGGAGATGTTGACGGGAAGAAAATCAGTGGACAAGACAAGACCTAGCAAAGAGCAGAATCTGGTTGATTGGGCTCGGCCGAAGCTGAATGATAAAAGAAAACTGCTGCAAATAATTGACCCAAGACTGGAGAACCAATACTCTGTCAGGGCAGCGCAGAAGGCATGCAGCTTGGCTTACTATTGTCTTAGCCAGAACCCAAAAGCTCGTCCATTGATGAGCGACGTGGTTGAGACTTTGGAACCTTTGCAGTGTACAGGTGATGCCTTGATCCCTGGTGCAACGACTGCAGCAGGAGCTGCATTTGCAATGGGTGGGGTGCCTGATTACAGAATGCACCGGAGGTTTGCAAAGAACGTTGGTCCTGGTGCCATCTGTAGGTCACCCAATCCTAATTGTTCACCGGGTGGACCTGCAGCATGCAGAGTTCGGTGATTAGAGTCAAGTGTACATAATCGGTTTCACTGTGTCTCCTTTTTCGTAATTTCTCTCGGAGCGAAACACCTGGTTGCTAAAATTAGTGGGTGCAAGTTGTTTTTGTTGTTGTTGATGCTGCTGTTTATTGCCACTCTGCTGTGTTGATCTGTCTAGAGTCTTTTATAATTATGATTGAGCGTGGCTCTTGTTTAATCGGCACCCTACTCTGATATAGTGCGCCTTGTTGTAGTCGAGACAATTAATTCACCCTCAGGTGAAATTTTTTGTGTAAGCAGTAATGTTTTTTCTAAGGAGTGGAGATTCCCTCATCATGAAGGTTTGCACATAGTAATTACTGGTGAATAGAAGATAGCAAAGATATGAACAGTTTTGCCTAATGATATCAATAATACACAAATCATGGTTAGAAATAGATGTTGCCTTCGCTGTGTATGATTGGACTTGAAGGGATCTGGTTGAGGTGACCCACTAAACTCTCTTTCTTTCTCTATCCATCACACAGATCTTGGTATCGCCTAATCTTTGTAGCCGACTGGGGAGAATTATGGAGTCTGGCTTACAGAGTGCGTTTTTGTTAGCTTTGCTTGCGACAATTCTAGTTACGACCAATGGCCAAGGTGAAGATATATTGTTTCTTTTGTCATTGGATGAAAACTAGTAGTGTGTGGATCGGATCTCATCTGAAGTCATGTGCAGGAGACAGAGCGGGGCTAAATGGAGAAGAAATCTGGCCAGTGGAGGAGATGGGGAAGGAGTACAGAGTTTGGAGGAGAAAGCTGATGACGCCATTGGAGCTGTGCTTGGAGTGCAAATGCTGCTCCTCCACCAATTGTGCCACCATGCCTTGTTGTTTCGGAATCAATTGCCAACTTCCCAATAAGCCCTTTGGCGTTTGCGCCTTTGTTCCCAAGTCATGCCATTGTACTTCTTGCTCCATTTAAACTGTATTCTTTCTTCTACCAAACTAGATTGTCAGAATTTCTGCGCACTCATCCATTCATCATCATAATTCATGAACATTAAACATGGACGACGATAGTGCTCGCGCTCTCTCTCCTCTCTCTCTTTTATAAATTAAGGCCCATTGGGTTTTATCAAAGCCTTTTGGGTCCCAAGTGGTTTAGAAATATGCTGAAGAGCGAATATGCCTTGTTTCGTTCAACTCTACATCATTCACTTTCAATAGTCTTCTCTTCGCCGGCAGAGAGAGCGAGAGAGGAAGAAGACTTGGCGGTGGCATGGAGTTGTGTCTCTGTGAGTGTGTTAGTGTGTGAGTGAGTAGATCGCGCAAGTATTTTGATAATGGCGTCAACGGAAGGCCTTGTGCCCATTACCCGGACTTTTCTCGCTTCTTACTACGACAAATATCCTTTCCCTCCTCTTTCCGACGACGTTTCTCGGCTTTCCTCTGACATCGCTTCTCTTATTGAGCTACTAACCCTCCATTCCCCCCCTTCCCAAGGTTCCCGATCCGATATCATCACCAATTTCGATTCTCAATTCTTTTGTCCTTTTGAATTTCCTCATAAAAATTGTTATTGTTCGCTTTGTAGGGGAAAATTCCCTGATTGAAGAAGCTAAGCGGCGGGCTCCTCACAAAATTGATGAGAATATGTGGAAAAATCGGGAGCATATGGAGGAGATTTTGTTTCTTCTGCAACCATCTCGTTGGCCTGTTCAGGTGAATCTTAGCTTCGTTTTGTCCCAACTATGTTGCGTTTACTTCGTCTGCTTCTGATGACATATCTCTTGTTTGTTTTGGTTTTGCGCGTAGCTTCGGGAACCTTCTACTTCCGAAGATGTTGAATTCTCTTCTATCTTGCGACATCTCAAGGAAAATTTTGATAACATGTTGGCTGCTATGATTTCATTCCAGACGAAAAACTCCGAGCGCGTATTCAGCACAGGTTAATTCTAGGCAGACACTGTGATACATAGAGAGCTATGGGTTTGATATGTTTTTTTTTTAAAATTTTCTTTCTTTCTATAGTTATGACCTACATGCCTCAAGATTTCCGGGGAACGCTTATCAAACAGCAGAAAGAGAGGTCGGAGAGGAACAAACAAGCGGAGGTTGATGCGTTGGTTAGCTCTGGAGGGAGCATACGCGACAGATATGCTCTTCTTTGGAAGCAGCAGATGGAGAGGTAACCCTGCCCTTTACTTTTTTCTTTTTCTTTATTTTCTGATTTGTTTATTGATGCTTGCTTGTGGGTTGCTTCCATAGAGTTTTCTGGATTATGCAATCATTGACTGCTTATATATAGGAGGAGGCAGTTGGCTCAGCTAGGTTCTGCTACTGGTGTCTACAAAACCCTGGTGAAGTACTTGGTAGGGGTTCCACAGGTAGGCCTTCCCATCTCTACTCTTTCTGGCTAATTTTTTCCGGTTTGCTCTCTTCACCGCTATCTTCTTTTTTCTTATCCTATGCCATATGGCTTGTCCATTCTTCTATACTCATGCATAGAGAAGATTGATTTACTTTTTGATTTTTTCTTTCATACCTTGTAGGTGTTGTTGGATTTTATTCGACAAATCAATGATGATGATGGGTATGTACATGGTTTCATATGCAAAAGTCAATGAGTGTTTACTAATGGAGGCAACAGATTCAGGTTGCATAGGAAATTTAAACTGACATTAATTCTCGTGTGAAGGCCAATGGAAGAACAACGGGAACGTTATGGACCTCCTCTATACAATCTCACAAAAATGGTGACGGCAATCCGGGTTTTCCTAACACTTCTGTGGGAAAGATATGATACCTTCGAACTGTAAGATGGATAATATTTTCCTTTTATTTTGTTTATTGTTCCTAGAGTAAGATTGCCTTAAATTCATACATGTCAATAAGCATCGAGCTTGAAGTATTCATGAAATCTATCAACTATCTTTTCCATTTTAGAGGTAGTGAGATTTTATTTTGTGTGATGAGCAGGAATAAAGACCAACTGAATCTCCTGTCTGAAGCTGCTATTCTTTACACATCTGAGTTTGAAAGATTCGTCACATTTATCAGGTACCATTTACCTTTAGGGGCTTGTTTTTGGTTTGCTATATCTTCTTGTTAGTATTGTTACTGATGTACTGCATCACACAAACGTGGTGGGGAAAGATCAGTTTTGAAATCTGCAGAACAATTTTCGTTGATGTCTATTTCAGAGCTTGTTTTCAATTATTCTTTTAGTATCTTCTTGTTGCCTTTGTTCGAGAGAACAGAAATCTCCGTTTAGATCCAAATACTTGATTGTTATTAAGCTGTAAAAGCTTCCCTATATATAGGGGACAAACCTAGGAAACCCTAAAGAGCAGTAAGGAAATCATATTCTTAAATGCCCTTCAACCCACTAAATAACAGAAATATTCTAATTATACTTAACCCTCCAAGTGATTTGGTGTTTTTCAATACTCCTTTCCCACAATTTCACCTTGTCCTCAAGGTGAAAGTTAAGACCATCTGAAATGCCGCTGTCCTTCACCCGACACCTTGCTTGTCTTTAATTGCAACATTTTCCTTCTCTTTCTTCTCCCGAGAAACATTTTTTCAAACACTTGGTAGGAATTTTCACTTATCAGCTTCTTACACATACGAGATCCTTTTCCTTCCTTCGCCTATCCCATGTCCCATAAATTTTTTCACATATTGATATTCTGGTTTTGGTAAGACTATACTATCCCCAAGGCTCAAATGAGAAGAATAATCATAGAAGCTCGTATCTTTCCCTCTCAGGCACTGAATATCTGTTTTCTTGACGCACGGTTGTGTGAACAACTTTGTCTGTTACAAATTCTTCAAAACCGAAACATCCTTGGACGAAAATGGTGCTGATGAAACTTCATAATGTTCTTGCAATAGTGTCAAAATCAGAAGAGGTCGTCATCACCTTGTCTTTGTCTGGGTTGTTTGGCTCCTCTTCGTTGACCAATTAAAGTAGCTGCCCATTAAATTGGATGAATCATCCAATTCCATCGTATAAAAAACTTGCATCTAGGATTCTCTTCTGCCTTTGTTTGAGCTACAACATTTCTTTTTGCCCGAATTGAATTTTGGCTCTGACACCAATTGAGAGAACATACATGTCCTTTTAGATCCAAAATACTTGATTATTATATTAAACGGTAAAGCCCTATATATAGGGTACAAACCTAGAAAATCCGAAAAACGTAGAAATATTCTAATTATAATTGAACCCTCCAAGTGTGTTGGTGCTATTAGAAAGCTTTAGAGATATCTTTTAAAATGATGTATTACTAGACATTCTCTCCAAGATAATTAGTTTTCTGTTTATTTTTTAGTTTTATTCGGTTTTGATCAAAATTTTCACTTAGGTTAGTTGTCTTTAGGCATTACTTTCTCACTATTGAAGAACATTAACGTTTTCCTTAGTGCTTTTGCAGCGATGTGTTTGCCAATTCCCCCTTCTTTATTTCAGCAGACACTGCTGGGATATTGGGCTCAAGGTCAGCTTCCATCATTCACAAAATTCTCACTCCAGTATACAATTTGTAGCTCTAAATTTTGAAATTCTTAGGGAAAATGAGGAGTACAAGGAGATAATTGTTCAAGCTGGGAGAACCTATGAGGTAATAAGTTCTCCTCAGGCGTTTTTGTTCTTTAAGGAAACTGATTGTTTTGCCATTCTTAGACTCTTTACGCTAGTTTTGTATGAGATTGTTGTGTTCTGGAAAGTAAAAAGTCATGTTAATGACAGTAGTGTGTAGCATTCACATTTTCTGGTGACAAAAGACTCAAGGCAGATGATAAGCACTTGCATTTGAGTCTGGTGTGATCACAGCTATGAGATATATATGCTTCGTCGATTGATGTTTGTTGGTTCTGTAGGTCTCATTGATGGTGGAATCCGAAAATTCATATATTGCTTGGGATTTCTCCTTGACGCAAGGCAAGATGAGCATGGTATTAACCCTTATCTGTTTCCATATTCTGCAACCTTATATCATTTAATTACTTCTATTGCTATGTTTTGCTTCCTTCGTCATAATTGGTTTGACATTATAGGGGTTCCTAGGTTGTTTTTGCTTAGGAGTTACAGTAATTGTTGTAGGATTCTTGAAAATTGTGTTCTCTTTTGTTTGTGAATTGCATGTTTCTATCTGCCCTAGTGCTGACTTAAAATTGTATCTGTAGCTGTTTTTGCAAAAATATGATTGTCTACTTTCGAACATAGTTTTACAGCGTATCTTTCGCTGTGATGAATCTTTCATGTGAAAGACAAACAAGAAGTATAATTTCTTGACATGGAATGTGATCGAAAAGAAGTTTCGAACATTGTGTGGTTTGTCCTCTGTTTTATTTCCTATTGTTATTTCCAGGATATTGGATTTAGCGTGGAGTACATAAGTGCTTCCGGGGAAAAGACTGTGAGTATGCTCATTAGTTTCCAAACTGTCATTAAACATTACTAGCATATATAGTACATACATTATCATTCACTCTTTAAGAAATCTGTTCAACTAGTGAATTCTGAGGGGTGATTAGGAATTTTTCGTTTTCTTATTGCAGTTGATATTACCTTACCGTCGGTATGAAGCTGACCAGGTGAGTGCCATATGCATATGTGTTTTTTATTTTATTTTTTATACTTGTTATTGCATAGATCTGTTATTTAATGTAATCGTTTTGGGAAACGACTGTGTTTACTACTACTACAGGGAAACTTCTCCACGCTAATGGCTGGAAACTACAAACTTGTTTGGGATAATTCATATTCAACTTTTTTCAAAAAGGTAGAGTGATAGTTACATTTTGAGCAAAAAAAGTGAATCAATACCCTTTTTAGCTCTTTCTCCCATTGCTTTCATTAATTGAGGATATGTTCACGTGCTCGTTTTTCATTTTCATTTTCTTTGTGAATAGACTCTTCGATATAAAGTGGATTGCATACCACCAGTAGTGGAACCGACAAACTGAAAGTTGAAGATGGAGGATTAGAATCATGGACACTCAACCATTTGTTTGTACAAGGACAAAACTCTGACCCTTTTAAAGACATGGATGAATCATAAATATCTGTTGTGACCTCTTACAGGAAAATGACTGTTTTGTTTGCATTACTTCAAATATTATTGCAGAGGAGGATGTGAAAAGTGGTGATGGAAGGGATATACTATTTCTCGCCTTACCTTTCTATTCTCTGTTCGCTTAATGGTGTATACAAATGGTGAGAGAATCCAAATGAATTGGTATAGCAGTTGTCTAGAGCCGAGGATATTGCTCTTATATGAGTGCATTTGTGATGCTTCCTAAAAGTGGGTGAAAATGATTCTACTATCCCTTAGATTCACCAAAAATGAGTATAAAAACTAAAAGAATTTGAAATCTATAAGCTTAAAAGTGCATGAAATATAATCTTGTGAAGCTTACAATCTATATATATACCAAAATTGGGTAAAAACAAAAAATTGTAACATCGATAAATATCCACAAATTTACCAAAAATGAGAATAAAAAAAAAAAATGTAAAATCTATGAAATATTGAAAATAAGCTAAAAAGTAGGTGAAAAATGATTTTATGATGACTATAACTCACATACATACCAAAAAATGAATATAACAACCAAAAACTTTAAGATCTATAAATATCAAAAATAAGTTTAAAAGAGGTTATAAAATGATTTTGTGAAGACTATAACCCATAGATCTACTAAAATGAGCGTAAAACCCAAAAATGTAAAATTTATTAAAATCTAATATAAAAGTGGGTGAAACAATTTTGTGGTAACAAAATAAGTTTATGGTAACTAAAAATAAGTTTACGATGACTACGAAATAAGTCTGGTCACTAAAAATAAAACGTGACCAAAAATAACGGACCGAACCCCCACCAATAACTAAGATTGCTCGGGGACTCCTATGCAATTAGGGATGGGCACGGTCCATCCCACGAACGGATAGGCCGAAAATTTATAATATTTGTAATCCGTTCTATTTTGTCCGATATCTAATTTTGTGATTTGCTTTGATTTGAAAATTTTCAGATATTCGGAATTCCGGATATATGTATTTTTTCAAAGATCCACGAATAATCCGTTCTGATTCGTTTTTAAATAATTAATAATAATATAATACAGAAAATTCACAAAAATAATAAAAATATTTATTAAAAACTAATGTTAATATACATTTTAAACTCAAATTAAATATTTTTCAATATAAGTTTAAAAAAAAAAATAGAACTAACTATTAAAGATTAAATTTTTTAAAACTAAATTCATAGTATATCACATAACAAAAAAAAATAACATCAAAAAGAAAAATAGCAAATAATTACAATAAAATACATGCTACATTTTATTA